>CM061040.1:180829942-181294406 GCA_030762985.1 Adelphocoris suturalis
CAGGCGCACATTGGAGCAATCGTAAGTCGTCAAATACAACCAAATCCAATTTTAATGCTTGGGTACCTTCACAGAAATTGGGGAAATTCACAGCCGATAAACCTGATACAATTTCACAGTTTTTGAGTACCAAGGTACCTAACACACATTGTCCAGTCCTTCACTACTACTCCCAGTTTCTCCACTTATCTATTATCTTATAGGTATAAGAGCACCTTCATAGATCCCTACCACATTATTAGGACCCTGAAGAAGTGAATGTTTGTACAATTATTTAACTACCTTACTTAATATGCACTTACCTGAAATGCCTTTTTCACCATTTCCATCCTTCCGACTACAAGTGCTGACTAGCACAACACACATAATATATTCCTTCAAATCGGAGAACGCCTCCCTGAAAACACACCAGATACATAGAAGATAAACATCTAATCAAGGTAAAATTACCAAATAAAATCATCAAGGATCGAAACCCTAACTGAAAAGAACAACACAACTCGATATAGCTTAATATTGTCGGTATGCCTTTCAAACTACTCTCTGCCTTCTCAAGCAGAAGCAGGATTACTTTAATAAAAAATATAATAAAAGGCCAACCTTTTGAAAAAGACTGAAAAGCTCTTTTGCGCTAGGATCCCTTTGGTCGAGACAAAGGAGCGTTGAGAACTGGGAAAAACTAATGGGTATTCCAGGGCCAATCAATAAGCTCTTTTGCGGGGTAAACGTCTGAAATAAATGCTGTAGTATACACCCGGACCCGTGGATTTATGTCACTCTTATCTGGCCTGGGGCTGCTCAGATACACCATTCTCAACTAAGAGTTCTTGGAGTTATTATTTCTGATATCCTGCATCCCACACGAAGCCTTATTACATTGGTGACTACCCAACGTGATATCTGTGGTTTCTTGACGTCGACAACGACCCCCCTGCGAGGGAGTTGCGCTGAAGCTTCAGAGAACGGAGAACGGACTATAAATTCTGAGCCTTGTCTGCCATCGCTGAGACCTCAACAACATTCTCTAATACGCGGCGCCGCCTTCCCTCACCGCCGATCTTCACCCATGCATTCAGCCAATCATGCCACTCTCCCCACTACGCAGCGCTCCCTCCTGCAGGGCCTGACCCCTACCTCCGCACTGTCCCCGTCAGGGGATCTCCGCCGTCGCTTCCACCCCTCCCCCCCACAGGGCCTATAAAACGCCGAGGAGCGCCTCTTCCAACACATTCAACTGCTCAGCCTCAAGTGGAGTGGAGCTCTCAAGCCTCCCTATAAGGGACCTCCTCCCCAGCCTTCTACATGCCATCAGGACGCCGAGAAGAAAAACGCCCAAGCATTCAACTTAGCTGTCTCAAGAGGTCATCCCATCGAATTTCTTTCCAAGTTTTTTTTCTCAGCCTCTGAGACTGATATCACAAAACTGGCACAGACTGCAGAACGTCTTCTCCCCCTAGCCAACCAATCAGCGCTAATTCCACCGCTAATGATGCTTCATCCATGCAGACTATCTCTACAGTAGCACTCCCTTCTTCCTCTTCACTGTCAGCCAGACCACAAGCATCTAATTTCATGCTTCCAGCTTCTCCAGGACTTCAAACCTCACCACCTCGACCGTTTACAAGGTGTCCTCATCCTTCCCCTAGACAATGTGTCCGACACAAAATTCACTCTACTCCGCCTCCATCTTCTACATGATGTGTTGGTACCACTTCTGATGGGGCTCAATAGGACTCAACTAACATTAGCCTTGCACCGGGATACATGCTCTGCCTTCAAAACGCTTCAGCAGGGGCCAGCAAACAATCACATCCATACTATTCAACAAGAAACACCACTTGTTCATCAAGTGTTGTCAATCCAAGGTCTCCTTCCTCGTTGACACTGGCAGTGACGTCTCTCTTCTTCCTAACATGCTTCTCAAGCATTACCTCCGTGTCAGCTGATATTCCTTCCCTATCCTGAAAGCTGAGTTTCAAGATCACTTTAGATTACTCGCCGACGTTCATAACAAGCGTCTCATTGACACAGCCACTCAAACATTCATCAGTGGCACAGTCGACCTTGTCCAGTCTTAAGATACATGCTTTACAACTCTTCATTCATCTACTCCACATTTCTCGAGGCTACTCTCTGAATATCGACCTTCACAGGCTCCTGAACACAACCCTACCTATCACCACATCAAAACAACGGGCCTTCTGTGCCACGCTCGCCTCCATCGACTTGCTCCTGCCCTCTTTAACAAAACCAAGCAGTATATTGAATGATCTCCTACATAATGGCACAGTTCAGCCCTTGTTACTCCCCATGGCCAAGCCCTCTGCACGTTGTAATGAAACCCAATGGAGATATCCGGCACGTCGGTGACAACCACTGCCATAGAATATTCAACGCCTTCACGGTCAGCAAATTACGAGATTCACAGCAACAAGATCCTCTTATTTCAACAATGAACCTTCGGGAAATCCTCATTGATGGCACTCCTATTTTTCGTGACATGTCAGCGTCCTCACCCAGGCCTTGCATCCCTTCTCCCCTCTGACCTCTAGTCTTCAACAATATCCATGGCCTGTCACATCAGGGAATTAAGGCCTCCACTAGCCTCATCCGTGCCCATTTTTCCTGGCCTCAGATGACAAATTCCATCAAGGTCCTTACCCGTTCCTGTCTGGGTCTGGCCTGCAGTAGAGCTAAAATCACTCCTGGATGTCCAGCCAATCAAACACATCCACATCGATCTTGAAGGGGCCTTACTAAAATCCAATGGCTTCCGGTACTGTCTTACGAAGATAGACAAGGACCATGGGGTGGCCTGAAGCTATGCAGGTAAGTGACATCACTGCCCAAACCGATCCGGGGCTCCTAAATTCATCACGGCGGATCAAGGCACGCAGTTTACTTCTACATTCTTTTCAACTGCCTGTGGGCAATGGGGCATTACAAAAAGCCACACTAACACCTACCATCCCACTTCTAATGGCATTGTCGAACAATTCTATCATTCACTCAAAGAGGCTCTTAAGTGCTCATCCTCCCCTTCACGTAGCGTTAGGGACCTCACCTCAGTCCTGCTAGGGCTACGAAATCATCCGTCTCAGGATGATATATCACCCTCACAGCGCCTCCTCGCAGTTACACCCCGCCTACCTCATGATCTTATAACTCCTCCCCCACCTAAGTCTATACCACTGCTCTCTCATCACACCTACTGCCATTATGTAAAAAATTATTACCCTATGACTCTCCATCATGCTAAGACTATCAACGTTCGAGTTGACACCTAAAGAACTGCATGAATTCCTCCTTACATCGGGCCGTTCACCCTTATGGCTAATGACAGGAAAACCACCAACTACAGGTACACTGCAGGCAACCCCACTTCTATCTCCGTTGATCGAGTCAAACCTGCACCATCAACAACAACCTCCTCCACTCCTCGAGTCAACACACCTCAATCACTTAATCTTGTAGTGACCACCCCTCCTTCCGCTCTATATAAAGCCTCCTTCCGCAATTACATTTCACAAATGCCTCCTCCAGAGGAACGGAAACCTTTCTGCCCGGAGGTCATGGGCGAGGCTCACGCAAGGGCACAGCAGGTTCAACCACTGCCAACGAGGCCGCCTGCCCCTTCGCTCCCCATGCTGCCAGTGACCTCGAGGGGAGGGGGGGGGGGGGGCATGTCCGTCACAATGCAGTCTCAAGCCCAGGTCCTTCGATTCATCCTGCCTCCCTTTGACAACCGGTGCGCCAACTGTTGCATCCACGGGGTGCACAAACCCCCGTCCTGCAACGTGTCGACCCAGACAGCTCTGGCCATCGAAAAGACCCCAGCCGGCCCCAGGACTCAACTGGCACAGCACCACACTCTGGCTCTGGCTTCACGGCACCGCCTGGTGTCTGGACGGCGCCCCCCCGGACCCTCGCCGTCATTATCACCGTCACGGCCGCCATTGAGACACCAGCGCCACCCTCCATCGGCCTTTATCAAGGCCCCTTTTTCATCAGCCCTTTTCAGGGCCACCACAAAACGTGGTATTCCACACAAACAGCCCAAACTACGGGTACTTAGGGACTTCAGGAAACGAAAAACCCGTCATTGATTCTAAATATTGATTTCAAACACGTTTCATAACTTCCCATGTGCGATTCTACTATATTAATATAGCAATTACTGTGTACTCAACCTTAAGCAAATTCTGCTTTGTACTGTGCATAGCTAACATCATTTCGAGTTACTAATAGTTTTTTTCTTTTACAGTTGCCCTCTTGGCTCACTCTTCCACGGGTCCGGCTCCTCCTCCTGCAGCACACCACTTCTGCTGCACCACACTCCACCTCTGCAGTACACGTTCCTCGCTGCATACATCACTTCTCTACTCAACACGCCGCTACGATCCATACCAATTGTAAATCTGGCATTGCTAACAATCCGTCATAATTGTAAACTGGTCAGCAAGAATTACACCAGATTTTTTTTCCGCACCCATGTAATTCGTGGTTAAAAAATCTTATACAGGGGTGAGGGGTGTAGTATTCACCCGGACCCATGGAATCATGTCACTCTTATCTGGCCTGGGGGGTGACACCCCCCCCCCCCCCTCGCCAGTATAAAACCCTCACCTCACCTATAAAAGAGCCAAGAGGGCCACTCAAATATACCATTCACATCTAAAACGTCTTCGAGTTATTATTTCTCGATATCCTGCATCCCATCTGAAGCAATCATTACAAATGCCATGGCGCTAAAGATTAGCTCATGAAGAGCCTTGGCCTCCGAACAATCTTTCTCCACTCCTCCCTATCCACCACTTTCCTCCTCCAGCATCTAACCCCAATCCTAGACATTGATTTGTGACATCAACATTATGTGTCATATTATCATTCAAGTACGGTTGATCGAGTGATAAACAAGACTTTGGGAGGGAGGAGGATGTTGAGTTTTGAGATTAGATGGTATATTGCATATCATGGTTTTGTCTTAATGAATTACAGAGCCTGATGAATGGGGAGTACCCCAGAAAACACTCAAAAATAAGAAAGGAGGCTGTTATTTCTTATAACTGCCAGAAATTACATATTTTGACGTCAGATTACAGTAGTCATGGACAACCAACCTCTCATGAAGATCTTCCAACACAACAAAAGTCAACTCCAGATGACAAGTGTCCGTCTCCATTATTAGCCTAATTTCCAACAGAATTAGATTATTAGGTAAAATTCAAGAAGGGGGTTGAAAATGAAAATATTGATTGTCTGCCTCAACTTCCAGTCAACCAAATTCAACAGTTACCTAACCTATTCAATGGGTATATCAATAGGCATAGAAGTCAACCGGTTGTACACAAAGCACATTCTGCAAATATTAAGTTGCAAAGTGACGTTTGAAGTGTTCCAGCGGGAAACTCAAAAGGAACCAGAAATTTCTTAAATCGCTGTGGCCAACGAATCTCTTGTCAAGTACATGCTTCACGAAGGAACTCTATTTCCGTCAGGATCGAAATGTTACCCCAGCATCACTTTACCGTGATGAAACGAAGGAACAAATCAAAATGGGCCGGATTTACCTACTAGAGATACCCCCACAAACACTATCACATAATACGACCATTTTCAAGTGTGAAGATTTCGAAGATTAGGTACTGCCGTTTTAATAGATTCACCCAGAAATGTATGTCCAGTAGCTCAAAACTAAACTGCTGCCTGCAGAGAATGAGGATTTGCCTATGCAAGAGAAAGACAAGAGAATACTGCCGTTTGCCTTATATACAACGGCCAGTGAAAACACTGCAGGTCGCACAAGTTCAAATTGTTGCATACACAGCTGTCAAATTATCCAAACAATCAAAATGGTTGCTCGGCTCGAATTTGGATTGGCAAGGTAGCCAACACTCAGACGTGAAATTTCCTCACAAGCACTTCTCAGCTAATTTTACCAATCAAGGCTGTCACCTAAAGGTTGTCTCAGCAAGTAGTTCAACGTAGAGGGTGCCCTCGGAATGCAAACCATCTCTGGTCGACCCATAGGCAAGTTTGATGTTGTTTATGTCAAACGTTTTATTCAATTTCTCGTATTATCATTTCAAATTGTTAAATTATTTTTATAATGAATAGGTACCTATCTAGTTAGTTTTGTGTGTGAGTAACTTCTTGACCTCGAAACGAAAAAACTACAGTGGTGATCCGACAAATGAACATTTCGTCTGATTACATCAGGGTGAACCAACGACATTGAAGCCAAATTTTCTGTCAAGAAATTTGCCAAATTTATCATGGAAAACTGAAAGTTGTTCCAGTTTATGCGTCTTATATGTTTTTTGAACCTTCATAATCATGGCTAATGGTTCTAAGACGGCGATGTCGACTTGCCATTCAACCCAAATGCAACAATTCACAAATCGAGTGCAGGGCCTAGGAATCCGTCCGCCCCCCATACCAGTACGTATGCCGTCACGACATTCTGTGGTCGCAGGCGTTGCTGTGAAGATGCCGTCTGTGTGGAGGAAAATATTAAAAATTTGTTTGATCACGATGAATCACTATTTCTCAAGTTTGACATTAAACTGAAGCTACCAAGTAAGCGTTGCTGCTGCTCTTGATCCCTATATAGCTGATATAATGTTTGATTTTCTCATAAAACCTACTTATGGAAAATACTCCGTATTCAGATCTCAAACAACGTCTTTCAATAGAATTTGAAAAACCTGATGAAAGTAGAATCACTAAATAGCGCTGAAGTTCAGTTATGCAGGGGTGCCCACAGGGGAGGGTCACGACGCAAACTGCGTCGTTAAAAGTTTTGGGGGGGGGGGGGTTAAATTTTTTTTTTTGTATGAACAAGTAATAAGATTTATACTAACAATTTGCTGGCGTCAGCTGTTTTCAATTCGAATTACGTTATTGGATAATATGTTGTAGAAACAGGTATTGTGCGCATGCGTTGTGAGTGCCATAATGACAGCGGTAATGTCTTTGACACTGCCGCGCCGCACTGGGTGAGAGTGGTGACTAGTCAGCGATCTAGTGGGCAGCTTCCGCTAGAGCAGCATATAACTAATAACGTTAAATATAATATACTTTGGCTTGTTTAGCTATAGTAGCTTAAATGGTGTATTTTGAGCAATCTATATAGTTACTGTAGATAATTGAAATTCTACATATACTTATTGTACTTGTTTTACTGTTACCTAATTAAAAATTAATTACTTACATTTGTAAAACAAGAAATACGACATTCTTTATCACATCAGTGTATCGGGGGGGGGGGGGGCACCCTGAGTTAGGTATCAGTAAACCATCTCAAATACTCACAAGTCAAAGACGATTTTTCGAGTACATTGATTTTAAAGCATGTTCCAGCCAATGTTCGCGCTATTTCGGTGTCCAGTAAAGACAGAAAGTGTAATCAAAATCACCCTCACTTTTTCATCCACATTACTGAAACGAAAGATCATTATTTCTCTGAGGTCGTCATCAGAGAGAATCCTCTGTTACTTGATCGTAACAAATTGAGAATAAGACTTCCAAGAAAGGGCAATAGCAAAGTAAAAAGTCCAGTCATGCAGCATGACCCCATGAGCGAATTTTTGAAGAATATTACCGATTTTTACAACCAGCGAACGGCATTATTTCGATTTTTGACTGATTTTTCAACTTTGAAATTTTTGAAAACTTGATACATATTCTTATAGGAAATTTTACGCTGATTCCGAATATACCACATGTTAGTATGCTGAAAAAATTATTTGGCACGACAAATCGCAAAAAACAGGCTATTTTGAAAATTTTTGACTACATTTCTGAAAATTTCAACCCGAAGATGTAATTCGATCAAGCTGGCCAACGAACTTGAACTTTCGTTTTGTGCCCTTAACATTTTAAAATTTGTTTGAAGTTTCTAGCACAATTATACGGACAGTTATCTTCTGGAAATGACATACATACATACATACATACATATATACATACATACATACATATATACATACATAAAAAAAATGCGTTTAAACTTCAGAATATGATTCAGAATAGCCTAAAACGGATTTCTGCATAATTTTTTTTCATAAATTCACATTCTACAAATTTTGTGGCGAGAGCAATAGCTTAATTTTCTTCAAAAAATTCGCTAAAACATAGTGAACTTTTGATCAAGGTTCACTGGAAATGAAATTAACAATCGAAGCCTCAGGTAAAATTAGAGCGTTTGTATGTTTAACTAAAATAAAAATGGAGTGCAGGGTGCCATAAAATGGTGCGTTGTTGTGGCGACAGTCAAGCGACGAGTTGGTATACGCGTAGCCAAACGCCTCCCATTACTGGTGGAGCTGACTAGTATACCTACTCGTCGCAAAACATGAAATGATTAAAACGTAGAGATAGATACAGCTCAATTTTTATCATCTCCCATTTCCTCAATTATATTGTCAAATTATGAAGAAAAGAAGACGTAACACGATTCATGTTGACTTTGTAATCCATGTCTTCTCTATGGAATAATGCTAATATTTCTGTAAGTGTGAGGTAAATTAGGACTGTACCTACTTATAAAAACAAGCCTTTGAGTGTGTTTTAGATAGGTGCCTAACAAAAATAAATGAATAATTCTCATTATTAACTAATTAGCTGAGTTTCCCCTGATCTTAGTTTCCAATTGATGATTAGCTAGGATCGTACTCTTATAAATTTTTAATAAATATAAGTAAATAAATATAAATGTGCCCGTTGGGTCTAGAAAAATACCATTAAGTAATAAAAGAATGCATACCCAAGTTGTACTCGAAGCTGGTGCGCTTGTAGCATGATCGAATCTTTGGAATAACTGAGCTTCTTTGCTTTGGAAACCAACTGACAGTCTTGATACGTGTAGTCCAATGTTGGAATACCAAGTTCTCTGGAACACAAAATATATTATAGGTCAGGATTAGGTGCTTCCGATGATGCTCGTGAAGAAACGTTATTGTCTTTGTATATATAGGTAACCTTAAGTAACCTAACTTCTATGTTACCTTCTCTTAATAGTTCAAATACTTTCTTCAACGAAAAGAGACTCATGAAAAATTTGTTACTGCCCCTCATTTCTGAGAGTATTTTCTGTTAAATATGAGTGGATATAAATTATTTAAAACATTTAAAAAATGTCCACCCATAAAATAAATAAAGAACCCCCTCACTTAAGCAGCAAAAGATGAATTTATCACGTATACTAAACAAATAATTTAGGACGCGGTTCCTAGTAAATTTGAAATTCTGCAAAAATTCGCTAAAATAAAAATAAAAAAAAACTAGTATATGTGTGATTCTCATAGAAAGGGGCAGAAGCGATGTACCAACCATTTGTGGTGACCCAATAAAGATTTGAGAGCTGGGGAAGGTTTTAAATCGAATCGTTTATTCCAGAAAACCCATATGTCCACTTTTTCGCATTTCGAGATAATCAGGAAAAACCTACCAGCGACTCTAAATATGGTTTTCCAAGTCCCCAACAATTACTAGAAATACTAAACCTACTCCGTGCTCTATCAGATCACAGAGTTACTGGGTGGTCCGTAATAAACGGACGCATTGTAAAATCCTGTAACATTCACAAATTTGATCGTAGGGATTAAAAAATAAGCAGAACGTGTAGAGAATATCAGTAAGTTTTATTCACAATCGAAAAATCGGAAAAAAATTATCAAGTTTTAAAAATTATGTCATTTAAATGACGACCCTGTTTGGTAACGCACAGTTCAAGACGGTCCTTGAAGTTCTGCATCACTCTTTGCACCATATCTTCCGGTATTACCGCGATTTCTCATCCTATTGACTGCTTCAATGCTTGAATGGTTCGTGGTTTGTCCACGTACCTACACTTTAGATTTCAGGTGGGTTTTTGCGAACGATTTCTCCCGGACGCGTGATCTCCCGACATGGGGATGTTCCCTGGCCTCCGCGTTCCCCAGACCTCACCCCCTGTGACTTTTTTCTATGGGGCCACCTGAAATCTAAAGTGTACGTGGACAAACCACGAACCATTCAAGCTTTAAAGCAGGCAATAAGACGAGAAATCGCGGAAATACCGGAAGATATGGTGCAAAGAGTGATGCAGAACTTCAAGGACCGTCTTGAACTGTGCGTTACCAAACAGGGTCGTCATTTAAATGACATAATTTTTAAAACTTGATAATTTTTTTCCGATTTTTCGATTGTGAATAAAACTTACCGATATTCTCTACACGTTCTGCTTATTTTTTAATCCCTACGATCGAATTTGTGAATGTTACAAGATTTTAAAATGTGTCCGTTTATTACGGACCACCCTGTATTTTAGCTCTATGTGTTAAGGGCAGAGGAGGGGGCTCTTTTTGTCACTTGCACATAGGTATGGTGTTTCTTCTTCCCCAAAACACTGGTTGTCAATTTTTTTACTCTTAACTGAATAAATGATTCATTTTAAGAGGTAATTAATGAAAAAACAAGCAGTTCTTGAACACTTAAACGCAATTTATTGACAAAGAACGTTGAAAAAATAAAATAAATAAATAAAATAAAATTGTCAAAAATAACTTCGTAAAAAGTGAAATGCAGGAAAAATGTGAAGACGAACTATCTTTGAACACTGTTAAGGACAAACCACGGTTGAGGAGAAAGAATATCCCCTTGTAGTCTGAGAGCCAGTGGCAAAAACCATCAGTTATTTGACCCCAAATCCCAAGGTACTTTATGAATAGTATACCTAGTAGAGATTATATCATTCTAACCTCTCCGGCTCGCTTCGCTCGCCTCCACGTCCAGCTGGGGGCAAGCCCCCCGGACCCCCCATTAAGTTGCTCGATTTGCTCGCAAGGAGTGACTGTGTACACGCGATGGTCTTTTACCCCCCCCCCCCCCATTCAGGTGTATTACAATTGGAACATGTAGGGGATGTTGCTCGCAAACGGTAGATCCCTAAGGGTAGGTTTAACGTGTGTAGGAGATGTTGCTCGCTTCGCTCGCTCGGTATGGCTGTATATGTGTAGGAAAACACTCGTTGAAATCCGATGTATGTAGGGAATGTTTTTCGCTTCGCACGCTCGGTATATGTGTAGGAAAACAATCGTTGAAATCCGATGTATGTAGGGAATGTTGCTCGCTTCGCTCGCTTGGTATGGCTGTATATGTATAGGGAAAACCTCGTTGAAATCCGAGATGTGTAGGGAATGTTCCTCGCTTCGCTTGCTCGGTATGAAATGTATAGATGTGATGGGATATAGTGGGATACCTACCATCGAGACCTACAGCCCATATTACAATATGTTAGGAAGTTATACTGCCCACCCAACGACGTTTTTTGCTGTTGGAAATTCTTACAAACAAATTAAATCTTATAAAACTACATGGAACCACGAAAAGTTTATTAGGGGATGTTGGTCGCTTTGCTTGCTCGGTATTGCTGTGTACCTATGTGTAGGAAAAACCCCGTCTATTATTCTGTTGAAATGTCTTTCAAACGGAAAGTTCCTTCCTTCAAGAGGATCCATTTCAGGTAAAAAGGGCTTGCTCGCAGATTCCTTCAGGCTCAATTAACTTCTCATTTTAATCGCTTCGCCTCCCTTCCCCTCGCATTTTGACCAACTTCCCGTCATTTTTTTCGATATCCGATTTCGTAGGATTCAGATTCAGCGGAATCAAACCTGTATTTCGCCTGCAAACACCGTCCCAAAAAACGTACCTTTATGGGGTATATTTTAATGAGAAAAAACCAATTTTTTTGACCGAATGTTCGAGAAAACGGGTCCGTACTCTTTCATTTTTTTTGACGCACTTCCCGATACTTTTTCCGAGATCCGATGGCGCCGTCTTCTTCCTCGTGGGAAAACCTATGAAACCGGTATTTTTCCCTAATTTTCGACGGCCGTTTAGAGGGCCTGGGGAAGTCGAAAAAGCGCGCATTAAAACGGGCTCCCACCCCCCTCCAGCCCTACAGTCCATGATTCGGGTGGGATTAGAAGATGGGAAAAGAAGTAAACACCCTTTCGGAAAATCACAAGAAGATCCCCCCACACGTAGACTGCCGCCACTCAGCCGTTTGGCCTTGCATAGCATGGACAGACAGACAGACAGACAAACGGACAAACAGACAGACGGAGTTTCATTCTTATTATAGTATAGATATTATCCACTCTGCCAACTCGAACAGCTCTGATTAACGTGTGGGACTAATCCAAACTTGAGGCCAAAACCCGCAAAATCGAGTTATTTGATACCTACCGATTGATTCTTGGGTCATCCAAAACTAGGTGTTAGGGAGGTACAAAAACCTGCTCTGCCATTCATACCAAGTCGGGTTCGCGAAGCAGAAAAATTTCTAAATGTCACTTAAAAAAATTCAAAATCGAGTTATTTGACCCCGATTGATGTGTCATCCTTTGTGTTTCAATGCTAATAGCTGTTGGAATTAAACATGTTTCCCAAGAATTCCAAACGGTTTACCGAAGAAAGAGGTAGAAGTGAAAGTAATCACTGCCCCTAAGACTATGAAAAAGTTAGTAAGGCATTGCAATTGGCATCTCTCAGCTTATCATGCGATTAATTAATGTTAAAACAACTTGAGATGGTGCCTTTCCTTGAAATTAAGATGGAAAAAATGTTTTTGCAAAATTGCTCATGATGTCAATGGAGAGAAAAAGTGACATTTTTTTTCTTTTAATTTTTGGCATCGTTTATTTACAAACAGCCATATTCATTTAATGTAGTAAAATGAAGAAATTCAAACTTTGAGCATTGCCACAATTCCTTAACTTATGTAAACTTAAAATTATATTTTAATATGATTTTCTTCTATAAATTGTTAAATTAATTTGAATACTTCCACATCTTTTTCTAACATACATTTATAGTTTAAAGCATTTATAGCTGTCCAAACATTATGTTCCTCGAAGCTGTATAGTTGTCACAATCCATAAGTATATGGGTGATTCTCACAGAAAGGGGCAGAAGTGATGTCCGGACCAGTTGCGGCGACCCAATAAGGATTTGGGAGCTGGCGAAGGTCTTAAATTGTAGTATAGGTTTTTATCTAGAACCCTTTTTTCCATTTTTAGGTTATGTTTATTCCTTTAAATAGAAAATTAACTAAATATAGTCAAATCGTCATCGACCTGTCCTGTCCCAATGCGACCTTCCCAACTTCAAACTTTAATTACAGGTCTTTCCGCTTTTGAGTTTGGATTTTATTCAATTTTTCTACATCAGTATGATTTCTGAGATGCGTTTCTGATCGATAAAATTAATGTAGAACCGCTAGAAAAGTGTATTTGGATGGAAATATGTGTGTCCGGAGCATCGCCGTCATCGACCTGTCCAATATTGTTTTTCGAATTTTCGCGGTCACAATTGTATTTTAGCGGGTTTTTTTGCCGCTTTTTTTATTCGCGCGCTTCTCAGTTACCAGAAAAACCACCATTCATTTTAATTCAGTCAACTCGTGGTCATCAGCGGGAGCAGATGTGTGCTGGACCGTGGGTTGGTCAATCACAATCGTCAAAAACCTGTCCACTTTTTTTAAGTGAGTACTTGAACTCAATTTTTTCTTATGGTATTTTTATCGTGCACCGAACGGACTAGTTTCATGTTATATGCCAAATTTGGGAAAAAGCTTGCCACAAGGTGAAACATTTGAGAAAAACTGAAGAATCGTCATCGACCTGTCCATCATCGACCTGTCCTCTCCTGAAAATTCGAGGACAGGACGATGAGGAAAAAGGCAAATCTATTATGTTTTTTGGATTTTCTAGTATTCCCGTATTCTCGCATTTAGTAATCCAATATTCACGTATTGACCATTCAAAACACATATCTACTTAGCTGAACGTTGTGAAGGTCTACTAGGACTAATTCGAGAATTTCTGTCATTCTTCGTTTGTTGGATTCGCCCTACAGTGGTCACGTTTTTCGGTCTTTTGACTTGAAATGTTGAGGGTTAACGTTTCTTGGCAGTTATAGCAAATTTTCCTTTTATGATGCCAGGACAGGGTGGTGATGCAAATGGTGAGAATCAACGGGTCGCATCATCGCCCTGTCCGCCTAAATTTTTAAATATTTTTTTTCTGAATTAAAAAAAACGCTACTGTTTGGATTTGCTTCGAATTTCGATACATGCGATATAGAGAGCATCTGTGATTTTTTTCAGCTCGATTCGATCACTTTTTCTTTTTTCAAAAGTCAAACTCAAAACTGACCTTTTCTGTGAGAATCACCCATATGCTCCACACTACCTTCCCCTCCACAAAACTGACCAACCTCATTAATCCTTTCACTGTTGCTTGATATTCTGGCCAAATAAGCTAGATATTATATCAAACTTTTATATATCATAAACTAGATATTCATTCCTCTACATTCGATTTCTAAATAACAATCTTTTCTACTTTTTTTATACTTCCATTCTGTTTTTTTTTGTTTTTTTTTTTTTCTTCAAAAAATAAAAAACCAAGAAAGTGACTTTTTGTGAAAAAATATGTTGCCCAATAAAGTAGTAATAATATGAATTCTCAGAAGAACTTAGTTTGACTTCATTCTTTGGATAACCATAAATTTAAACAAACTGGTAGAAAAAACCTTAGTCCTGTATAATGGTGGGGGGGGGGGGGGGGAAACGCTCCGGACGTTTTTTATTTTTTTGATTTGTCTTTTGAGTTGAAATTCGCCTTGAAACGTTAAACAACAATTATTTTGTTGGGTGTGGGTCGGGAGAAAGAGGGGAGGGTATCATTTTTTCTTGGTCGATTAATATAATAATTAAAATAACAAACCAAAATTCGACACAATAATAAAAGGTATTGATGTTATAGGCCTTTCGGGTTACATATCATTTTCCTAATTATTTTCGCAGGCTAGGTTGTTTTTTTACTAGCAAGAATTCTGAATTTTCGTTGTGAGATTAAAATGAAAAGAAAAAAAAGAGAATCAATCGTATGTTTTATATGGGTAAGTTTTTGGGATTGGGCACACCACGAGCTGCTTAGTAGGAATTTCAGTACTGACAGACGACGTTTCTAGTAAAGGTTCCTACCAAAGAGGAATTTAAACCAGTTTTCAAACGCATGTTTTGTGAGTGACTTTCAACGACATTATTAATTACTATAAATAATTATACATCCATACAGCAGGAGTTTTAATGCAGCTAGACGATTACTTTTCCTATTTTGCTACTGTAGAACAGTGCATTAAAAAAATATTGCAGGTGTACTACTTGTGAGTCACTTTTTCTGCCATGGGCTCTTTGAGTATTACGTAACGCCTTAGATAAACGGTATTGTGAGATCGTCACGTGCAAGTGAGGAAGGTAGACATCTTAAGTGAGAGATCACATATGAAGTGGAACTAGCCAAACGAGACCCCCAGATTTCCTCAAAGCTCTGCAAAGAGACAAATTCCAAGAAGCTTTGTGATTATTTCGTGGACGATTGCAAACAGGATGGTTGTGCTGCATTCTTTGAGGGCTTCAGCTTATACATAACTTGCAAGTTTGAATGCAACTATTTTGCAAAATCAACCGTTTAACGACACTTTGTGCTATCAATACACAGCACTCATCAAGAAGCTGATTCTCGAATGGTCTATTATAAGCATGGTGCGATATGGTAGGTAATGTTGTAATTAGCTCTGCAGGCACTAAAGTATTTATTATCAGCATTGGGAATGTCCACATTTTAAATCAAGAGATCAATGTTTGGATGGAAATGGCTCGTACTGCAGGAACGATAGACGATTTTTGGATATCCGGAAGACAACAGACAATCTAGGACCAACTCTGTCACGTGCATTGCCTCATTTAACTGCCTGACAGGTGACACTATAGTTTTATAATTCTCATTAAAAATTACAAATCCCGTTTTGGTGCATCCAAATAAGTAAGCACGTTTTGCACTTGGAGCAAATTTACAAGCTTTTTCAGTGTCCGCACTTAGGACCAGGCAACCTAAACGTTTTATATAGGTATTTTAGTTTAGGGTATAGTTATTTACCTTTTCAAACGGGCTCACAAAATCGTACACGGGGTTAGGCATTCTATTATAAACATGAGTTACATAGTCAAGGGGCTGTCTCCAGAAAGAAAAAAAAAAACATTTTTGCAGGCAGGACGTTAGCTCGAATTATGTGAATCATTTTTTGATTCATCCATTCAGTGCAACCATTTTGTTGTGGAGTATATAGTTGATAGGTCTCAAGAGTAACGTTTCTAGAATATAGCAGGAGTTTCATTTCTAATCCATTAACAGCACAACTTTTGAGAACCCTACTTTGTTGAAGACTAATAGATGCAATTTTATTCAGACATTTATTTAGGGCACAGTGTACTTACTTCTTTTTTGTTGGGTAACGAGTAAGCAAAAAGATACTGTGAGAAATCGCAAACATAAATCACTACGTATGAGTCTCCACTTCTGATGTTATGGGATTGTATGGGTCCCATTAGATCTGATTGTGGAACTGTAAAACTCTGTGACGGACTTCTTTATGAGATTTTTATTTTGTTTTAGTTTGCGCGCAATCCACACAATCCAGAATTCTGTTACCGAATTTCACTAATTTTAATTCCAGGAGAAATTTACTTGCAGCCTCAATACAATGTCTTAATGTGTATAATGTCTTTTCTAACATTTCAAGCTCTATATACCAAATTCAGTCAGTGGGGGGGGGGGGGGGGGGGGGGGGATTAACTAGGACCCCGAGGTCTCTTTTAAAAAGGAGGCAGGAATTATCCTTCTGAGCCCAATTCATTGAAAAGAGAAGGGCTACTGTAAATGATATTGTTACATGGAGGGTCTCTTTTTTAGATCAATGTAGAGCTGTCTTCGGACTAGAACAGTGGTCCACTGCGAGCGAAAAGTCGGATACAATTACGAAGGCATTAAACGAAATTGTGGAGGGCTGAATAGAAATTGAAAAAGAAAATCAGTTTCTTCGTAAGATGGAAGAAAAACTAGGTATGATGGTGACAGCGTTGGCCAACGTGGAGCAGAAAATCGAAGATTTTTGCGTAGACAAGGTAGTACGGCTCGTGACGGAAAAGCTAGATGCGAATTCCTACCACCGCCGAAGTGCAGGTCGAGAAACAGCCGATCAGTTGACCCTTGTGGAGGGGCGCATCTTGTCTGAAACGGGTAACGCTAGGACAACTAGAAAAAATGAACAGGGAGGAAATTAAACTGGAGGATATAGCCTTCCTCTTTTCAATAGTCCTTTCATGAGATTTGGGCTAACTTCCACTACCCAAATAGTTTGGTCTAGGTCTCTTTTGCCCTTTTGAATATTGGGTTAAATGACAACTGGAAGGATTCCAACATCATTAGGAACTCCTTGAATTCTCATCCGTGGGTTCCTTCCCGTGGGTTCTTGAACAGATAAGCCAGATTCTGATATTCTTGGGGCGTTCATGATTTTTTCTTTGTCACCTGTACTCCCCAATGTAACAATTAGACCTTTGGTTCCCACTTTACGAACACCTTCCACTTTTACACCCATTGAGGATGGGTTAACCGCGTCCTTCAACTCCCTTTTGGGTGATTGAGGGCCGAGGCTTGGCTTAGAGATGAAAATGGCACGTTGTTCTTGCTGCTCTTGCCTTTTCACCTCACTTTTGGCCACTTGCGCAAAGGATTTTCGTTGCTTTCTTTTTAGACGCAATTTTCCATTCTTCTTCAGCCGATTCACAGTCCGTAGTTTTGTCCCCTTCAAAAGTGCCCATCGTGAGCCGACCTCTTGCCCTTATAACTTCTTGCCGAGTGCGTTCTAAACTTCTTTCTATACGTCTGAAGTCCTCCAGTTCAATTTCCTCTCTGTTCATTTTTTCTAGTTGTCCTAGAATTTTACTCGTTTCAGACAAGTGACGACTGATCGGCTGTTTCTGGACCTACACTTCGGCGGTGGTAGGAATCCGCATCTAGTTTTTCCGTTACAAGCTGTAGCTACTACCTTGTCTATGCAAAAATCTTCGGATATTTGCTCCACGTTGGCCAACGCAGTCACCTTCACATCTTGTTTTTCTTCCATTTTATGAAGAAACCGGTTTTCTTTTTCAATTTTCATATAATCCTCCACCATTTCGTTTAATTCCTTCATCATTGTATCCAACTTTTTGCTCACAATGTACCACAGTTCTTGTCCAAATACAGCTCTAGATTGATCTAAAAAAGTCCAGTCATGCAGCATGACCCCATGAGCGAATTTTTGAAGAATATTACCGATTTTTACAACCAGCGAACGGCATTATTTCGATTTTTGACTGATTTTTCAACTTTGAAATTTTTGATAACTTGATACATATTCTTATAGGAAATTTTACGCTGATTCCGAATATACCACATGTTAGTATGCTGAAAAAATTATTTCGCACGACAAATCGCAAAAAACAGGCTATTTTGAAATTTTTGACTACATTTTTGAAAATTTCAACCCGAAGATGTAATCCGATCAAGCTGGCCAACGAACTTGAACTTTCGTTTTGTGACCTTAACATTTTAAAATTTGTTTGAAGTTTCTAGCACAATTCTACGGACAGTTATCGTCTGGAATGACACATACATACATATATACATACATATATACATACATACATACATACATATATACATACATAAAAAAATGCGTTAAACTTCAGAATATGATTCAGAATAGCCTGAAACGGATTTCTGCATAATTTTTTTTCAAAAATTCACATTCTACAAATTTTGAGGCGAGAGCAATAGCTTAATTTTCTTCAAAAATTCGCTAATAATTGTCAATGCTCCGGAAATTTGGGAGGAGCACTAACATTCATGTAGAAACTTTTTCTGAAAAATCGAGAGGGAGCATTGTGCCTAATATTAGAGTCAACAAAATACCCATTAGTAGTGACTGCATAGACAATGTACTAACTGAGCATGATAAAAATCAGCTAAGCCTGCTCTATAAAAATAGCCTGCGCGACAATAACTTTGGAATACTTTGGAATATATACGTCTAAATCGTGCCTCAAAACATTATATTGAGGCTGCATGTAAATTTCTCCTGGAATTAAAATGATTAAAATTTGGTAACGAAATTCTGGATTGTGTAGATTGTGCACAAGCTAAAACAAATGTTAAGACAACCAGCGCTATATCGTAGGGGGCGTACCGTTCCGCTCTGGTATGTTGCATTCATTTCATTAACTTACAATGTTTGGAAGGTTTCCAATGCTGCTTGTCAAAACTTATTTCTGTTCTAGAACCAAAAATTTCAACCATGTATCATGTTTTCTCCTCGATATTGATTCGAAATTCTATGAAAACATCAGAAATTAACAAGCGGTTGCAATCATGTTCACAATATCAATTATTGAGAATGATCACCTGTGTGTTGGACACGCACTTCGCCGTAGTTAACATAATATTGTTGGATAAATCGAGAGCTTTCGAACGAATGGTCAACGAATTTTGTGGGATGAAAAACGACGAAGTACCATTTCCCTAGCAACGACTCGGTTGTAGGCGGAAATCACTGTAATTAATTTCGTGCGCGGAAAAAAATTGACTCGCAAAATTCGCTAGGACCCCAGGGCTAAAACATGATACATGTTAAAACGAAAATCTCATAAAGAAGTCCGTCACAGAGCTTTATAGTTCCACATTCAGATCTAATGGGACTAATACAACCCCATAACATTAGAAGTGGAGACTCATACATAGTGATTTATGTTTGCGATTTCTTACAGTATCTTTTTGCTTACTCGTTACCCAACAAAACAGAAGTAAGTACACTGTGCCCTAAATAAATGTCTGAATAAAATTGCATCTATTAGTCTTCAACAAAATACGGTTCTCAAAATTCGTGCTGTTAATGGATTAGAAATGAAATGCCTGCTATATTCTAGAAACATTACTCTTAAGCCCAATCAACTATACACTCCACAACAAAATTGTTGCACTGAAAGGATGAATCAAAAAATGATTCACAAAATTCGAGCTAACCTCCTGCCTGCAAAAATGTTTTTTTTCTTTCTGGAGACAGGCCCTTAACTATGTAGGTAACTCATGTTTATAATAGAATGCCTAACCCCGTGTACAATTTTGTGAGCCCGTTTGAAAAGGTAAATAACTATAACCTAAACTAAAATATATAGAACGTTTAGGTTGCCTGGTCCTAAGTGCGGACACTAAAAAAGCTTGTAAATTTGCTCCAAATGCAAAACGTGCTTACTTATTTGGATGCACCAAAACGGGATATGTAATTGTTAATGAGAAGTATAAAACTATAGTTAACTCCTGTAATGTTAAGAGTATAGAATCTCAAGTGCATGGTGACAACATCAAAGATTACCCCCAACCACTTTCTGATTTCTTAGAAACTGTCAGTCAAATAGACGAAAATGATGGGGAGAAGGATAAACGTGAATAGGCAGGCAAATTTGATAATGATATCATGTACATGTTGAATCATAATAGTTCTTTTAAGCAATGGAGTCACTTGAAAAGGATCTGTGGGAGGAAGCAATGCTTGATGAGTTAGAATCACTCTCACATAAAAACACCTGGGAATTAACCCCCACTTCCCCACGTCCCCAAATCTTGTTGGGCTCTTAAACGAAAGCTAGAAGCTGATGGATCATTTCACTTTAAAAGTCAACTGGTGGCGAAAGGTTTTGATGATGCTAATAAGTATATGTTGACCGACATATAAGCACCTGTAGCTCGTTTAGGTGATGTTGGACTTTTACTTTCCATCGTTAATACGAGTAATATAATCTCCATTTCCACCAATTGGATATCAAGACAGCATTTTTAATTGACGGATTAGAAAATCCTGTTTTATGGAAGTACCAGGAGGTGTAGTAGAACCAACTGATGTCCCAGAAACCATAAATCAAAACATATTTCTGACGGCTAATTAGGTTGTTGTATGGTTTAAAGGCATCGCTAAATCAAGTTGGTTCAAAAAGTTTGCAGGTCTGATGCCTAAACTCGATTTCAAAGAGTACCCCTTTCGCTACATCTGAAGATGGAAACAATTTTGATGATTGTCTTTTAGGCTCAAACTTTAAAACCAAAGCTCCTGATGTTTCTATTGACAGAACAAAGAAATAGAAATAATAAATCTTGGTACTAACATGGTAACATTGGTACTAGCATAAACTCGATTTTGAAGAGTAGGTACCTCTTTCAAAGCTGCTTATTTAGACGGAAACAAGGGAATAAATTTGCTATACTTTTAGTCTATGTTGATGATTGCCTACTAGGCTCAAACTAAACATCTCCTGATGAAGGAAACAAACAGTTTCTGAAAGCTCGAGAATTTAAAAGTGTTAACCATCATTTGTTGAACCCTTAAAAAATAATCCCTGAAAATCCTCATGCATTAGAACTAAAGCTCAATATATTTCAATTGTCTAAACAAAGAAGTAGAAATCATAAATCTTGGTACACCTAAGCAATTTTTAGGCGTGGAAATCAATGGAAATCTCAACAACCAAGTTATTTTCATAAGCCACAAAACCTGTATTCAATCACTGTTGGATGAATATCTTCCACCTTATTTTAACATCAGTGAAATACCAATATCGAGTCGAGCCTGTACACTTAAAACTCAGATAGAAAAAAATGAAAAACCTTCATTCTCGACAGGTGTTCCACATCGCCAGGTTATTGGGTCTTTCTTTACTCTATCTACAAAATGGCACAAGACCTGACATTTCTTATGCAGTCAATTTTCTTGGTAGAAAACAGGTCAATTTTTCTCGGTTTTCTGGGAATGTGTATTAAGAGTACTCAGCCACCTAAAAGGTACAATAAATTAATCTTGGACTCTTAGGGCCAGTTTCATCAATGTTTTTAATCATCGTTTACTCATTAAACCGAATAAACTTGATGAATCCATTAAACTCAATAACCAAACATAAAATAAAACACTTTTACAAAACTAGACTAGGGCATTAAGAGCCGAATATAAAATGCCGGAATTTTCCCTGATCAGCTGAGTGATCTAAATTATTTCACTGGTGGAAGTTAAAATTTCATCAGTAGATTCTCTGGGACATTTAGAGACAAATTAAATGACGGGTTCCATCCTGATCAGCTGAATTTGTTAAATTCTCTCCTGTTCACCCTAGGAAGTTGGAATTTAATAGTGAGACTCTCTAGGAAGTCAAAAGACGAATAAAATGATGGGCACTTTTCTGATCCGGAGAGTGAGCTAAACTCTCCTGTTCACCCTAGTACATTTAAAATCGACAGAGAGTCTTTCTGAATTAACAAGAGTAGAGTGAAATTACGGACTCCATCCTGATTAGCTGAGGAAGCTCAATTCAGAACACCCGCTACCGGGAGAAATCAGATTCTTCTCTAATATTTTATTGATATGAAAAACTAATTTTGATCTTGTTCAACTAAAGATATTGAACTTCGGAATGGGGCCCTGCCGGGTATGTTAGAGTGAATTGCCGCTTGAGGAGCCACTCTAATTATAGTGAGCTCTGCAGTTAATTTGGTTCCTATTCAACTTAAGATGCTGATACCTTGAGTGCGGCTTAAATGGGTGTGGTAGAGTATAATTACTAGTGGTGAATCACTATAATCAACTGAGTAAGCTTTTTAACTAAATGCAACTACAATGTGCCAAGCGAAGCATGGCAGGGTGCAGCCAGTTAACATGGGGAAAAAAAGTCAGAAATTCACTTATATACCAAGGTAGTCATGCTGCCTGGTCTGATTTGATACAGAGTAACTATCTATTTTAATATAGTACCTAACATATATGTTATGACCTCAGTAATACTTTTTTTCATACAAATTGTAACTAAAAGCTTCCTGGGATCACTGATAGGCTAGGGAGTGTGCAGGATTCCATCTAGGTGTGGGGGGGGGGGGGGAGCTTATTACATTACGAAGACACTTTTTATTTTTAGAAAACCCCTCAAAGGCGAATGGGCCAAGCCATAAGGCAGGGCCGCCACATGGGGGGGGGCAAGTGGGTACTGTTGCCCCGGGCCCGGGCCCAGGGGGGGCCCGGTCCGGTCCTGTATTTAGTAAATAAAGTATTTTAGAATTTTTAGGCCTACATAAAACAGAGTGTATTACACTTGACGGGCCCTGATCAGATTATATTTGATTTACTACACCAGACTGTTTCTCTTAAACAGTTGCGATGATTGCAATGGCCCAAAATATTACTCTTTACCCTTTACTAGTAGGCACTCGACTGAAGACTTGGGAGAGAGCATCCATGGGCCAAGAAAGGTTGAATTCCCTTGCCATTCTCAGCATTAAGCACAAGTTAGCATCCAAACTTGACTTTTCTAAGGTTATTAAAGAATTTTCACTTAAAAAGGCACAAAAGTTTTCATTGTTTTGTCTTGTATTTTTCAAATGCAAATACACTTTTCTTCACTTCACTTTATTAGTTTTAAAATGTTTCATTTTATAAAACATGAAATTATAGCCTATTACAGTTTCTATATTTAAAAAGTTGTCCACAATTATAGTTACAATTACAGAATGCTATTATAACTCAACAAAACAAATTTCTCATTTTACTAATTCATATTTTTGATAGTTTTTCACTAAATAATTCTTGTATCTTTTGTTGTTATAAATCTAATTCTTTACTGCAAAGCTTCATTACAAGTAGATAAACTGTAATAAAACAATTATATTTTTGTAGAATTTTATTTTTTCCCAAAATTGATAAATGTATTCTTTCAAACATAATCATTGTTTCAATTAATTTCCTCAGCCATCTTGTATACAGAGACATTCCTTTTTAATCCGTCCATAACATTAAAATAAAGTTAATAGTATGTGTTGATTAATGATTAAATGAAATTTAGTCAATCATAATTTCTGCCACAATCGTCCGATTGAGGAATGAGTAAATTGGAACTTCTCTGAATACGCCCTTTATTCACAAACAATTGTATTTAAAGTAGTTAAAATAAAAATCCTATGACTGATTGGATATAGAATTTTTGTTTCAAGGTAATTTATGGCATTTTTATGGTTTTGTAATTGGTTGGTAATTACTAGAGTATGAGTACTTGAATTTTCAATTCCAATTATTATAGCCATCTCTAGTAAAAGTGGCGCGACAAAAAAGGGGGGGGGGGGGGGGGGGGGGGGGGGGGAGGCCCGTGGCCAGAATCTGGTCCCGGGCCCGACTTGGAGATGTGGCGGCCAAGCCATAAGGACGTGACCATATGACTACCTAACATGAATACCAGTTGAAGTAAGAGCCACCTGCAGCCACCTAAATATTGACTGTAAATCAACCTCCCTTCTTCTTTCATACCATTTAATTTATTATTTTTGTCAGGCAATGCTCCACCCCCATGCATGTTCAAAACATTACAACTAGAAATAGAATATAAGATCAACATACTTTGCCATCAATCGTCTAACATTCTGGGCGTATAGTTTTGGGTCCCTCCTTTCGTCTTCTGAAGGATTGTACACAGGTAGAAACTCGATTTCTACGAATGTGTGTGGTTGCAGAAGAGTTTGCCACAAGATTTTAAGACTGCAATAAAAATAAAAATAAATTAATAAAATAAAAAAAGCTGAGGTAGGTCAAGAAATTCCAGCAAAATAATTATTAGGTGGGGTATTCATGTTTAAGGTAAATTCATGTACCTACGTCGAATCATTAAATCGTCGAAACTTGAGTTTCGACGGATTCCAATGCGCATGTACGTTGTCATTTATGACCATTTGATTTACGATGATCAGAAGCCTTCAAAAGTCAAGTTTCGATGTTGAATCATCCTGCTTAGCAAAACGTCCTTATCAACATGACACAATGTTGTTCTCGTTATTCAAATCTACTGTCGTGTAAAGAAAGTAATTCAAATTCTCTAGTTTTTAGTTAATTGTTTTACAAATAATAATTTTATCGTTTATTATTTATAATATAGTTTGGGGAAAATCTGCACTGATTGGTTTCAGCGATTTCACAGCCCCCCAAATCTGCCGATAAGCTTTATTTTGTAACTTCTGAAGTGCGGGGATATGTTTCTTATAAGGCTATAAGTACAGAGGAGCACCATATTCAACTTTTGGAATTACCATTGTTTTAAAGAACCATTTGACCGTTTGGGTGGATTTTATTTTTATTTATTCCTTTAGGAATATTATAGTATTGATATCTTCCGTCACTCAAGTTTTAATATGGCTAACAGTGTGTCCCGTGAGAGGTCTTTGTCGATGTACAGGCCTACATATATTGCATTAGGTATCTGTTTCTTTGATCTCTCCATTCGTGGTTTCTATTCGATGTGTTCTTGCTGATGGGGAGTATGAAGGATTCTCAAAGTTGAGCAGTGATGATTTTTTGTGGGTTATTAAGAGGTTGAGATCATTGAGGGCCTGCTCAAGATGTGTAAATTCACATTGGCTTGACAGTATTAGAATGGGTGTATGTACCGCTAGAATACAAGGCTATATCGTCAGCAAAGGTGTTGAGAATTGTCCTCCTCCTAACTGGGAAGTATATATATTTAACAATGTTGGGGAAAGTGTGGAACCATGATCTAGCTCTCCCATTCCGGCTGCTAGATTCAGCCCATCAGTGTATTGCTTATTTGTGAGAAATTGATGAGCCCACTGCACCACGTAATCAGGCAATCCTAGCTCAGTCATGATCATTACAAGTTTGGCTTTTACCACTTTATTAAAAGCACCAGAAACATCTAAAGAGATACATTGGGCTTTTTCTATCAATTTTATGTTCGTTATGTCTCGCTAAATTGTGACTAGCTGAATTTTATTTTTCTGAAACCATGCATTAAGTCTGTTAGTAGTTGATTATTTTCTAGGTAAATTTCTATGCACCGCTTAATGATAGCATTAAATAATTTGGCTACATATGCACGATTTAAGTGCCACATGGCCAATATTACTCGCATTTGCTGGTATCGTTGGTTTTTTAGCGAATTTTTGAAGAAAATTAAGCTATTGCTCTCGCCTCATAATTTGTAGAATGTGAATTTTTGAAAAAATTTTATGCAGAAATCCGTTTCAGGCTATTCTGAATCATATTCTGAAGTTTAACGCATTTTTTAATGTATGTATGTGTGTATGTATATATGTATATATGTATGTATGTATATATATGTATGTATGTATATATGTATGTATGTATGTGTCATTCCAGACGATAACTGTCCGTAGAATTGTGCTAGAAACTTCAAACAAATTTTAAAATGTTAAGGACACAAAACGAAAGTTCAAGTTCGTTGGCCAGCATGATCGGATTACATCTTCGGGTTGAAATTTTCAAAAATGTAGTCAAAAATTTCAAAATAGCCCGTTTTTTGCGATTTGTTGTGCGAAATAATTTTTTCAGCATACTAACATGTGGTATATTCGGAATCAGCGTAAAATTTCCTATAAGAATATGTATCAAGTTTTCAAAAATTTCGAAGTTGAAAAATCAGTCAAAAATCGAAATAATGCCGTTCGCTAGTTGTAAAAATCGGTAATATTTGCATGAAACATTGTCCAAATTCAGATTGAACTACTCTTATGGAAGTATCCCTGTATAACCAATCCTAGAACCATGCTGTTTAAAACGTAGGTAGTAGGTGCTTTAAAATAAATAAATAAATAAATGTAATCACAACTGATGAGTTTACTCTGTGCATGTGTTAATAATTTGATTCCATGTTTGTCTATCAAAATCATAAACTAAAATTTCTCAACAAGATCAATAGCGACTGAAATGTCTAAGGTTTCTTCAAAAATTCGCTCATGGGGTCATGCTGCATGACTGGACTTTTTAAACAATAAATTGGTGAATAAACGTTCAAATCTCAAATGGATGTGGAAATCCATTTGTAGTTCTTCCTTACTCCCTCCTCTTGATCCAACATTATGCAATGATCTCCAACATCATTATATTTTTTCCTGGATTCTTAACTCTTTGTACAGCTGCTAGAGGACACTCACATACCACGTGGTGTACAGCCTCTTGTGTTCCCTTGTTGCATAGAATACAAGGAGCAGTTTGGTCTACTTATATAGCACGTTCTTATTGTAAGCTTTATTATAAGCACCTTAAATGAGGTCTCGCGCTTTTAACCTGATGAATGATAAGGATAGGTTATTGGAATTTCTCTGGAAAGAAATGAACTAATCCACTGCAAGCGCTGGCCTTCCTACTTCGTTATTAAACGATCTCTGCAATAGTAAAGAAAAATCTGTAGCTCATCTTTACCACACACCTGCTCTAAGTATAATAAATGTAGTGAGCTAAAGTCAGATAAACATTATAGTGTAACGTTTCGTCATGTTGTTATTTTTGGCCGAATTAATAGGTGCATCAATATTTTGAGTCCAAACCTCTGAACCATACTAGCTGTTGAACATAATTACATGAGACCCTACCTAATTTCAGAAGGCTGACGGCACGAACAGTCCGAAACGCGGTGAAAGTTATTTTCTCGTGTTTACAAAAATGAACGAGTGGCCCGCGTCCAGAGGGACTGAGATAAATGAGTGGGTCCCGTCTTCACTTCTGCTTCAGTTGATTGTGGACAGTCATGTAATCACCATCAAGTAGGTTCGTTTCTCTCAAACTGTTCACGCGGAAATCGCAAATAATGATACTGAAGTTGCTCAAACTTTTGTACAAATATACAGGGTGTCCCGCATAAGGCGTTCAGTATTTCAGGGGTCAATTACAGAGCTCATTTCTGATCGAAAGGTCCTCCAAGAGATTTTTATAAACACTTAGTTTTCAAATTATTTAATATTTACTAATTTTTTCTCTCGTGTTTTCAACCTTTTGTCACTAAAACGATCGCAACTCCCTTAACCCTTTCGCAGTCGCATTTTCAGAAAGATAACGTCCCTCCCTAAGAATTAACTGAATTGCGAAAAACGCTGCAAATTATTTCACAAAGGTTTATTATTTTTTCAATTGAGTATGATCGTAGTTTTAGTTGGCTTGCGTACGTCATAAGGCCCGTCCAGACTCTTCGGTGAGTCCTATTTCGTGTTGCCACAACCTATACTTCTATAATTATATACGCATGTTTATATTTCTTGATTTGAGCTCCTATCTATTCAAATAGTTATTGCCTTAATAATATCATTATCTAAGTACGTACGAAAAGTCGAGAGGATATGTTATTAAATATTCGTAGGAAAAGCATTGGTATTAACACACAAATATGACCTAGAAAAAAACATATATTCATGCCTCGAAGGAACGCTGTACCCACCTCATGGTGACGCGGTGTATTATATGGGTATAACACGTAAAAGTAATAAATATCCATTCTCCTACACCCCTCTGCTACGCCCCTGGTCACTCCAGCCACCACAAGGTGCCGCGGCGCCTCCTCTCACTCCCCCCCCCCCCCCCCCCCCACCCACCGTGACCCCCAGCGTACCAGGCGTGCGTGCGTGCGTAAGTCTAACACTCAAAGCCTCGAAAAAGACACTTTTTCGCCCGTTTTTGGCCCATAGCATCTATGCGAGTAAAGCGATCGGGATAGTTAAACGTTAGGACCAACTAGACCCCAAATGGAGTCTATGTGCGAAAGAACGGGTTTTTTAAGTAAATTCTTAGGCCTTTTATGGCCCGGACGGCGAACAGCGGACGGACATTTCAAATTTGGATTCTACGCACCTTGAAACGTAAAGTGACAAAGTTATGGGGGGGGGTTAAAAATTTTTTGCTACACGATCACATAGGCTTATTATTGGAAATAATAAACCAAAATAGTGTTCTGACATTTGAACTGCTTATTTAAAATGGAATTGACAGAGTGCTTGTACTTGGAAATTGTTGAGGGGAAGGAATGCCATAACAACAAATATTGTACCTACAGCCAAGGGTACCAATATCCAATTAGTACCGAAGATTAGGTGAAGATCAAAGATACCTTCCGTTTTTGTGTACAATTGTACATACATACTTACGAATATATATCTATAAAATCACTTGGTAAGAAAAGAGAACAGAAAATAACAGCACATAACTATTTTTAATATTTCGGCTTCTGCCTTTTTCAAAACTACAAGAGAGAGAGAGAGAGATAGAGAAAAAAAATTATAATCAAGTGATTACATATATTCAAGCTCTTCTAGAGTCATTCTTCAAGTGATATATCTCTACTATTTATAAGAATGAAACTCCGTCTGTTTGTTTGTCTGTCGTGTCTATGCACGGCCAAACGGCTGAGTGGGGGGAGTCTACGAGTGGAGGGATCTTCTTGGGATTTTCCGAAAGGTGGAACGAGCGAATTTAAAATTTTCTAATCCCAGCCGAACCATGGGCCGTAGGGCGGGAGGGGGGTCGAAGTAAGAATTAATGTGCGCTTTTTCCACTTCCCCGCTTCCTCTACCCCTCTAAACGGCCGTCGAAAATTCCGGAAAAATACCGGTTTCGTAGGTTTTCCTACGAGGAAGATGACGGCGCGATCGGATCGCGAAAAAAGTATCGGGAAATGCGTCAAAAAAATGCGAGAGCACGGATCGTGTTTTCTCGAAAAGTCCGACGAAAAACTACGTTTTTCCCCATTAAAATATACCCCGTAAAGGTACGTTTTTCGGAACGGTTTTCGCGGGCGAAATACAGCTTTGATCCCGCCGAATCTGAATCCGAAATCGGATATCGAAAAAAGTGACGAGAACTCGGTCGAATTGCGAGGGGAAGCGAGACGAAGCTATTAAAATGAGAAATTATATGTGCCGTGGACGCGAGAAGGCTCTACGAAGACGTCAAGGGGTTCGATGACACAGGTGTTTCACAACCTTGCGAGGCGAGCAGGTACACATAGGTACCTTGCGAGCGAAGCGAGAGCCATTTCAACAGAATAAATACGGGTTTTCCCCTACACATATACAGGTATACCTTGCGAGCGAAGCGAGCAACATCCCCGAATAAACTTTTCGTGGTTCCACGTAGTTTTATAAGATTTAATTTGTTTGTAAGAATTCCCAACTGAAAAAAACGTCAAGTGCCAAGTGGGGTGGGCAGTATAACTTCCTCAAGCGAGCGAAGAGAGCAGCATCCCCTACAGAAGTTAAACCTACCCTTAGAGATCTACCGTTTGCGAGCGAAGCAAGCAACATCCCCTACACACGTTAAACCTACCCTTAGGAATCTACCGTTTGCGAGCAACATTCCCTACATGCCACACTTTGCGAGCGAAGCGAGCAAAATTCCCTACATGTCACATTTTGCGAGCGAAGCGAGCAATTTAATGGGGGGTCCGGGGGGCTTGCCCCCCGGCTGGACGTGGAGGCGAGCGTAGCGAGCCGGAGCGGCTAGTAATATATATATATATCACTGTTTGAAGTGCCGCAGTTTCAAAGAGAAACTAATGACAAATAAACGCCGACAAAGGGAACAATTATGAAATTAATAACTCAAGTATTCAGAATCATATTATTGTTGTAACTGGATGCAATATAAGGATCATAATAGAAATCAGACACTAAACGAGCGTAGTTAGACAATGAATGAGGGTGAGTCTCAGAACAGTTATTATCGGCTATTATCGGCGGCGGGCAGCAACGGAAAGTACAGGCGCCCGATATATCAAGTAGGTGGGCAGCAAAGGGTTAATTTGCTGTGTAAATGCAAATCTGCGGATAATGTTGGAAAGAGCATTCAATTTTCTATCAGATAGATGCCTAAACTTTCTTATGAATTAAGGTTTGAGACATGAAAAGCTCTCTGAAAATAAATTTTATGGTGATTTGGGAAACCTTGGGTTTTTTTTCAATCTGGAATTGAACTGTGGGAACCAATATTATTTCAAAACACAAGAACGATGAAAAGTGCGCCAAAATCTCACCTTTTCAATGGTGTAGTAAAATTTTTTCTTACTTTGCTATTCAGGGGAGAAAACTATTTTTTACTGTTCAGAAGCACAGTTTTAGCGAATTTTCGTAGAAAATGAAGCTATTGCAATGGCTCAAATTTTAAAATCAAAAATTTTCAAAAATTTCTTCATTGAAATCCGTTTTGAGGCATTCTGAAACAAATACTAGAGTTCAACACTTTTTCATATAATGTGTGTCCTTCCAGACGATAACACTCCATAGGATTGATATAAAAATTCCGTTCTTGCGCCAAAAAAATTAGGCTTTCCAAACGAAAGGACGAGTTCGTTGGCCATCATTTTTTGAGCAATTAAATTGGTCAAATTCCAAAATAAGGGCTGAAAAAAAATTACTAAAAATAACAAAAAACTGTTAAAAATCGTTAAATTTATATATTTAGCAGTAGGTATATTGCTCGAGTTTATTGAATATAAAATAGATCATTCAGAAATTTATGTACAAAATTATGCTGAAAAGTGTACTTAAATTTCATTAAATGTGCTAAAAACCGATAAAAACTGAAAAAAGTTTAAAATCCACAATCTCTTTCTGAGTAGCAGATTATTATTTAGAACTAGTTTTTTGCCATAAAACTGCTTCTTTTCACTTAGAGTCCTCAATTTTCAGATCGATGTGCATAATAGTTTTATTACGATAATTTAAGAAAATTGCTCATACGATCATGCTGCATGACCGGAACTTTTTTTTACTGAAGTATAGGGGTTTCTTGAAAAGACGGGTTTGGGTCAGTTTCCATGTATTTTTTTACACTGGATCGAATGGTAATATGTACTTGCATATCTCCCCAAACCAGTTATCATCGAGTTTTACAATTTAGCTTACTAGTTTCACCACTAAAAACACATAAAATTGATCATACTAGTTCAACTCCCGGTTGAAAAATCTTAAAGTATCCCATATTAGGTTTCATGACTCAAACCTTAATTGTTAGGAGAGCTCAGGCATCTATTCAATAGGAAATTGTATGCTCTTTTCATTCTTCTCTTTTCATGCTCCTTTCATTCTATTTTATACAGCAAATTAAGAGAGTAATGATTTAGTGACAAAAAGTCGGAAACGATTCTATATTTGGACAGTTCAAATTATAGCTTTACAAAAAAAAGGCCTTCTGTCCTTGATTTTCTTAAACTGAATTTCTGAATTTGAGTTTTTATCACAAAAAAGAAAACGATAAGTATTTATTTTACAAATTTTGAATTTTATATTTAGAATTTTGCCTCCCTGAAGAAGCCCCAGTTCCAGGGGAGAAACTTTGGGGTTAATTAGATACCAATTTGAGGTCAGAAGGCCTTTTTTTTTGTAAAGTTAAAAGGTCGAAAACACGAGAAAAAAAAATCTTAAAAATTCAATTACTCAAAAACTAAGCGTGAAAAAAAAAAAAAAAAAAAAAACCCTCTGGAGGAACTTTAGACCAGAAATGAGCTCTAGAATTGACCCGTGAAGTACTGACCAAATTATGCGGGACACCCTGTATATCAAAACAACAATTTTTATAAAGATTATCTACCAAGTAGAAGCCACGAACTAAGTGATTTGACAAAATTCTAATCTGTTTCAGTAAGTTCGACGTACGATTTGATGAAAATTATTTTAATAGGAAAATTATTTTACTTACTTAATATCTTTTACTTTGTGACGAAGTTTTAATCAGAACTAATAATTCAATACATACTTAATAACTACAATAATTTCTTACAAGTACCTATTTATTTTTTATACCAATAACTGAAGAAGAATAACTGAACCTGTGTGAAGAAGTTCCTATCAGTATAATTATGCAGGTACCTAATATGAGTTTTAATTTATTTTTTGTGAAGAATCCACTTTCAGAGAGGTGTTCATGTGAGAAAAAATGGAGGATTATTAGGAACGGGACCTCTTATACATGTCCGGCTGCAGCATATGGGACAGCCCTCATCTAGGGCTGGACCTACCTTCCGGGACCGCTCATGTAGGTACACTGGTTCGAGCGTGGGACCGCACGTACAAGCACCCTTTCAGAAATACTAAAACAGTATTTTTGTCCTTAGTCGGGTTTCAAATAAATAAGCAGGAAATAACATATCCTAAACATGAGGATCCCGATGGTACATCTGGTAAATGTGTTTCAATATGTAAACAGGTCGATAACTTACGCTCCAGGTCCATCCCAAGTCCAAGTGACAGTGTCCGTTTTATTGGGATATCTTATCAACATTGGTTGAATAGGGAGGCCAGGGTAAAATGCTCCAGGTTTGAAAGAAATGAGGCAAGATCGGTTGGTTGTTGTGCCTTCCGGGAAAATCAGTATCTGTAAGCAAAACGCAATTTCTCTCATTTGAGGAATCATCAGATTAGACAATTGTTTCTATAATTGGACTGTGCAATACCACAAACTGGACAAACGCCAGGATAACAATGTCGGTAGAATTGCTATAAAAGTTTTTGCAACTTTTAGCGAATTTTCGTTGAAAATGAACTATTGCAACGGCTCGAAAAATTTTAAAATCAAAATTTTTGAACAATTTCTTTATTGAAGTCTGTTTTTGAGGCATTCTGTATCCAATCCTAGAGATTAACGCTTTTTGAGCACATTAAAGTGGTCAAATTTCAAAAAATATGCTAAAAAAATAACTAAAAATGGCTGGCTAATAATTTTTAAATGTATATTTTTTGGCAGAATATTGCTCAAAAAAATTTATAAACTATAAAATAGAACATCCAAAAATGAATGTGGAAAATCATGCTGGAAAATGTACTTAAATTTCATTAAATTTGCTAAAAAAATCGATGAAAACAGCAAAAAAGCTAAAAGTTCAAAACCTTTATTTGAATAGTAGATTATTATTTAGAATACGTTTTTCCCCATAAAATTGATAGTTAACAATTTCCTTGCACTCGAAAAGCTCAAATTCCAAAAGCATTCAACATTATACAATACGATAAATTACGAAAATTCGCTAGTACGATCATGCTGCATTACTGGAATTCTTTGCTATTGTGGCCATAAAGTTGCTCGATTGCCTTGGAATTTTGTCCACCACTGTTTCTTAGTGTGTACAATCGATTATTGGCGACAAAAAGTCGATAGGTAATGATGATAGTAATGGGAAATGGGGGTTACCCCGCTTGGGAAAATCTAAAATATCAAAAACTCGGTCTAACTGATGAACTGAAAACACCTACCTTAGATAGGTAATAATACAATGATAAACCTAATTTCCGAAAATGACATTTTCGTTTGGACGCTTGTGCTTAAGATCGTAAAAATTAATCCCCCTTGAAATGTGTTGGTTTACATTTCAAATTGCGCAGATCAAAAAAAAAAAAAAAAAAAAAAAAAAAAAAAAAAAAAAAAACATAACAAAGACAAAGCAGCTTGAAATGCTTGCATACGAGTCTGCAACACATTGGGACATTTTCATGTGTGTTTTCTTATTGTATTTATTACTAGGCAGATCTCACCCGTGCATCGCACGGCGGGGCGTACAAATCAATTAAATGGGCCATAAGAGAAACCGCCCACCCGTGGGTACTTGATTGAATTCGCGATCGTGTTGACTCATTGTTCCGACACCCGTGGGTACTTCATTGAATTCGAGCCAGGCTACATCACCTAACCCCCTGCAGACTCGTATGCAAGCTCTAAGAGCCACTCAGCTGATCCGGACCCTGGGCATCGTCACGTAAATGTGCTAAAGAGACTACATACGAAATTACAGCTTCCTAGAGTGTAAAACATAGAAATTAGCTTCAAAAGCCACTCATCTGATCCGGACCCTGGGCATCGTCAAGTCAATGTCGTAAAGAGGCTACATAAGAAATTACAGCTTCCTAGAGTGTGAAGCATAGAAACTACCTATTAAAATGATTTAACCACCGCTTCACAAAACAAACCGTTCTCGCAATATTTGGATCACCTGCTATGAATCAAATCATCGAAACACCAGCTCAATGAAATCATCAGAAATTAACAAGCGGTGGCAATCATGTTCACAATATCAATTATTGAGAATGATCACCTGAGTGTACACAATTATTCAAATAACCTTGCTCATAACTCAGCTTGTTGGCCACGCACTTCGCAGTAGTAAACATAATATGGTTGGATAAATCGAGAGCTTTCGAACGAATGGTCAACGAATTTTTTGGGATGAAAAACGACGAAGTACCATTTCCCTAGCAACGACTCGGTTGTAAGCGGAAATCGTCAAAATAAAAACGTTACGTTACGTGACAGTTTTTTGTGCAATGTGCCAGGGCAAAGACATGAAAATTTCAAAAAGGTTAATGAACGATGATTTTTTTGACATGGATATGTCTTTTGGCTGGGGGCCAAGGAATTTTTTGCGACACTTTTTTTTCTCCACACAAAATGCAACGCTCCGGCACTTTAGATTATTATTAACTCGAACAGTGAAGGCTAGGTAGAATTTCTATTGATTTTTCACGTACAACCAATGAGTTACTAGGTAAGAGTAACTCCCATAGTTTTCATAGTAGGAAAATCGTTCGCCACTTTTTGGAATGCTCTCATTTTATCACAACATTTCATGACCTCTATCTAAGCCATTGTAGTGTGAAGGAATGCTGATGTATTACTTTAAGTTATAAACTAATATTGTTTTGTAACCATAATGGAATAATTTTGTGAAAAGAAGGCACTACATGGTTGGTATACAATTGAGTAGTCGGTACCTACTGGCAAGCAGTAGGTACTAGACATATCCATGATCTTTTGTTTTTCCCAATACGGGAGAAATTGAAATGCTTGATAAATTTAATTAGTAATGGTTTGATCTTTTCTCTCGCGATTTTCAACATACTAAAGCGAATCAAACAATGATTGCATAATGTTAAATGTAGCGAATTAGTTTGACTAATATATGGATAGTATTCATTTTAATAAAACTATAATCAACTACTCATTTGAAAATATGAGGGTGAAGGTTTGAACGAGAGTGATCTATCGTTGAACCATCTTACTACAATCTGAAAGAAGTGTAGGCCTGGAGAATCCACAAGCATATTGAATAACATAAGAAATTACTTTATTTTTGAAGCGCAACAAGCGTAACGATATTTCATTTGATCTTGACGAAGTACTACAACGTTTCTAATTTGTTGATATCACGAAACTTGATTTATGGTATATGTCCATTTTGCCTTATGATTTGGTTTTTTCATTTTGAGCACTTTTGAAATCGACACAATTACACACCACGTTCGACACGAATCTTGTTTCTTTGACTTTTTCCTGATTCTACAGGTTCAGATATTATTTTGGTAACAAACGTAAGGAACCTTCTGTTCCACATTAGACTTTATCAAAAGCTCTTCATGCAAAGTTCTATATTTTATCGTAACGAACCTTTAGTTCTTATTTTCATATATACCAAGGGCTCAGGCTTGCTTTTGGTGGCAGCACGCAAGACGCTGGCGAGAACGACGCAACACCCCTTCAAGGTAACGTGCTATTTGGTAACATTTTGATATTGTCTTTTCAATATTATGTCCATAGTAACGTAGCGTCAAAGTTCTAATTTGCCATCTGTAGTGGATTTGAATATGTTTTACTTGGCGTAGGTAGGCCAAGTCGGACATTTATATTCCGGTTATGCGGGTTAGTCCCCGGGTCATTCCCGTGAGGAATGTGAGCGGATCCGCCAAGGTCAACTGGCTTGGCGGACTGAAATGGGAGGTAGTTCGTGTCGCAGCCGCGTGGAGCGCTGGGCTCGCGTAGCAGGTGCTGGGTTCGATCAGTTTGGTACTGAGCCGTTTTGTAATATTCCGGCCTAAGATTTATATCTGTAGGGGGAATATGTTGAGCTTGGTTGAGGTACTGAAAAGTATCCTTCGCTTTTTGTGCATTTGGAGTGTATTTGACACTCGGATCGGCCGGGTAGGCCTGCGTCGAATATCGTGGGTACTCGGACAGCTTGGTCGAATCGTAATGATCGGCTTCAGAGCGAGTCTGAAAGTTATCCTCGATCTTTTGTATAGGCGAGGCTTGATCGAACGTTTCTTGAACGAATACGTCGGGCGAGAAGGCGGTCCGGACGTGTGGATCGCGCCTTGCGCTGTCGCTGGGTTCAGCGGATTCGCCGTGTAGCCGGTAGGGAGCACTACGGGGGCTACTCGGCCCGGCTTCGTCGTCGTCTGCCTCCCCTTGCAAGGGGAAATAGGACGGCCGACGTTCCATCGAAATAACCGAGTTTTTAACTCGTTTCGATGCCTCTACGTGTAAAAAATAGAGGGTTTGGGAGGTGGACTCGCTTGACAGAGCGTCTTTCCAATGCTCGTATGTCAGGGTCCTACCTCGTAGCCTTGAAAAAGGCTTCCTTAGACGGTAAATTAGAGCGGATGAGCAGAGTAATTTACCGGCGTGCCCACAGCGGTCGGTTACGAGCTTAATGCTACGAAACCCGGGCGACACGGCTCGGAACGTCCCTCGGGCGTACGATCTAAAGAGAATATCGATAGATGTACCGGGTGGCGTCCTGACAGATGAACTACGTTGGGCAATGAGCAGGATGAATAATCACTGGACTCGTAGATGCCAATGCGAGATCTGTGTGGAGAGAAGGTATGCCTTGTAGAAAGCAGTAGGAAGCCGTTCTTGAGATGAACTCGTAATGCAGAAGGTTCGTCAGCGTAGAGCGTGTAGAATTCTTCGTACTTCAGAGGTGTCGTCGTCGAGAGCGGAGAGTGGAATGAAATTCGGAGGGCTCCCAGCGGGGTATTTATAGGGAGGTGGCCGCCTCCTGCCGCCTCCTGGTTGGTCCGCTTAATTTCATTAATTCGACTGTGTAATCTCATTGGTTCGCACATTGTTTTCTCAGTATCTGCGAGTATGATAGCTGAGCTGGTCTTTCGAGGTGGTTTCCCCACGTCCGTCGCTGCGACGGGGTCCCCGGGGGTGGCTGGACGACCTTGAGTTTTTCTGTTTGAGATTTCTCATTCAAGGCGACTTGTTTCGAGATGCTTGTCGCATCTCTCTCGCCCAGTAAATGTTTAGGGAGGTCGCCTTGTGTGTTTTTAGTTAATATTTCACTTTTGAGAGAGAAATTCGTATTTTCTCTCTGGTGAAATATTTTGTTTGACGGAGTTATAACTCGACGTCTTGTAAATATTTTTGTGTTGTGTCTACCTCTTTTTGGTAGCCCTGAAAAGGGCTGTTGACAAGAGGGGGTGGTTTTCACCACAGGGGCCCCCCCAAGACGTCGTGTTATTAACGACGACGCCGGCTGGGGTGTTTCGAGCGCCGTCACCCACCTCTCGTCGAATTTGGTAGAGGGTACGTGCCTTCTGGCAGATTTTCGGGGAGTCTCCTCCTTATTTTCTGCCTGATTTTTGTTTAGTGACACAGCTTCGTCTGTTTTTAGAGTGTAAGCTGGTTTTATTTGCTGTTTGGGAACTTTTTTCGTATGTTCGCCAATTTGCACTGTAACCGAAAACTTATCTCTTTTAACCACTTTGAATGGTCCCGTGTAAGGACATTGCAGAGAGGTGAGCTGTGTGGGCACTCTGATATAGACATGTGTACATGTATCCAAATTTTTGGGCATGTTTACGGCATATTTCGTATTATTATGTTTAATATGCGTAGGCCGGAAGAAAAGAGGTTCCGAAAGGTTTGTAGAAGTTACGAAAATGTCTCCTGGGAGTGGTACGTCAATTCCGTAAACTTTTTGGAACGGTGTAGTTTCCGTTGCTGGGTCTACTGCCGTACGCATGGCGAGTAGAACTTTTGGAAGTGCGTCGAGCCAATTTTCGTTTTGTGCTTTGAGAGCCTCTTTCAAAGATCTATTTCTGCGTTCTACCATTCCGTTTGTTGATGGTTTGTATGGTAACGTGTGAGTATGTTTTACTCCGAGACGTTCCATAATGGAATTGAACAGATCTGACTCGAATTGAGTGCCCTGATCACTTGTGATGTATTTAGGTACGCCCTTTGAAGCTACCCAAATATTGATAAAGGCGTTTGTGATTGTGGTTGTTTCGATGTTGCTAAGAGGGACTGCCTCTAGCCAACCCGTTGCTCTATCAACCATCATTAAAATGTAACGTTTCCCTCCTTTAGCTAAAGGTAAGGGTCCGGTAATATCAACGTGTACGTGTGAAAATTTGTTAGCCGTTTCAAATCGGAGTAAGGGAGCTTCACGGAGCGCGTGATTTTTGCTCGTTGGCAAGTTTCGCACGCTCGGACCCAGTTGGAGACATCTGCACGGAGTCCGTGCCAAAAATATCTTTGTTTAACTTTATACACTGTAGAGTGTATACCTGGGTGTCCCAAATTGTGAATTTGGCTGATTATTTCTTGCCTTATTTCGTTTGGAATATAAGGTCTAGGGTGTCCTAGGTCTAGGTTACACCAAATTTCTCCTTGAGGGAATTCAACTCGTGTGAGTTTCAATTTGTCCTCCGCGTTAGGAGGAGAACGAATTTGTGAATTTGAAATGTGCAGTAGAAGATTGCACTCTATTGCAGCCGTAATTTGCGAAATTTCGGCTATGGGTGGACCCTCGTCCGTCTGGGTTGAAATCGATTTTGTTTGAATTTCAACCGGATCGAAGGGTCTGGAGAGTGCGTCGGCGACGACGTTGCTCTCTCCGGAAATTATGACGAATGTCACTCGTCATTTGAGAGATGTATGTTAGCCATCTTAATCTCATTTTAGAAAAATGTGCATTTTTCTTAAGCATCGTGCCTAGCAGAGGCTTGTGATCAGAACAAATATGGAAAGATCTGCCGTCCAAGTCATTGTGCCAGTGAATGCAAGCTTGGTAAACGGCGAACATTTCTTTGTCGAATGATGCTTTGTTCTTCCATTGTTCTGGAATTTCTTTACTGAAAAATCCCAATGGTTGGTAAGATTTCGAGCCATGTTTGTCTGTAATTTCCTGTTCTAGTGCCGCTCCGATGTGTGTGTAGGATGCGTCGCAGACTAATCTCCACTCTGCTGTAGGGTGTGGGTGAGCAATGTTATGCAATGTTGCTTTGATCATTGCTTGTTTTAAGCTGTTGAAAGCTTTTTCTCTCTCTGATGTCCATTCGATAGGTGTTCTGTCATTTTTTTTGTTTGACTGAATGGAGTCATACAGAGGTTGTGCCGTGTGAGCGAATTTGCTTGAGCATGCTCGGTAGAAACCACACATACCTAGGAATCTGCGTAGACTTCGTACGTCTATTGGCCTAGGAAATTGTTCTATGGCTTCTATTTTATCTCGTTTAGGAATTATCCCTTCTTTCGAGATAGTGAAACCTAGGAAATCGACGGTAGGTTTTGAAAAAATGCATTTATCAAAACCTACTCGAAGTCCGTGTTCCCCTAGTTTGTCAAAAATTTGTCTGAGGTGGTTCATGTGTTCTTTATAATTTTTAGAAGCCACCAGGATGTCATCTAGGTATACAAATGCGAAATCAAATTTTCGCATGATGCTGTCCATGTATCTTTGCCATGTTTGAGCCGCTCCGGCCAAACCCATGCTCATTTTCTTAAACTCATAAAGACCGAAAGGTGTAATAATTGCGGTTTTATGAGCGTCATCTGGGTGCATCGGAATATGATAATACGCCGATTTTAAATCTATTGTCGAATAGATTTGCGTATCATGTAAATTCGCTTGGAAAGAGCGAATGTGAGGAGGAGGGTAGGCGTCTTTCTTCGTTTTCGCGTTGAGGAAACGGTAGTCGCCGGTGATTCTCCATGACCCGTCTTTTTTTGGCACACAGTGTAACGGGGATGCCCATTCGGAATCTGATGGTGCAATTATGCCTTCTGAAAGCATTTTGTCAAAAGTACTTTTGACTTGAGCCCGTTTTTCGCCCGCCATGGGTCTTGCTCGGAAGTGTACTGGTGTTCCTTCCGTGGTTATACGGTGGTAAACCCCGTTGTTTTTCCATTTACCTTGAAGTTTGCTCATTTTATCATTGTATTTGTCAATGATAGAGCGAATGTTTTCGTCCTCCGTGATTTGCACGTCCTCTGGTTGAGGGGTATTGTCACGATGAGGGATAGTAGCTGCTATTTGTTCGTCAGTGAACTTTTTGTTCATGACTGCAGCTATTTTTTGATCGGCATAGCTCTTTATTTTATCTTTATAAATGTACTTGTGTTTGACCCGTATTCTGATATCCCAAGACTCGAGGAATGGAATACCTAGGATCGCTAGATCAACTTTCGTGATCATAAAATCGGTGGTCATGTCTCCGAGGCCGATGTTAATTGTTGTGTCAGCTCGCCCTAGTGTGTCTATAGGGGCTCCGTTAGCTGCTGTGAGCTTAACGTTGGACTTAAGAATTTTCAAGCCCAATTTTTTTGTGACATTGTGGGGCAGAATGTTCACTTCTGCTCCCGTGTCAATGAGAAATTCAGTGCCATTTAGTTTGCACTTGAAAAAGAGCCTTTTATACTCAGTAGACTGCCGGCGTATAGGCTCAGATACACTGGCAGTTATTCGTTTTCCGAACTCTCTGCGTCGGAGGTTGGAACGGTACTTTCTTGTACCGACCTCTGAGTATTTTCGGTAGAAACCCGGGTTTTAGGCTGGCTTATAGTCGCTGCCTTTCTGTTAGTTTTGGAAGCAGTGTTTGACTTCCAAGTGCAGTGTTCTGGGTCTGCACATTTGCGAGTTTCGTTACCGAAACGTGCGTGGTTTCGACAGACATAGGCCGTCGGTTTGTGAGGCTTACTCTCCACTGGTTGGGGTTTGAACTCAGCTTGTTTCGAGAGGGCCTTTTTGAAACCAGTATTTATGGGTTTCGGAGTAGATTCTACTCCTCGTATGTTCAGAGAAGTATTCTCTGTTTTGTACGCGTGTAGCGTATCAGCTAGGTCGAGCCGGGCGGTCGTGGTAGGCTGAGCTGCGACCATACCTCGTGCTTCGATGGGTAGAGTCTCGATCCACTTTTGAGTGATCAGAGCTTCTGAAAAATACCCAACAGCTTTAGAGTACATTTCGTGGTACTTGGTGCTGGGTTTTTTGGCGAGAGATGCGGGGTCCTCGAGTGCGAGGAGCCTGTCCTGTAAGGACAACCCATATTCTCGCTGGAGGCGCTGTTTGGCCTCTTCGTAGGGTGCGTGGGGTGCCGTGAGGTAAGCTGAGTCGATAGCTTCCCTCATTTCTTCTGGTACCCACTTGTATATAGCTGAGAAGCATTCGTTCTGCGTTCTCAGGTGTTTTCGCACGCAGTATTGATCGAACTCGGCGAGTGCACGATCGATATTCTTCTTTTGGAAGATTGGTTTTTGATAATCTCCCATCTCCTCTAAAAGTGCTTGAAAGCCACTGTGTGTAGAGGGATGTTGCGTGAGATGTGGGGCGTAGAGGCCCGGCGGGGGTCGCACGCCCGCAGTGGTTCCCTGAAATCCACTAGCGTCATAAGAGGGAACGAAATGCTCCGTGTTAAGCCTGTTCAAAGGCGGGGTCACCATTTGTAGTGGATTTGAATATGTTTTACTTGGCGTAGGTAGGCCAAGTCGGACATTTATATTCCGGTTATGCGGGTTAGTCCCCGGGTCATTCCCGTGAGGAATGTGAGCGGATCCGCCAAGGTCAACTGGCTTGGCGGACTGAAATGGGAGGTAGTTCGTGTCGCAGCCGCGTGGAGCGCTGGGCTCGCGTAGCAGGTGCTGGGTTCGATCAGTTTGGTACTGAGCCGTTTTGTAATATTCCGGCCTAAGATTTATATCTGTAGGGGGAATATGTTGAGCTTGGTTGAGGTACTGAAAAGTATCCTTCGCTTTTTGTGCATTTGGAGTGTATTTGACACTCGGATCGGCCGGGTAGGCCTGCGTCGAATATCGTGGGTACTCGGACAGCTTGGTCGAATCGTAATGATCGGCTTCAGAGCGAGTCTGAAAGTTATCCTCGATCTTTTGTATAGGCGAGGCTTGATCGAACGTTTCTTGAACGAATACGTCGGGCGAGAAGGCGGTCCGGACGTGAGGATCGCGCCTTGCGCTGTCGCTGGGTTCAGCGGATTCGCCGTGTAGCCGGTAGGGAGCACTACGGGGGCTACTCGGCCCGGCTTCGCCGTCGTCTGCCTCCCCTTGCAAGGGGAAATAGGACGGCCGACGTTCCATCAAAATAACCGAGTTTTTAGCTCGTTTCGATGCCTCTACGTGTGAAAAATAGAGGGTTTGGGAGGTGGACTCGCTTGACAGAGCGTCTTTCCAATGCTCGTATGTCAGGGTCCTACCTCGTAGCCTTGAAAAAGGCTTCCTTGGACGGTAAATTAGAGCGGATGAGCAGAGTAATTTACCGGCGTGCCCACAGCGGTCGGTTACGAGCTTAATGCTACGAAACCCGGGCGACACGGCTCGGAACGTCCCTCGGGCGTACGATCTAAAGAGAATATCGATAGATGTACCGGGTGGCGTCCTGACAGATGAACTACGTTGGGCAATGAGCAGGATGAATAATCACTGGACTCGTAGATGCCAATGCGAGATCTGTGTGGAGAGAAGGTATGCCTTGTAGAAAGCAGTAGGAAGCCGTTCTTGAGATGAACTCGTAATGCAGAAGGTTCGTCAGCGTAGAGCGTGTAGAATTCTTCGTACTTCAGAGGTGTCGTCGTCGAGAGCGGAGAGTGGAATGAAATTCGGAGGGCTCCCAGCGGGGTATTTATAGGGAGGTGGCCGCCTCCTGCCGCCTCCTGGTTGGTCCGCTTAATTTCATTAATTCGACTGTGTAATCTCATTGGTTCGCACATTGTTTTCTCAGTATCTGCGAGTATGATAGCTGAGCTGGTCTTTCGAGGTGGTTTCCCCACGTCCGTCGCTGCGACGGGGTCCCCGGGGGTGGCTGGACGACCTTGAGTTTTTCTGTTTGAGATTTCTCATTCAAGGCGACTTGTTTCGAGATGCTTGTCGCATCTCTCTCGCCCAGTAAATGTTTAGGGAGGTCGCCTTGTGTGTTTTTAGTTAATATTTCACTTTTGAGAGAGAAATTCGTATTTTCTCTCTGGTGAAATATTTTGTTTGACGGAGTTATAACTCGACGTCTTGTAAATATTTTTGTGTTGTGTCTACCTCTTTTTGGTAGCCCTGAAAAGGGCTGTTGACAAGAGGGGGTGGTTTTCACCACACCATCCATTCTACCATTACCTCCCCAAAGCTCAGGCTTACAGAAGCTTACAGAATAACCGAAAGGGCCTTCTCCAAATCAATCCCTACATCACTAACCGGAGACGTATGTCTACCACCAACGATCAACAACTAACTAGGTACACAGGCTGGACAACCAAACATTACAAAAAACAAAAAAACCTTCCATCTAAGCACAAAAACAGTAGAATAAGGAATTTTTCACAACACACTAAGCATTATTCTTCTTTTTCGTTATGAATTTATGGTAGGTAGGAGTACTGCTTAGTAGTGCGATGTAGATACTGTAGATAAGATGTAGATCCGTTGTAAGTGTGCGAATTGATGTTCAAACGTCACAGAAAGTAACGAGAGAAACAAGTTTTACGCTAGTGGAGTTGGTTCCAGAGTGAAAATGACCATACTCAATCTGGGTTACCAAATCGTGATGTCACACACCAGTTGGCCAATCATGGCAGCGTTCTCAGCGCCTTCCCCCTTTCTTGACTTTTAAATCCTATTTTAATTATGAAAATAAATTTTGTTGTTGTGATAAACATTATTAACTAACAAACTGTGAACATAAACCACACCATTAAAGAAAACAGAATACAAAGAATAAAGCAAGTGAAGTACTAAAGTAAAGCAAGCAGTAACTAATCGAACAAAAAAGGAAACAGCTGTTTGGATTTGGCTGAGTGTGTGTGTGTGTGACACCTGACCCATCTGTAACAGTGTCATTTTCCTGACATTGGAACAGAGAGAAGACAACTCCAACCAGATTGGCAGATTGGGGAACCTTGTTCACGTGTTTCAGAGTGGTTCCACTCAGAGAAAGTATTTGGGGAAGCCAGTTAGCTGGTTATAGGTAGAATTATTTGGCTGTGTGTGTAGATATTTGGTTATGGTTAAATGAAATTGAGTTATTGCAATGGCTACGAAACTTGAAAAATCTAATTGCAAAAATTTGCTTCATATAAAATTGTCTTTCATCTATTTTGGGACATGTGGATGTAATATTTCTCATATATATATTTTCAATATCAATCTTTGTATTTTTGACATTTTATGTCTTTACTATGGCACATAACTCGAAAAGTGTGACGAAGAAAGCGTTATGAAAAATTTCTGATCATTTCCGCTTACAACCGAGTCGTTGCTAGGGAAATGGTACTTCGTCGTTTTTCATCCCACAAAATTCGTTGACCATTCGTTCGAAAGCTCTCGATTTATCCAATCATATTATGTTAACTACTGCGAAGTGTGGGGCCAACAAGCTGAGTTATGAGCATGGTTATATGAATAATTGCTTACACACAGGTGATCATTCTCAAAAATTAATACTGTGAACATGATTGCAACCGCTTTTTAATTTCTGATGATTTCATTGAGCTGGTGTTTCGATGATTTGATTCATAGCAGGTGATCCGAATATTGCGAGAGTTTGATTTGTGAAGCGGTGGTAAAATCATTTTAATAGGTAATTTCTATGCTTTACACTCTAGGAAGCTGTAATTTCGTATTTAGCCTCTTTAGGACATTTACTTGACGATGCCCAGGGTCCGGGTCAGCTGAGTGGCTCTTAGAGCTTGCGTACGAGTCTGCAACACATACGAGTCTGCAACTAAAGACATAAAATGTCCCAATGTGTTGCAGACTCGTATGCAAGCGTTTCTGATGATTATCGAATACAACCTTATCGTCTTTGGTCGATCGTTTAAATGGTTACAATGATTTTCATGTGCAACAATGTCAGTACATGGACAAAAAAATGGCGGCTCAAACTCAATGAACAGAAATCTACACATATTTTAACTTTACAAACAAAAACGTAACAAAAATACCAGTCATGCTGAATGGGCGTGAGATCCCCTACGCCAATACAGCAAAGTATTTAGGAATGACTCTTGATGCAAAACTAAGATGGAAGGAGCATGTCATTAAAAAAAGAGATCAATTAAATATCAAGTTCAAAAAAATGTACTGGCTGCTCGGCAGGTACTCCGATCTATCCCTTCACAACAAATTGCTTATATACAAGCAAATTCTAAGGCCAGCCTGGACGTATGGCATCCAGCTCTGGGGCAACACGAAAAAGTCAAACATAAAGATCATACAAACTTTTCAGAACAAGGTACTAAGGAGTATTGTAAACGCTCCCTGGTACATACGAAATGACCTCCACCGGGATCTCAAGATGGAAACAGTTAGCGAAGTGGTTAAGGACTTTGCTATTAAACACGAACAGCGGCTTCATGAACACATGAACCCAGAAGTTCTTCGTCTATTAGACAACACTAACGTCATCCGGCGTCTTGACAGAACGAAACCTCTCGACCTCGTAACGTGATGTGACAAGACTTGTGAGAAAGTGATCCTATAGAGTAGTTGCCATTGGGCTATGAACTCTACACAATGTCGAATATAGTATTAAAGTAAATTAACTTGATGGGCCAAGCTCAGTTGTTATGTTATGTTTCTAATAAAGAAATTTTGAAAAAAAAAAAAAAAAAAAAAAAAATGTGCAACCAAGTCGTTGCCAGGAAGAAATAACTCCTGCAGTTTCTTAACCTCAGTCTCAAGTTTCAATTTCCTCGCTAAAATATTTTTCCATTATTTCCTATATAATGTAGGTATCTGTATATAAAATCAATAAAATAAAATAAACTTGAAAAAAAAAAATAAATAAATAAAAAAATAAATAGGTAACATAAATAATAATAATATGGAGAAGGTAAATCCTTGAAGAAAAATAAAGAATGAAATTATGTTAGTAATACAAAATTCCTGAGCCTAGACAAAAAAAATTGTTAGGTACCTACTTTTCTCAATCAACATGGTTGAGTCTCTCAAGAGTGGAATTATACATACTCGCTACTTACCTACGTATTTTACCCTCAATATATTTGACTTGGTGCTCCCTTACAAACATTAGACAAAAATGACCTATCTCACTCAACATGAATAGTTCACCTGGGACCAGTCGAGGGGTGATGTAGCTCGTTCGATGATTGCCTGAATGGACTTGTGTCTGGACTCTGGATTGTCTCTCCTTACGTATAGAGGTTGATGGTAATTCATAATCACTGAAAATATCAAAACAGACCAAGAGAAATAACATTAGCAATTACTGATGTAATGAGCAATATGCAATTATAGTGTAAAATTATTCTCATTAGACATAGGTGGGTGCCTAACTGCTTCCTAGATTTAAAACAATAAATTTAAAAAAATTAATAAATATATAAAAATGAAATAAAAAACCGAAAGTTAAAGAAGAACGTTTTCTAATTCCACGAAAATACAAACATTTTCGTGGAATTAGGCAACGTTCTTTTTTCACTTCCGTTTTGTTATTGAAATGGGTTTCCACAACTTCGTTGCGAGTGATTTAGTTAGTACAACTTACATTGTAGTCCAATGTAAGAAAGATGATGAATGGGTGTAACGCAATAACTGCATTGTTATATTTTATTAATATCTTTCCTTAATTATTGTTATTGACATTTTATGTCTTTACTATGGCACATAACTCAAAAAGTGTGACGTTACGGTGTGACGAAGAAAGCGTTATGAAAAATTTCTAATGATTTTCACGTACAACCGATTAGTTGCTACGGAACTTTAACTTCGCCAGTTATCATCGTACAAAAATCGTTCACCACTCGTTGGATAGCTCTCGATTTACCTAACCATATCAAGTACGTTAACCACTGCGTAATGCGTGGCCGACAAGCTGCGGTATGAGCGTGATTGTTTAAATAATTGTTTACACACAGGTGATCATTCTCAATAATTTATATTGTGAACACGATTGCAAGCTTTATAATATAAAGTAAAGACATAATTTTAAGACCAAACAACCGATAAACGAATTATCTCTCGCGCGGGAGGGGGCGCAAATACATAAAATGTCCCTCGTGGTTGCGTACTTGTACGAAAGCTGTACCACCGTTTGTGTTTTGATACATTCTCTAAGCCACAATTCAGTTACATTTAGTTTATGTGCCATAGCAAAGACATAAAATGTCAAAAAGTGAGTTAGAAAAACATTGGTAAGTACTGATGGTAAAAGAGACACAGTCGATGCTACAGCAACTGCATTGATATGGTAATAAATTGGTACTGACGCTAGTAACGTGAAATAATTTTGTTCTTGCAGCACCCGTTTCAAGTCAAACTTTTACATCCTCTGTGTTCATGGGGGGCTCTGCCCACCCTGCCCTTCCTCAAATTACGCCACTGGTAGGGCTTTAAGAAGGTCACGCTCCAGATCCCCAAAAGCGTCCGAAATTTTTTTTATTTATTATTATACACGGGCATGTGCCCAATTACAATGTAAATCACATACCGTGAAATATACAATTAAACATAAATTCAGATGGCAAACTCGAAGAACTAAAATTAATAAACTTTATTAAAGTTTTTCTAATATTTCATATTTTGTACTTAATTCCTATAATTTCTGGCATTATTATGGTTAAACGAAAACTAGATAGATACAGGTATTTTTATTTTACTTGGAGTACTATAAGGTAGGTAGGTATTTGTTAAGTGCAGAGTAGGTAGATAGGAAGGTAGGTAGGTAGGTATTCGTTACGCAGAAATACCAAAGAGTAGACAGCTTTCCCCCGCACAATAAGAGTATGGAGGTCGGGGAACTCTGGAAGGTGTTATTTGATCTGTTGGGTATAGTAGTGCCGCTTTGGTTATGGATGGGGTCTCGTTAATCACTTTTGTGATGCATGCAACACGTTTGATAGAACAAAAACAGATTCAGTAAAGTCCCATTCTCTAAATATAGTACCTAGCTTAACTAATTTGACGTAGGTACCCACTGGAAGAAAATTAATGAAATCGTAAGAAACAGCTACAGTTAAAAACCAAGTTCTGTAGAACATCATAATCTACATAAGTATATCTGCAAACACATAAACCACCCATCGAATGAAAACACAACTCTGCATGATTTTCGTTGATTGAAAACAGATGGGTGATTCTATAAGGGTTTTCAGCGCTGAGTTCGAATCCGTTGGAGTTTTCTCTGTATCACTTCTAGATCATTCACAATTGTTGTATTTGGGTAGACGGAGAGACATTTTTCGTGGTTAGAACGAGTGGCAACCCTGATCCATGACGGCGCAGTGGTTCTGTGATTCACAGGCTTCATCTCCGTTTTACACACTCCATTCGTCCTTGAAGACCTTTTTCCAATCAATTCGATCACGTTCTCTTGACTTTCATAGTGATACTCGTATTGTTTCTTGCGTTTAAGAATGAATGTGCACCTGAGGCGTAAGTGCGTGAACAGTCCTAATGTTTTTTGATTCATCTGTGGTTCTTTCATGACTGAAGAACTGAAACATGTGATTACTCCTTTTGTGATGAAAGTATACCAGGCCTATTTCGGGATGAAACTAGGAGATCAGGACAAACCGTAGGCTCCTCATCTTGTGTGTCGTCCCTGTGTTGAACAATTGAGATCTTGGACCAAAGGTAAGAAAAATTCAATGCCTTTTGCAATTCCCATGATGTGGAGAGAACCTCAAAATCATGTCAACGACTGCTATTTTTGCATTACAAAGGTGGCAGGATTTTCATCAAAGAACAAAAAATCTGTGGTTTATCCAAATTTACCGTCAGCTATGAGACCAGTACCACATAATGAGACGCTTCCAGTCCCTGATCCACCGATGAATCTTGATGATATTGTTCTAGAAGGAGACGAAGACATACTTCTTGAAAATGAAAAAATGGAAACAGAGGATCCTTCTTATGAGCCCACTGATTCCAGCTCCCCCAAGCTGTTTTCCCAAGGTGAACTCAATGACTTGGTGAGAGACCTAAATCTTCCAAAAGATGCTGCAGAAGTTCTCGGTTCAAGACTCAAATCTAAAAATTTGTTGGCCCCAGGAACTAAGTTTGCTTGGTACCGTCATAGAGAAAAAGAGCTTCTGCCTTTCTTTGAAGGGGCGGGCGAAATGGTTTTTTGTGGTGATATCGCTGGTGTGATGGGTTTTTTTGGAATCGAGTACGACGCCACGCAATGGAGACTCTTCATTGACTCCTCTAAATCAAGTTTGAAGGGAGTTCTTTTGCACAATGGGAATGAGTACGCTTCTATACCAGTGACACATTCGGTGCAAATGAAAGAAACCTATGAAAATGTGAAGACCTTGTTGACGAACATCAAATACCATGAGCATAAATGGCTGGTTTGTGGAGATTTTAAAATCATTGGGTTACTTTTGGGACAACAAGGAGGTTTCACTAAAATGCCTTGTTTCCTATGTGAATGGGATAGCAGAGCTCGGGATCAGCACTGGAAGAGGAAGATGTGGCCTGAGAGGAGAAGTTTAGCACCTGGTTCAAAAAACATCATAAATGAACCCCTGATCGACCCAAAAAAGGTTTTGCTTCCACCTCTGCATATTAAGCTTGGATTGATGAAGCAATTTGTTACCAAACTGGACCGAGAAAATGATTGCTTCAAATACCTTGCCACGTAATTCCCCATAATAACGTCTGAGAAAATAAAAGCAGGTATTTTTGTCGGTCCACAAATACGCAAACTCATGAAAGATCCCAAGTTTGAAGAATGTATGTCCACTCTCGAAAAAAATGCTTGGGTGAGTTTCAAGTCAGTTGTTGAAGGCTTCTTGGGCAACAAAAAAGATCAAAATTACAAGCAGCTGGTGGACAATATGCTTCCAGCATTTCAAAGACTCGGCTGTAACATGAGTGTAAAGGTGCATTTCCTCCACTCGCATCTTGAATATTTCCCAGAAAACTTGGGTGTTTACAGCGAGGAGCATGGGGAAAGGTTTCACCAGGATATCAAAACGATGGAACAGCGTTATCAAGGAAGATGGAACACTAATATGATAGCCGATTTCGTCTGGAATTTGAAGAGGGACTGCAGAGAAACTGTCACATCCGGTAAGTCAACGAAAAGGAAATTTTGCACACCTTAAGACCCCGGAATTATTCAAATACGATGTAGTTGCATATATATGAAGTAAATAAAAGTAATTTGTAATAAATCAGTGAAGTGTTTTACAAAAAATCGTTTCCTTCTATAAATCTTTAGTCTACTGGATCACATCGCGGGTACAAAAATAGGCCACTTTTAAGTTGTCTTTTGTAAAAAATCTGGACGTGATAGGTAAAAACTGTGCTGATATTCGTATTCAGCATTAAAAATCCTATGAGAATCACCTGGTAGCTTCAAAACAACGATCAAAATTTTGCATAATGCAGAGTTGTGAAATGAATTGAATAGAATTAAACACCCCTCTACATCTCCCAGTCCGTCTATAGATAAACAGAAGTTATTGGTAGGTAAAAAAACTGTTGTATTTCGAGTCAAAATAATACCACCGTAATTATATCCTGTTTCGATCTATTGATAAGGGGATTTTCACTAGGCTTACACGTGTTTTATTCACACTCAGATTTTTTCCTGCCAAAGGCCCCTAGCCTAGCGTTGTGTCTTGCGGTTGGGGCGAGCAGACGGATAAACGTACATCGATCAGGGTGATCTCGTTTGATTCATGAAATCAGATCCATCAGTTACAACAAAGAACCACTTATTTAGACATGAAGTTTACGAATTCTCAAATTTTTAATATTTCAGTACTTAACCCTCTAGAGTTGATGAAAGTGATTCCGATGATGTAGGACAAACTAGGTTCAATATGTGATTTTTACTAAACTTTTGTCCAGTGGCAAGGGAAAAGCTCCGGACGGCGCACAAAGAGCTAAAAGCACCTGGTCAAAACTTGAAGAATTAAGAGCAATCCAATATCGTTTTAGCGAATTTTCGTAAAAAATGAAGCTATTGCAATGGCTCGGAAAATTTTAAAATTGAAAATTTTCTCCATTGAAATCCTTTTTGAGGCATTCTGAAACGATTCCTGAAGTTTGCGCTTTTTCATATGTATATATATATTTGTCATTCCAGACTATAACTATCAGTAGGATTGAGATAAAAATTCCGTTCTTGCACCAAAAAATCAAGCTCTCCAAGCGAAAGGATGAGTTCGTTGACCAGCACTTTTTGAGCACGTTAAATTCGTCAAATTTCAAAAAATGTTTGTTAAAGTTAAAAAGGCTAAAGACGGCTAAAAATTGTTGAATTTATAATTTTTTGCAGAATATTGCTCAAATAAAGTTTATATAATATAAAATAGAAAATTAAAAAATTCATTCACAAAATCATGCTGAACCACAATCGATAAAAACTGCAAAAAAAAAAAAAAACTCCAAAATCTTTTTTTGAAAAGCAGATATTTGGAATACGATTTTTGCCATAAAAATAATAGTTAACATTTTCTTTGCACTCAAAAAGCTCAAATTTCAAAACAATTTAACTTTATATAATAAGATAACTTACGAGAATTCACTCATTTGAACATGCTGCATGACTGGAACTTTGTATTTACTTTCCTAAGTTCCTGTTATCCAGCATGATCCCACTGTGAACGAATTTTTGTAACGTGTCGTATTATTTTGTGTTAAACTAGCTATGCCCTGCTACGCTTCGCTGTAGCACGTTTTATTGCATTGATTGTTCAATGAGCGTTACCCATGGGTGCGACAAAGGTGTTTAAACTATTTTTAAATGGAAGAAGGTTCCATCCTAAGAAGTTTGGCATCAACCGCACTCTCCTACAATGAGTAATTTTCTTTCTGATTTTTCAAAGTTTCGCACGCTCGTGACGTCAAAGCCACCCCTCCCGCCTGGGCGGGCACCCTCCTGCCACCCAGTATGACGTCATCAGTGCAAACAATGAAAAATCATAGAAAGAAAACTACTCAACGTAGGAGAATGCGGATGGTATCAAATTTCTTAGAATGGATTCTATTTTCATTTAAAAATATAAAATGAAAACGTGGGTAACGCTCATTAGTTACAGAGCTCACTCCACGTGAGTGGGTTCCTAAGTGGTTCACAATTTTTCTTTACAATATACCTACCACACCCAGTTCAAAAGTTCAGCATCTTGAGTTGAAAAAAATAGATACAGGGTTCACCATTTTAGCTTCGAATTTCAGCACCTTGAGTTGAAAATGAACGATCTTAGCTAGAGAGCTCGCTCGGCTGATCAGATTGCTCCCTCAAGTTGTAATTGTACTTTATCACTTCCTGAGAGGCCCCGTTCAAGTTCAGCGTCTTGAGTTGAATAGGAACGAAATTAGCTACAGAGCTCGCTCTGCTGATTAGAGTGGTCCCCCATGGTGTAATTACAGTTTGTAACATCCTGAGAGGGACCTTTCAAATGTTCAGCATCTTGAGTTGAATAGGATCTAAATTAGCCAAGAGGGTCACCTTTTCAGTTTCGAATTTCAGTACCTACTAGAAGTTGAATATGAACGAAATAAGCGACAGAGCTCGCTCAGCTGACCAGATTGCTCCCTCAAGTTGTAATTGTAGGTACTTTATCTCTTCCTGAGAGGCCCCGTTCAAATGTTCAGCGTCTTGAGTTGAATAAGAACCTAATTAGCTACAGAGCTCGCTAGAAGGACAAACATGGATTAATTTTTAGGTATATCAGCATGTTTACACATACCTTCTATATTACTGTTCTATTTGCATTCAATCATTTTGACTCGTACGAATTCGTTCTTCAAATAATAATTCCATACGTCCATGTTACAATATGTCAGGAAGCTCTACCTACTTCCCACCGAACATGCCGGACGTTTTTATAAGACATTCAAGTTAGTTTTTTAGCGGCCTCATTTATATTATTCGACGTTTCCGTCTTCCTTCGGGAAGGAACAGTATTTTCGCGCTTCAGAAAAAAATACTTCAGTGAAAAAACCCGGAACAGGATAAAGAAGCAACAATGAACAAAAAACATTGTGACGTCTGGAGTAAATTTTTTGTGTCTTTCGGGAAGACATCGAACTTGTAAAATTTTTGAGGGAAAAAAAGATCGCAAAAAAGCGGTTTACCGTAAGAAATAGGTTTGCACCTTCCTACAAACCGTTCCAAACACGTTTTTTCCAGCTGAAGAGGATGTGCTTTGCGGTTAATGCTACCGGGAAAAGTTGTTCTTAGCCGTACCGATATCACGTAACCGGATTGTGAAGGACGATTACGCGAGAGCGCCAGGTTCAAGTTCAGGAAAAAAACTGGCTCAACCAATTACGGATTTCAGTCTGTGTTTTTGTTGCATATATAATTATATTGCTAAACAGAGTCTTCTTTATACTTTAATTTTCTAACAAAATGCATTATGGTTTCCGAGTCTACCTAGATAAGTATGTAGTTAATTCATAACTTGCAAATTTTCCTCCTTCTGATTTTCCACCCACCGAACTGTACTTGTAGTAACAATTTGCCCAGCTCTGCTTGAAAAATTGTCAATCGGTCAATTCGTTTGAATATGATTTTTCAGAAGGCTTAATTCTCAACTTAACAATTCATCAACTTCTAGATTTCCGTTCTGCAGTTTTTTCGTTTCCCTCCTTCCTCCTCTGTCTCAACCGGCCTTTTAAATTTTCCGACTTGAAAAATATGTAACTTGATAATGTTTAAAGGGGAATAATTAGGAAAATTTCCAACTCTAATTTGTTTTAAATTTGTTGACTGAAGTTTTTGTACGATTTGTCAAGTGACAAAAACAACTTGTTTTGATGTGTTTGATATGATGTTTGATGTCTGTTGTTTTGAGTTTAATTTTCTTTTTGCCAGTTTCTTTACAGTTTTCGATTTCCCAACAGGCTTGGCGAATTTCGACTGCTCACTGTTGATCTGGTGATTTTTCGTTGGTCTTAGTGGCTTCTTCTTAAATATATTTAAGAACACATCATTTCGGACACTTGGGAAATTTCAACTAAAATACAATTTATTGACTAATGTACAGTATGAACATTTTGAAACTTGAAACATTTGGAGTAATAAGTACCAATTGCTGGAAAATACCAACTTGTGAAAATCGAACAAGCTCATTTGACTTAAAATAAGTCAATTTATTATTGAATTTTCAAAAGAAAGATTTTCAAGAGGCTGCGAAATTGGAGGATCTTTAAAGAAAAAAAAGCCTGTTGTATTTTTGTATAGATTGGTATGTACCAGTTCGATATGTAGATAGCTACAACTTGGTAAGTAAGTTAGTATGAAACTAACTCTTTCAATATGATTCTGTTGGCTTTTGCTTAAAAGTACAAATGGTAGACTTGAAACAAATGTGAGATGAGTTAACGAGGCAGGTTTTTTTGGGCCTTTTTGTAGAATCTATTGCTGAATTCAGTCTAAAATTACATCCTGTTCGATCACTGATGTTCACAACCCGTAGCGTAAATTCAGGTGAATCAGCACTGTCAGCATAATGATTCTTTACCGATCGTTTTTACTCAACTTTGTAAGTACCTACCACACTCCTACCTCCCCTTTTTGGTTCATTATTTTCAATAGCAAACCTTTGTAATCGACTGGAAAAATTTAACCCCCTCTCCCTGTCATAATTGGTCGGTTTTCGTTTATACCAAAACATTTGTATTGGTATTTTAGTATCTAAGTTTCTTCCATAGTACGTGAACAACAAATTTGAATGGGGGGGTTACATTTTATATTTGTACAATACTTGGAATTTTTAGTGTAGCCCAGTCAAATTAGAGGAAACAGGAGAAAAAATTCATAGTAAAGAAATTTCTTCACCAGGCTCTTCCTTCACACCTAGTAAATCATATCTCAAAAGTCCCCTAGTATGGGGGGTGAGCTCGAGGAGGGGGGGTGTTTTTCTCCTTTTTTTTTCGTTTTTTTGCCTATAACTCGAAAAGTAAGCGTTCTAGCGACTTGTTTACTATTACCAGAATTAAAGTACATAAAATTTCCTACAATTTTCACTCCTGACTTCATTCTCTACGATTAGGCGTTCCGCCGCTAGAGCGCGTTGAAAAGTAGGTATCATTTCAAAAAATCAGCAAAAAGGCCTTAATGCTCATTTTACGCAGAAATCATTCGTATGTAGATTCTGGGTGACTTAGAATACATCATGATTTGTTTTAAGAACATCAGTGATGCTCGGACAGTGGTTTGAGCAGGTTTCATGTATGTCTTTTTTTTTTCTGTTCTTCGCTCACATCCTGGAAACTGTGATAACCATAACATATCTTCAGCACCTTTACCAACTGTGAATTATTCACTTCACTCCCTTATTCACTGTGAATTAGCAGTGAATATATATGTATATAAAACACAGTGGCTCTAAAAAAGAAAAGAAAAAAAAAGAACTAAAGAAAAGGAGCTGTGTTTCACCAAAAAATGTTTAATGTGCAGGTACAGTATAACCCATGTTAAAGTAATATTCACAAAAGGAGTGGGAGGGGGAAGGGGTCATCAATCTTCACAGGTATCTGCTCTTCATCCATTGAGGATCACCATCCACAGTCAAACTGAAACTTCAAAATCGGATTACAGTGAGGTGCATATAATCTTATATTGATAGATAGATGAAGTTCATGCAGATGATTAGGATGAAACTTACAGGGCGATGACATATGTGTTGAGTGGGTAGTCTTATGATTCCATGTCTGTTTCATCATCTTCTGTAGATGAACCGTCGTCAGCAAGTGGTGGGTTATTTTTGCAGGAACCTGAACAGTTGGAGCAGAGTGTTGAGCAGTGGACGCCAGCTCTGCGGCATCCACATCGAGCACTACCGCAGCTTTTGGTGCAGCTGCAAAATATATTCTGCAGAATTTCAGATGTTGCTGGTGGATCCAAAGTTGGAATTGGTTTGAGGAAGCCATCGTCTCCCTACTCCAGCCCCAATTCTGCAGAATATATTTTGCAGCTGCACCAAAAGCTGCAGTAGTGCTCGATGTGGATGCCGCAGAGCTGGCGTCCACTGCTCAACACTCTGCTCCAACTGTTCAGGTTCCTGCAAAAATAACCCACCACTTGCTGACGACGGTTCATCTACAGAAGATGATGAAACAGACATGGAACCATAAGACTACCCACTCAACACATATGTCATCGCCCTGTAAGTTTCATCCTAATTATATGCACCTCACTGTAATCCGATTTTGAAGTTTCAGTTTGACTGTGGATGTGATCCTCAATGGTCGAAGAGCAGATACCAGTGAAGATTGATGACCCCTTCCCCCTCCCACTCCTTTTGTGAATATTACTTTAACATGGGTTATACTGTACCTGCACATTAAACATTTTTTGGTGAAACACAGCTCATTTTCTTTAGTTCCTTTTTTTTCTTTTCTTTTTTAGAGCCACTGTGTTTTATATACATATATATTCACTGATAATTCACAGTGAGTTGGTAAGGGTGCTGAAAATATGTTATGGTTATCACAGTTTCCAGGATGTGAGCGAAGAACAGAAAAAAAAGACATACATGAAACCTGCTCAAACCACTGTCCGAGCATCACTGATGTTCTTAAAACAAATCATGATGTATTCTAAGTCACCCAGAATCTACATACGAATGATTTCTGCGTAAAAAGAGCATTAAGGCCTTTTTGCTGATTTTTTGAAATGATACCTACTTTTCAACGCGCTCTAGCGGCGGAACGCCTAATCGTAGAGAATGAAGTCAGGAGTGAAAATTGTAGGAAATTTTATGCACTTTAATTCTGGTAATAGTAAACAAGTCGCTAGAACGCTTACTTTTCGGGTTAAAGGAAAAAACCGAAAAAAAGGAGAAAAAAAGGAAAAAAACCCCCCCCCCCCCTCCTCGAGCTCACCCCCCATACTAGGGGACTTTTGAGATATGATTTACTAGGTGTGAAAGAAGAGCCTGGTGAAGAAATTTCTTTACTATGAATTTTTTCTCCTATTTGCCTCTTTTTGGTCTAATTTGACTGGGCTAGTGTACGAATTTTTAATTCTACTTTGTTATTTATCTCGGCACGTCTCGTTGCAATGGTTTATTGAAAGCTTGGCAATGAGAGACTTGCGTCTCGCTGGATAATACGCCACACTCCAGGCAAATAGATATTTTGTTGTTCACATTGGGGACGAGAGGCGAAGATGTTTTCAATTCTTTCGTGCCAACCCATGAAACATTTGAGGACACCCTTCGTACGTTTGACGAGTATTTCATTCCTAGGTGGATTATCATCTACGAGAGGGCCGAATTCTGAGGCGCAAGCAAGGTTATGAAACAGCAAAAAAGTCGATCACTGATTTACGCTGTTTGGCGAAAACCTGTGAGTAGGGAAAGTTGAATGATATGTTCTTAGTTTTGAGTAGTAATAGGTATGAGAGACACTTAAGTTAGTGACAAGCTTCTCACTCTTGAAAAGGATAACCTCTTTAAGACAGCATGAGGAGCTTTTGAGACAAAAAGAGGATTTCAAAGAGATTAATGTTCCTGCAATTCAGCAAAAACAGTTAATAATCGATCCAAATATGAACGGCTTAGGAAATTACGACTCCACTACAAAAGGAAAAATGTGCAAAAAATGTGGATTTTATAATAAAATCCACAACGGTTTCCAACGGTGTAGTCAATTTTACTTTTACATTGTTAATTAGGGGGAAAAAAACTATGTTGAATGTTGAAAAACATTTTTTTTTTTTTTTTTCCAATGAAATCGAGGGTTTTCTTGGAAAACGACCTTCTATGAAAATACGAGTTTGGGGTCGATTTCAAGGTATTTTTTAGGCTGAATCGAATGATAACACTTGCATATATCCCCGACCCCGTTGTAACCGAGTTTTACACTTTCTCACAAATTTGAGATCATTCGTTCTGATAAATTGTACCTATGTGTTTTTGGGGTGAAACTAGTAAGCTAAAGTACAAAAATGATTCAGCGTGAAAAAATACGTAGAAACAGACACCGAACTCGTATTTTCATAGAAGGTCAATTTTCAAGATAACCCTCGATTTCATTGGGGAAAAAAAAAAAAAAAAAAAAAAAAACACCATAGTTTCCTCTCCTCCCCTAATTAGCTTTGTAAAAAGTGTAATGTACATGAATACCTACTTTGGTCCTGTTCTGAACCTGTCACTATCTCATTGTGTACCTACCTGCACACAAATAATAATTACTGTGAGACTATTTTTAATTATTCCATTCATTATAATCATCTGTTTCGATACAAAAGAACAGGTACAATTTTTCAGCTTAGTATAATTCAAATCATGCAAGTGCATATGGCTAGAGTAGCGAATCTTAACTGCAATTTGCTAGTCAGATACTCGTATCTATAGCAGATACGTAGAAAACACTAAGTAAACTGCAGATACGAGTTTCGTGCTTCGTAAATTATCCTCAATGTTAGTCAACAATACGAGACTAAAATTCGTACGGCGTTTTCGCTGTTTTACTATGGAAAAATTCAATTTTTGACATCGCCAATCGATTCAGCAAGAAATTTTCTACAAGGAGAATGTTCAAGTTCAAGATTATTTTGGAAACTAACGCATATATCAACAAATTTCGACGCAAAACCTATTTGGTCGATTTCCCAAAAATGAGATTTATGCACATACGACTTTTTCGCTTAGGACGGCAGTATTGGCATGATTGCTGCTGAATGTCCTGCTCGGAAAGCCAAGTGTGGGGCATGTTCAGAGGTGGGACACTTTAGCCAGTGCTGTAAGAGCGCGAGGAAAACCATCTGGCAGGTCGAACACCCAGAATCTGATTAGAATCCTGTATTAGTACCTGACATATCAGTAGGTTCAGCAGGAATTGGGAAGAAACATGGACACAGAACCTCGATGTAAAGTTTGAGGGAGTGAAATTACTTTCAAACTCGACACACCTGCTGATGCCACCATGGTTCCTTACGGGACAATACAGAAACATAAAGGTTTTTAGTGCCAAAAAAGGAGAACAGTTGTATATAAAATGGGATTCACACAAAAGTTTTACACTATAGCTAACTAGTTTCACCCCTAAAAACACTTTTAATTTACCATATTAAATAAACTCGAATCTGTGAGTTGAAGAGTAAAACTTGGTTAAAACGAGGTTGGGAAGATATGCAAGTGTTACCATTCGATTCAGCGTTAAAAAAAAGAAAGAAAGAAAGAAAGAAAGAAACCTACCCCAAACACGCATTTTCATATAAGGTAATTTTTCAAGAAAACCCTCGATTCCATTGGGGGAAGAAAAAAAGTTTTTCAACATTAAAACATAGTTTTCTCCCTTAATTAGCAAAGTACCTGATCGTGAAATTGACTACACCATAGAAAGCAATTTTTGGCGCAGTTTTTGCTGTTCTAGCATCTTGAAAAAAATATTGGTTCTTACCTAAAGTTCAATTTCCGATTGAAAAAACTCAAGGTTTCACCAATTAGATAAAATTTGCTTTTCAGAGGTATTTTTCATGACTCAAATCTTAATTCTAAAAAACGGTCATGAACCTATCCGATACGAAATTTAATGCTCATTTCAACGATATCCTCCAATTTGAATTTACGTAGCAAATTAAGGGAGTTATGACCGATTTAGTGACGTAATGTCCGAATCACGATCAAAATTTAAACTTGGAAAAACTAGTTTTTTAAGCGGGTAAAAAAAAAAAGATAATGGACAATAGTTGTTGCAAATTAGTTGTAGAATGGACTCCTGCAGTTTGGCCGACCTGTTTTATGTACACCATGTATATCGGCCGTCTGTTGTCCAGACTGCCATGCAGTAGTGCCCAGATTTAGATGTTTTTCACCAATCAGTGTCGGTGGTTAAAAGTTGTATTGTTCGCAGCTTGATATATATCTTAACTGTTGAAATCATGTTTTTATCGCACATCGGAGACCCGTTTCTTTATCTTACTTGCATTTTCTCTTTTTATTATTGTATACTACCTTTGTATTGGGGTTGTCCGTACTAATACTCGTAAATAAAAAATTAAATATAAATAGAAGTAACTGGTTCAAATTATAGGACGGGGAAAACAGAAAATGGTTTTATCGAAATCTGGGTAGAAAAACACGAAGAAGAGGCCTCCAAAGCATCTTGATCTATCACATTTGAAGGTTGAACCCCTCCCCCCCTCTCCTCAGCAAGAATCCAAAAAAAAAAACCTCTTGGGAGATTGAAAAAAGTGGTCTTCAGAAGACTAATTGGATGGAACATAAATTTTAAACCAGGGTTTGGTTAAGTTGTTTGTCCAACATTTTAGTTCGTTTCAAGATCAGTAAATATATGAACACATTATATAAGTTTTAAAAGCTTATCTCATATATTATTAGAGTGTGTTATTACGTTGAATTAACCTAATATCAAAATTCTGAAAATACAGGTAGGACATCTATGCGTTCTGTCCCGGTAATTTTTTATTTTCTAAATGTATGTATTAAAGTTTCTCAGCATTTCTCTCTACCCCTCATTTAAACTTACAGTTGATCCATACGTTTTGACCGCTCAGCCAGCCTAAAAAAACCAAGCAGTTACTAGTTTTTTTTTCCTGCTGAAATATCTCAAATGCTTATGGTTAAGTGCTGAAAAAATCGAAGAGAAAAAAGTTACGCAAGTACAAAGCGATCACTACGCTAGTGAAATTTGTTTCTAAATTATTCTAAATTATTATTACCATCTGGAAACTCTCCCCACCAAACTGTTATACGAACCGATACTAGAGTGAATTGGCGTATAGGTTTACTTTCTCCACTAAATTCGTCGATCCTCCAAACTACTAGATACCTACACCAAGCTCAGTTCACACTTAGCACCTTCCCCGATCCATCTCAGAAGGCTTTCTAGCGGTGGCTTGTTGTAAGAACTACAACTACCACAACCTGCACAAGGAGCGCTAGTGGCCCTTATGTCTTATAACTAGAGACGAGATTTTACATATTTTGCATATTCAGTTTTTAGGCTCTGAATGTTCATAGGAATCCCTTTTGAGGAGTTTTAAGCGGTTTGCAACCATTTAAACGCAATTAAATTTCACATATTTTTGCATATTTGGTACCAAAAAGCATATTTTTAGGTTTTCGAATATTTTTTGAATATTTGGATAGTTTCAAGGGAAAAGAAATCGCCGGGAAATTATTTTTTTAAACTGCTGGATGCTTCCTGTGAACTAAGAATAGCTGCATTGCATACCTCCCTAATTTACATGAATATCTATCAGACCCCTTGTACCATCTAAATCTCGCCTGCCTCAACCATTATGTGAAAGGTGGCAAGTTGGAATGTCCATCCCCTAACAATGCCTGGGCCAAGGCCAAAAATTAATTAGGGACACTGACCTAGGAAAAACCTGCCCTCAAATTCCTGCCTATTGTATCATGTGAAGTGGAAAGATCTTTCTCCATGCTGAAGAACGTTTTAACCGACAAAAGACGGAACTTAACATTTGAAAACCTGAAAAAATGTTAGTAATTGTATGCAGTGGGACGTAAAAATGTATTATTCTCACGAAGTCGATTGTCTTTTTTCATGTATGTATTAAAACGAATTACATATTTCACGCCGTATTTCATGCCATGTATTATTTTCATTGTATAATGAAACTCAAATAAGAAATGAAACAGTGTCTTGCCTTGACTTATTTATCCATAGAAACACATTATAAAAACACGTTTTTCGGCGCCGAGACAATAAAATCGTAAACTTTTATTGTCATTATGGTTAAAAAAAAGTCCAGTCATGCAGCATGACCCCATGAGCGAATTTTTGAAGAAATCTTCGACATTTCAGTCGCCATTGATCGTGTTGAGAAATTTTAGTTTATGATTTTGATAGAGAAACATGGAATCAAATTATTAACACATGCACGGAGTAAACTCATCAGTTGTGATTACATTTTTCTTTTTTTTTTAAAGCACCTACTACCTAAGTTTTAAACAGCATGGTTCTAGGATTGGTTATACAGAGATACTTCCATAAGAGTAGTTCAATCTGAATTTGGACAATGTTTCATGCAAATATTACCGATTTTTACAACTAGCGAACGGCATTATTTCGATTTTTGACTGATTTTTCAACTTTGAAATTTTTGAAAACTTGATACATATTCTTATAGGAAATTTTACGCTGATTCCGAATATACCACATGTTAGTATGCTGAAAAAATTATTTCGCACAACAAATCGCAAAAAACAGGCTATTTTGAAATTTTTGACTACATTTTTGAAAATTTCAACCCGAAGATGTAATCCGATCATGCTGGCCAACGAACTTGAACTTTCGTTTTGTGTCCTTAACATTTTAAAATTTGTTTGAAGTTTCTAGCACAATTCTACGGACAGTTATCGTCTGGAATGACACATACATACATACATACATACATACATACATACATACATACATACATACATACATACATACATACATACATACATAAAAAAATGCGTTAAACTTCAGAATATGATTCAGAATAGCCTGAAACGGATTTCTGCATAAAATTTTTTCAAAAATTCACATTCTACAAATTTTAAGGCGAGAGCAATAGCTTAATTTTCTTCAAAAATTCGCTAAAAGAGAATATTTTCACCCTTGAAAAAGAATATATTCGCATAGAAAGAATGTATTGAAGAATATATTGGCCTTAAAAAACGCATAAATGAATGCATAAACGGGCTCGAATTTTAGGATATCGATCTCGTCTCTACTTATAACTACCGAATTCTCATGAGAAGTGAAGCCAAGTCTTTTAGATGTTTAGAGATTGGGAAAAGATGATTGGGTACGGGTTTCCTTATCATTGGGTCGGAGTACCAGAGATGGTTACGAGGAGATGGGTGGGAGCGGTGTACAACTTTTCCTAATGTCTTATGAATCCAAAAAACATTGACCACTAGTAAATCTAAAGACCCCCTCTATAATTTTCTCCTTTCCATCTTAGAATTCAAAATTTCCGAGGTTTGTTGCACAACTACACTAAAATTGGGATCGAACAAAGAAATAATCTCGAAAATCAGTTGAGAATAAGTAATTTATTGTGGCCTGTACAGCCAATTGTTTCTCATGCTAGGATTGTCCCACACTCCCTGGATAAATTCCAATAGGTCGTCCTCTTGTATAATCCAGAGGCGAACTAAATCATTCGCGACGAAGTTGTAGAAACCCATTTGAAAAACATTGTAACTCTTTTAGTTTTCTTGGAAATAGACAACGTTCTTCACTAACTTCCGTTTTAGCGAATTTTTGAAGAAAATTAAGCTATTGCTCTCGCCTCGAAATCTGTAGAATGTGAATTTTGAAAAGATTTTATGCGGAAATCCGTTTCAGGCTATTCTGAATCATATTCTGAAGTTTAACGCATTTTTTAATGTATGTATGTATGTATATATGTATGTATGTATGTATATATGTATGTGTCATTCCAGACGATAACTGTCCGTAGAATTGTGCTAGAAACTTCAAACAAATTTTAAAATGTTAAGGACACAAAACGAAAGTTCAAGTTCAAAACGAAAGGTTGGCCAGTGTGATCGGATTACATCTTCGGGTTGAAATTTTCAAAAATGTAGTCAAAAATTTCTAAATAGCCTGTTTTTTGCGATTTGTTGTGCGAAATATTTTTTTCAGCATACTAACGTGTGGTATATTCGGAATCAGCGTAAAATTTCCTATAAGAATATGTATCAAGTTTTCAAAAATTTCCAAGTTGAAAAATCAGTCAAAAATCGAAATAATGCCGTTCGCCAGTTGTAAAAATCAGTAATATTTGCATGAAACATTGTCCAGATTCAGATTGAACTACTCTTATGGAAGTATCCCTGTATAACCAATCCTAGAACCATGCTGTTTAAAACGTAGGTAGTAGAGATGCTTGTAAAAAAAAAAAAAAAAAAAAAAAAAAAAATGTAATCCGACATTATATCACTTGTAATATAAAGCCTCATCATCGAATGGCTGTGGAAATACGTTTCTTTCATATGACGTCGGTATGTTATTTTATTTTATATCAAGATTTGATGATGTTATGATAGGATACTGTTAAGATTTCAACTGCCTTCAATACTGACCACATTGGACATCGAAATCTATGAATATTTATCTACATTTGTCTTTAAATCTACAAGATTAGTTTAATAATAATAAAGTATGAGTACCTCCTAATTATTTTTAATAATTTGATTCCATGTTTGTCTATCAAAATCATAAACTAAAATTTCTCTACACGATCAATAGCGACTGAAATGTCGAAGATTTCTTCAAAAATTCGCTCATGGGGTCATGCTGCAAGACTGGACTTTTCATTTTAAACTCGGATTTCTCCACTTTACTTCATTCAATTTTAACTTTCAACCTCATTTTCGGTATCAGCATTAAATTTCCTATAAGAATAGTGTACTTGGGTTCTTAAAAAGTACCATCCGAAGACCCTCACATAAGCTCAAACATTGACGATTTTGATATTTCTGAAAATCTTTAAAACTTAACTACTCTTTTAAAAATAATCCTGGAAACTGGCAAATCTCATGAAAACTGCTTCATCTAATATGCATTCCAACGGTATTTTTTTATTTTATTTCTTTTTTTCTTTTTTTTTTTAGCTTTAGAGGGACGAATTCCTGTTTTCAAAACCAATATTCAAAATGAAATTTCATCACAGTTGAAAGAATTTAATAGTACAATAGTTTATTTGCATCAATTTTTTTAACATAAATATTACACTATATAATAGTACAAAATACGTACATTATTAATTCCGAGGCCTGAAACGAGCGGAACTTTCATTCCCGCCCTCCACCGCCGGTGATGGAAACGTATTTTAGAACCCGTATGTTGAGACTCGGCATTAGGTATAACTGTCTATTTAGGTGTTTTGTAAACACAAAAGTTCAATGTCAAATCTGAATTACTGATATGATATAAAAATGAAAACCTTGCTTGTGTAACTGTTCACTCCCTGTCTTTTCAGAGAAAAACCACATTTAAAAAAATTCGTTTATTCTTTTGTATACCTATGGATAAAAAAGGCACATTACCTGTGTGACCTGATATGCAAAATGTTCCAGTCATGCAGCATGATCGTATGAGCGAATTTTCGTAAATTATCGTATTGTCTATTAAATCGATTTGAAATTTAGCTTTTTGAGTGAAAAAAATTGTAAATTTTGTTAATTTGTTAATTTTGTTGTTTGTTAATTAAAACTATTAATTTTATGGCCGAAAACGTATTTTAAATAACAACCTGCCATACAAAACAAGATTTTGGATTTTAAGCTTTTTTTCAATTTATATCAATTTTTAACACATTTTGATGACATTTTTCAACACGATTTTGTGAATAAATTTTTGAATGTTCTATTTTATAGTTAATATAATTAATTTTAACAATATTCTGCTGAAGCACATATCAATTTAACGATTTTTTTTTAGAGATTTTTTGTGATTTTTTTTCGGCACATTTTTTGGAATTTGATAAATTTAATGTTCTCCAAAAGTGCTGGCCAACGAACTTATTCTTTCGTTTGGGAAGCTTGATTTTTTGGCGCAAGAACGGAATTTTTTTCTCAATCCTAAGGAGAGTTATCGTCTGAAATGACGCACAAACTTTTTTTTCCTCCCAGGAAACTCCCCTTGAAGGTGGACCATTAATTTGAGAAAATAAATAAATAAATGAAAGAAGTGGGGAGGACTCCCAGGTTTACCCGACGAAAATTTGCTGAAACATGTTTTTCGCATTTGTGTCCCAATTGTTCTGAATTTAGTTTTTATATCATGGAAAAGTATGTAAGAATATATAGTTAAGTATTTACTGGAAATTAATAAAAATATAAAAATCAATTGTTAGTACAGCTAGACCTTATAAGCAAATTTTTGAACAAAACGACCACTTTTGATCAGTTTTTAACTAAATTTAACTGTAAAAATTACAATTCGAACAAATTGTGATCACCATTATGTCTTACGTTCAAATGCACCGCGTTAAAACTTGTTCTAATTAATATTAAGACAGAACGATTCCTAAAGATCGAATTCTATGTCTTTTAGCGAATTTTTGAAGAAAATAAAGCTATTGCTCTCGCCTCAAAATTTGTAGAATGTGAATTTTTGAAAACATTTTATGCAGAAATCCGTTTCAGGCTATTCTGAATCATATTCTGAAGTTTAACGCATTTTTTTATGTATGTATGTATGTATGTATGTATATATGTATGTATATATGTATGTATGTGTCATTCCAGACGATAACTGTCCGTAGACTTGTGCTAGAAACTTCAAACAAATTTTAAAATGTTAAGGACACAAAACGAAAGTTCAAGTTCGTTGGCCAGCATGATGGGATTACATCTTCGGGTTGAAATTTTCAAAAATGTAGTCAAAAATTTCAAAATAGCCTGTTTTTTGCGATTTGTTGTGCGAAATAATTTTTTCATCATACTAACATGTGGTATATTTGAAATCAGCGTAAAATTTCCTATAAGAATATGTATCAAGTTTTCAAAAATTTAAAAGTTGAAAAATCAGTCAAAAATCGAAATAATGCCGTTCGCTAGTTGTAAAAATCGGTAATATTTGCATGAAACATCTTCAAAAATTCGCTCATGGGGTCATGCTGCATGACTGGACTTTTTGTCATTTTTTCGGGTTTAGGTAAATAAGAATCATTAGTATTTATTGTTCAAATTTGGGCACAGTTTTATGCGCCTAAGCTTTTAGTGTTCATAAATAAGAATCAAGCTTTTCTTAAATGATTACCCTGAAATTTTTAGACTTTTTATTTTTATCTACTATTTACTTTTTTGCCGCCTTAGCAATTTTTTGAGAACATTGTTCATCATAATCCAGGGTATTATTAAAGAATGAGTTATTCGGACTGATGCCCCAAAATACATTGGAATTAAAATTAAGTTCGACCAATTTGGTCAGCTAAGAGGTTTTTGCAGAAATGGCCGTTTCCGACCATAAAGGCCCTTTTACACGAGCGATTTTTTCCGGCAATAATTGCAGAAAAAAGTATTGCGCAACTATTTCAAAAAAGTTGGACAACTATTCTCTCCTCGAAAAAGTTGCCGAAGATTGCAGGCAATTAATTGACGGGAGTTGTACTACATTTCAGGCCCACGAGCCCTCTCGGCAACTGTTGCAAGTCCAAGGGGTTTGGAAAATTATTGCACTATTGCGGCAATTTTTCGGCCTTGGGTCGGGAGAGGGAACGAAACAGCCAATCACATTGAGAGTTTATTTGTGCAGTATGGCCTTATGAGCAAACATTGACGTGAAACTGCACTGATGGGGTGCAGCATAGCCTCATGAGAGAATTTTAACGTAGGAAAGATAGGAGTTTATTTGTGCAGCATGGCCTTATGAGCAAATATTGACGTGAAACTGCACTGATGGGGTGCAGCATGGCCTTATGAGCGAATACTGACGTGAAACTGCACTGATGGGGTGCAGCAGTGCCTCATGAGAGAATTTTAACATAGGAAAGATAGGAGTTTATGTGTGCAGCATGGCCTTATGAGCAAATATTGACGTGAAACTGCACTGGTGGGGTTCAGCATTGCCTCATGAGAGAATTTTAACATAGGAAAGATAGGAGTTTATTTGTGCAGCATGGCCTTATGAGCAAATATTGACGTGAAAGAATTTCAGAGGTGAGAGCCAACCCACATTCTCTCTGGCTCAGAAACTGGCGCTGCCAAATTCCCCTCTTTTTCCTTTGGTTGGCAGCAGCAGCGACGACGACCACAGCAGCAGCGACGACCACCTCTTCACCGTCCATGGCGCAAACTGTTGTCGCCCGTGTAAACGAAACAATTGAGCAATTTCTATTGCTCAACTTTATTGGTGCAACACAGTGCAATTAATTCCTTGCAACATCTTGACGCAACACGAGGCAATTTTATTGCTTTGTGTTGCGTACAACTTTTCTAGTGCAATTTTTTTGGAGTTGCGCAACTTTTGTTGCTCGTGTAATCGGCCCTTAAGCGGCGTTCAGCAACATGGGAGTATCGCACAAACAGTGTTGTGAACACTGTTGTCTGGCCGGACGATGCAGTACTGTTAGTGTTTTTACAGGCAGCTCGCTGAATTTTTAACCAATAAGTGGTTCTGTTGAGGAGGAAAGCTTTCCAGCTTCATCGGGAAGGAAAAGATATTGAGTGCACTCAATATAAAAAAAGGGGAGAGCTTGTTAAATACCATTTTCAATACGAAATAAATCACTCGCGACGAAGTTGTGGAAACCCATTTCAAAACGAAAGTTAGTGGAAAAACGTTGTCTATTTCCACCATTTTTTACCATGGTCTATGTCGGGTATTTATATTATAACCAGGATAGTTTTTTGTGTGTGTATTTATTTCTGCATTTTGGGGATGCCTCGATGACATTCCTCACTTGTCCAATGAGTGCCTCAATTCTTCATAGCCACTTATATTGAAACACGAAGAACGCCCGACACGCGCGTTACATTTGTCTTTCACAACCCGAACGACTGACGTCGTGTTCCGAAAAGTATCCCTTGATAGCGCCGTGTGTGTGGCAGGTAAGTTGCCGCATTGCGTAATATAATCGTCTCGCCGTAACGCAACGGCGCAGGAACGAAACATCACGTTACAACGCGTTCTGTTTGGCAAAGGCTTAATCATCGAATAAAAAATAATTAGAAAAATACATGAAAAATAAAAAAATAATGCAACGACGGGTAATAATAAAATTATAGATCAGTGATCTGTATTGAAGGGCTATCTAATATATCTAAAAAAAGAAATAACAAATATTTGTGTAATGATTTGGAGTGTTTTACCATGTTCATACCACTTCTGATTCACACTAATATCGGCAATATTTTTTCCTGTCGATGTTCTTGCAGCCCCAAGGGAGAACAAACTGACTGAGAGAGCAGGTGTTTTCATTCGATTCGTTGGAATCACTATTAATTAAATATCTATCAATTACATATTACAACCAAAAAGCGATGGTTAATTATTCTTGTATTAGGTAGCCTTCTACGCACTATTAGGTCCAATAGTGTACGATGCTTAATAAATTATTAAGATTTTGTTTTCATTAGATTTTCGAATCTACGCATTGAAACGTATACCAGCGAACTTTGAGAGGTTTTAAATTATTAATTTTTTCTTGATATTTTATCATGCAGTAGGATTATTCACCTGCAAAAATCTATTGAGTATCAATCGAAATTCGCTAAAAACGATAGTGTTACCCAAGGTTAAATTCAAATTTCGTAAAGTTCAATCCGGAGTGCGAAAGGTTCAATTAAAATTCTGAAGGTTTAGTTAACTCAAGGTGCAAAAGGTTCAAAATGTAATAAGATAGGTAGCATTCAAATTAACTCATTCATAAAGGGCCTTACCATTTCTTATGAGATAATAGTTTATAGAGAAGGTAATACCTACTGAAGTTTGGATCCTTCTCACTTTGGATGGCAATATAGATACATCAAAAAGGTTTCAACCGTTGGTATAGCGACAAATTGGAAATTGAGATAAGCTACTGATATTTTACAGCCCAAACCCGTTCGTTTAATTATTGATACAAATCCATGCAATACCTATCTCCCAAGTTAGTAAGCAATGGAAATTTCATGTATGTCTAGTTGTAATATTTTTTATAATGAAATTAACATCGGCAAATTGATGAGAATCATCTCACAAAAAATTGCAATATCGGGTATAAGATTTTGCCAGTTTGTTGCCAACACAATCTAAAAGTACCTAGGTGTAGGTGGATTTGGTCATTAACATATGGACAAAATCACCAGAAACTAGGAAATCTAAGTTTGTTGTCGACTCAATCTTAATGACCCAAATACCAAAATACATGGCCCGAATACCAAATTACATGGCTCGAATTGCTATTTTGTCATCACTCCGACTCTGCATAAGTAAAATCTAACCGTCAGAGATGTAAGTACAATGACGTTCGAAGTAGAATCCAACTGATAGTGATGTGATGAACTAAATTTCTTCTAAAATTTCATTTAAGAGGTAACATGTTTTCAAAATTCTAAAATTTAAATAGCTGATTTTTGTAATACAGAACAGGAATTTCTGTCTGGCAGGAGAAATTTAGATTCAGGGGTAAAAACTCACCAACTAGGTGTAGGTTTTGAGCGTCTCTCGTAAGGAGTAAATTCAACATGAATTTAATATTAAAGTATCTGATATAGTTAGACCATTTTATGTATGGTTTTATAACAGCATCACCAGGATTGCTTTCTGACGAGCCCGTTTTAGATTCTGGGAAAGAATGACAATGATAGAGGACCCCCCCCCCCCCCTCCTTCCCTGTCAAGTGGTAAAATTTATTGTAATTTTTAAATTGAGGTGTCTCATAGTTACGTCACTTAAAATTTCGTCTGTCGAAGAAGAATCCTGTGATCTAAAGAACAAAAGTGTTATTTAAAATTGTTTTCTCTCCTATGCAGTAAACGTAAAAATATGAAGATTAAACTGCTGTCAGGTTTTAAATTCCTGTTCGGCGAGCCTGGTTCAAACTTAGGGAGACAATGCCAATTTTTTGACATAAAATTCATCCATGAGGTGAATTTTGTCAATTTTTCAAAATTCATACAACCTAAACAGCACCTGTGCAGAGGATTTTCTCAACCATGGACGTGGTTTGTACCTATCGAACTTGGAGTTCCTTTGGCTTTGGTGGTGCTTTTTCACTCTCATGAGGTAGAAAATCAGCTCTGTGCTTCTAGACGATGTATTTACATACTTTAGTAGCCGAAAACAAAAGGTATGTATATAACCAGGGATAAACAATGGGGTAGGCAATTGGAAATGAGTGGGAATTTGAGAAATTGTATTATGTTTTAAAAATACACCAAGATGTGGTTTTTCTACAGCATGTCATCAAAATGGCATCAGTTGCCTTATTCCTCCACGATACGTAAAATTGTTACCTGGATTATTTGTGATTGAAGAGAGGGATAGAAATACAGTTATATCAAATCTATGCTTAATCTAGACCTGTGAAGTAACATAAGAAAGATCCGTTATATTCATATTGAGAATAGCACTACTGACGTACTTCCAAGCCAGATGTTACTGCCGCTTTCTTTTCGCACCAGAATGCATGGAAAGTTTGTGTGGTAAACGACGACGCCATCCAGAAACGTTGAGTGCGGAGCTCCAACCAAGATGGGGGCCTCGCTCCTGCTCGCCTGCTTCCCTATGATCTTCACTGACATACCGCCCGCCCTGTACGTCAGCCTCACGATATTGCAGATGAGAAACTTGATCTTCCTGTAAAACAAAAAAACTCAATTAAAGAGACATTTTCAACAAAAGGAGCGAGTCAAGTCAAGTAAACAACCATTCAAGGTTGGGGCTTTTCGTTCGACTCCAACTCCGTTTCAGAGGGCATGGATTTTGATAGCATGTCCTTAAGTTTAAGAAGTTCAGGTCATGCAGCATGATCGTATGAGCGAATTTTCGTAGATTATCGTAACATTATATTATATTACTGTTTTGAAATTTGTACATTCCGAGTACTAAGAAATTGTTAACCACAAATTTTAAGGCAAATAAACTCGTTCCAAATCATATTCTACGAATAAAAAAATTACCGATTTTTACAACTAGCGAACGGCATTATTTCGATTTTTGACTGATTTTTCAACTTTGAAATTTTTGAAAACTTGATACATATTCTTATAGGAAATTCTACGCTGATTCCGAATATATACCACATATTAGTATGCTGAAAAAATTATTTCGCACAACAAATCGCAAAAAACAGGCTATTTTGATATTTTTGACTACATTTTTGAAAATTTCAACCCGAAGATGTAATCCGATCATGCTGGCCAACGATCTTGAACTTTCGTTTTGTGTCCTTAACATTTTAAAATTAGTTTTAAGTTTCTAGCACAATTCTACGGACAGTTATCGTCTGGAATGACACATACATACATACATATATACATACATACATACATTTATACATACATAAAAAAATGTGTTAAACTTCAGAATATGATTCAGAATAGCCTGAAACGGATTTCTGCATGAAATGTTTTCAAAAATTCACATTCTACAAATTTTGAGGGGAGAGCAATAGCTTACTTTTCTTCAAAATTCGTTAAAAGTGCCCTATCAGGGTGTTTTCTCTGATTCACTAAAAGACGCCATTATCACTCCATTCTTGACTTTTCCGGTACCACCGCTTCTAAATTTTGATTTTAAAGAGGTTACAGAATATTTTGTTTTATCTCAGTTAGATATCTTAATAATAATTTAGGTGCCGACATTTTTGGACTAAGCACTAGGGTTTTAAGGAGTATTATAGGATTACTAATCGTGCCGCTCACGTTTTTGATTAATGATGCCATTCGTCTTGGTGTTTACCCTGATTCACTAAAAGGCGCCATCATTATCACTCCATTCTTTAAACAAGAAGAAAAGAAAACATGGTGGAAAATCGTGGACCTCAAAATGACAAATTTTTTTCTAAATTGTTAAAAAAAGTTCTGAGAGAACAAATTTCAAAAATTTTTTTTAACGACAATCACCTTTTCCACGAGGCATAATATGGTTTTCGAGGGGGAAGGGGTACCGTTGGTGCACTGATTGAATTCGTAGATGCAGTATTGGAGGTTTTAAACAAAGTCTTATTTCTTAACATCTTTTTTCGATGTCACTAAAGCTTTCGATTGAGTTTCACACGAATTGATGATTGCTAAGCAGGTGAAATAAGGATTTAGTCCGAACGCGACAGCGTTGAGGGCTAGTTATTTAGAAAATCCACATAATCTTTCAAGGTCCCGCTTGAAAAACATCGCTTTTGGTCTTAAAATGTTTGTTGAAGTTCCGATTTGATCCCACGTGAGTTCCGAGACATGAAATTATTTTTTCCTATTGAAGTGAACGAAAATGTAGACGAAAAAGTTGGTCGCTCTTCCTTATTCCGTCGCAACGCAGTTATCTGATCTTTGCCTTAGAACCACTTGATCTCGGGGAGGTCTCCCGTTTGCCCATCTACGCACATAAAATAATGGCCTACCTTTGGAAAAATAGAATTGGAAAACAAATACGTACACACATTCAACATCTGACTGATCTGTTTGTACTGAAATACTTATTCTTAAAACTATACTTTTCATGGTTCCACATAACGTGCTGCGTTCGATAGTCATTTCCAACAGAAAAAAACATATGCCAAGTTGGGTGGACAGTATAACTTCCTCACATATACAGCCAACTTTTCGTGGCTCCACATAATCTTAATTGGATTGCCCTTCTACGCAGATAATTGGCCTATCTTTATTAAACCTAATAAACTTTTCATGGTCCCACATTCCATCGCATCTATACATTCCACATAGAGCGTGCGAAGGGAGTGAGACAACCCACTTCAAACGAGCGAAGCGAGCAACATCCCATAAATGTTTCAACTAGTAATACAATTACAATGTATGGATTAGCTCTGATCAGATAATTTCTTTTTCTCTTTGAACTACAATGCTCAAATTTAAGATGGAGCTCCTTTGTGACACCTAGAAAAAAATTTCGAAGTACGGAGGCGCTCTGATCAGCGGAGGGCCTCTGAGGCTCATTTCTTACATGAACGACCTACGGTGATGATATTTTAATTGGAGCGCTTTTGGGCCAAGTAGAATACAAAGCCAAGTTGTGGAGGTGAACTGATAAGCTGAGGGGCTTCTGAGGCTAATTTCAGTCCTAATTGACCAACGGTGCTAAGGCTGACGCTTTTTTAATCTACCTTCTGAACTACATTAATTTATTTAAATAGAGAGCTTTATGTGCAAGAAACAATTGTAGTTCCAAATCAATTCACAGTCCATGCAACCAGTGGGGATCCAGAGCCCCCCCCCCCCCCATTACTTTGGTAAAAAAAAATTAATAGTTTTTCTTCAATTCTTACATTAAAACATTCAGTCTAACTTCCGTTTCTTTAAAACTGCAGCAGGCATTCTCTCAACCATTCCTGTAGTATATTGTGTTCAAGGCCGATATTGCTGAATTAGACCGAGAGCTGATGTTGACTTTTCCACCGACCAAGTCATCAACAGATTTGGTAAAAAATAAACCAGGATTGGACTTATGGTTTGAAGGATGAATTACCTCAAGCAAAAACAGACTATTAAAATGTTTGCTACTATGTGAAATTTATATTAGAATTAGGACCAAATGATCCAGTAGTAAAATATTGTACCTAATTAATATCACTTAATTCCCACTATTTATCAGGAACTAAAAAAAATGCTTATTTTTGGTTAGCATAAATCTTATTTTTGGTTAGCATAAATCTTATTTTTGGTTAGCATAACTTCAAATTCGTATAAGCAAAGTTTTAGTGTGTCTGTACTCTAGCAAGATTTTATTCTATTCACTTGATAAACTACCTGCAAAACTCATAAAATTATTACACAAAAATGGCTCCAAACATTTTGAATTAATTCGTTTTTTTTTTAAATTCTTCGTGTAAATTTGTTTTGATTTTAACGTTCCTAAAGTTGAACGTTTTTACGAGTTGCGTCTTACCAGCCGATACTCTCCTCAGGAATGATATAACAATTCTGTTTTCGCTCCATAAAATCAAGTATCTAAGAGAAAAGATGAGATCGTTGGGCGGACCTTTTGAGAGCAATTATTTTGAAATAAAATCTCAACAAATGTGCGGGAAAAATAATGAAAATCGTTACATTTATATTTTCAGAGCAATTATATTTTTTTAAAGTTTACTAACTATATTAACTTTGAACATTCAAAATTTTATATACAAAATTATGCTGAAATCTGAACTTGAATTTCATTTTTGAAACATTGTCAAAATTCATAGACAAAATTGAATCATTCATTGAAGAAAACTGGAAAATAACTGAAAATTCAAAATCTCTTTTTGAATACAAAATCATTATTTATAAAAAGTTTTTTTGCTATAAAACTTGTTGTATTGCACTCAAAAACCTATCAAACAAAAAGCTTTGAAATAATGTCATGTGAATGTTAAATTTCGATGATTCCACCCGGATACCCTCCATTTTGATGTGGAAGGTACTCCACTCTCCCATAGCCCACAGTGCGTCCTTCCCTCAAAGATATCCTGGATCCGCCCCTTCATACAAGCCTTCGAGCTAATCGATCTTCTTAGTCTGATATCTTTTTAATCGAATTATTGAACTACGTTAATTTATTGATTTTTTATTTAAATATTCCTTTTAATTTTATTTAATGGTTTAAGCCGCACCTCAACCAGGTGGGTCATTAGCGGCTATGAATTACGTGTCCTTAGGGACACGGCAAGTGGCACGATTCTAAGGGGGGCCATGCTGTTCTCCCTCGCCAAACGGAGTGCCATCACGGACCTCCACAGGCAAATCGGTGGATAAAAAATGAGGGGTACAGCAATGGCCACTGTTTAGCCCCTAAAGCGGATAAAAATCCTCAAAAATAGAAAATACAACTAAGACTATATCAAGAAAAGGTTAATAACTAAATATACGAGCTAAATATACGAACTAAATATACTCGTATGTCACTATGTATAATTACCAAAATGAAATAAAACTATGACTAGATTGGTCAAAAATATATCACAGATCAGATATCACAGTTCGTAGTAGAGCTCAGCGGCTCTCAGGTACGACAACAGGGACAGGACCTTGTCTGGTCCTGATAAAACGTAAATCCACTGAGACTCTGAGGGCTAGACTCGGAGGTCCATAAGGTCTGGGAATTACACCAGGAAGTGGCGGATGGACAGATCACCCCCACACCTCCCACACACAAAATCTCGAGCGCTAAGCAGGTTTCTGTGATTAAGATGGGTATGGCCAGTGGCGACCCGGTTGACCACTAATCGGTCCCTCCTAGAAAGTTGGGTAACGAATGGGTTTACAAATCCTGGAGGACACCACGCTGACCAGTGACCTCACCGTGCCATTGCTCACGCCAGATGGAATTGGCTTTATGTTGCATGTAGGAGATTTGAATCTCAATGCGTACAGGCACCAAATCGATCGAGTTATCACCAATGAATCTCCTTGCAAGGAGTCGAAGTTGCCATGAATATCCACATGGCTAGGCACCCACATAAAAGTAATGGTAAGGCCCTTTTACACGAGCGATTTTTTCCGGCAATTATTGCAGAAAAAAGTATTGCGCAACTATTTCAAAAAAGTTGGACAACTATTCTCTCCTCGAAAAAGTTGCCGAAGATTGCAGGCAATTAATTGACGGGAGTTGTACAACATTTCAGGCCCACGAGCCAACTCGGTAACTGCTGCATCGTGTTGAAATGAAGTCCAAGGGGTTTGGAAAATTATTGCACTATTGCGGCAATTTTTCGGCCTTGGGTCGGGAGAGGGAACGAAACAGCCAATCACATTGAGAGTTTTTTGTGCAGCATGGCCTCATGAGCAAATATTGACGTGAAACTGCACTGATGGGGTGCAGCATTGCCTCATGAGAGAATTTTAACGTAGGAAAGATAGGAGTTTATTTGTGCAGCATGGCCTTATGAGCAAATATTGACGTGAAACTGCACTGATGGGGTGCAGCATTGCCTTATGAGCGAATACTGCGTGAAACTGCACTGATGGGGTGCAGCAGTGCCTCATGAGAGAATTTTAACATAAGAAAGATAGGAGTTTATGTGTGCAGCATGGCCTTATGAGCAAATATTGACGTGAAACTGCACTGGTGGGGTTCAGCATTGCCTCATGATAGAATTTTAACGTAGGAAAGATAGGAGTTTATATGTGCAGCATGGCCTTATGAGCAAATATTGACGTGAAACTGCACTGATGGGGTGCAGCATTGCCTCATGAGAGAATTTTAACATAGGAAAGATAGGAGTTTATTTGTGCAGCATGGCCTTATGAGCAAATATTGACGTGAAACTGCACTGATGGGGTGCAGCAGTGCCTCATGAGAGAATTTTAACATAGGAAAGATAGGAGTTTATGTGTGCAGCATGGCCTTATGAGCAAATATTGACGTGAAACTGCACTGGTGGGGTTCAGCATTGCCTCATGAGAGAATTTTAACGTAGGAAAGATAGGAGTTTATGTGTGCAGCATGGCCTTATGAGCAAATATTGACGTGAAACTGCACTGGTGGGGTTCAGCATTGCCTCATGAGAGAATTTTAACGTAGGAAAGATAGGAGTTTATATGTGCAGCATGGCCTTATGAGCAAATATTGACGTGAAACTGCACTGATGGGGTGCAGCATTGCCTCATGAGAGAATTTTAACGTAGGAAAGATAGGAGTTTATTTGTGCAGCATGGCCTTATGAGCAAATATTGACGTGAAACTGCACTGATGGGGTGCAGCAGTGCCTCATGAGAGAATTTTAACATAGGAAAGATAGGAGTTTATGTGTGCAGCATGGCCTTATGAGCAAATATTGACGTGAAACTGCACTGATGGGGTGCAGCATGGCCTTATGAGCGAATACTGACGTGAAACTGCACTGATGGGGTGCAGCAGTGCCTCATGAGAGAATTTTAACATAGGAAAGATAGGAGTTTATGTGTGCAGCATGGCCTTATGAGCAAATATTGACGTGAAACTGCACTGGTGGGGTTCAGCATTGCATCATGCGAGAATTTTAACGTAGGAAAGATAGGAGTTTATTTGTGCAGCATGGCCTTATGAGCAAATATTGACGTGAAAGAATTTAAGAGGTGAGAGCCAACCCACATTCTCTCTGGCTCAGAAACTGGCGGTGCCAAATTCCCCTCTTTTTCCTTTGGTTGGCAGCAGCAGCGACGACCACCTCTTCACCGTCCATGACGCAAACTGTTGTCGCCCGTGTAAACGAAACAATTGAGCAACTTCTATTGATCAACTTTATTGGTGCAACACAGTGCAATTAATTCCTTGCAACATCTTGACGCAACACGAGGCAATTTTATTGCTTTGTGTTGCGTACAACTTTTCTAGTGCAATTTTTTTGGAGTTGCGCAACTTTTGTTGCTCGTGTAATCGGCCCTGTAGAGCCCGATGTTGTGGCTCGGTGTAGCGATACACGTAGGCTTTGTATTAGAGGATCATCAGAATATGTGTCCCTAATCGCCTCGATGGTACTTGTTAGTAGTTTGGTCGGCCGTAAGTATTGTTTTGTTAGAATTGGTCGGGATGCGGCCCAGGGAAAATCCGTTTTCCCTGAGCCGCATCCCGACCAATTCTTAAAAAAAAAAAAAAAAAAAAAAAAAAAAAAACCGATGGTACCTAATTAGTAATTTATTGTAATATAGGACTTTATGTTCAAGAAACGAATATAGTTTCAAATCAATTCACAGTCCATGCAACGCTTCTACAAGGTAAGAAGATATCATTATCATGAAGAGTTTCAATTAATAAAATTTACTAAAAACCGTGAAATTGGGGGGGGGTCTCAGCTTTGTGAAGGGGCGAACCCTTTGCAACGCGCAATGCGCCGAGTTTAGATCATTTACTACAGACTAGGTTTGAAAATAATGATGGACCATTTATCTGGGTAAAATGGCTGTCTAATACTGAATTATTATAACATTGTGTAATAATTTGCTGCGTTTTCAAACCGGATGAAGTTTATGTTTTTTATTCGTGAGAGCTACATAGGCATCGTGATATTGCTGCTCACAGGTATGGCCAATATATATGCATGATTATTAAATCATGATAACGCTCTTCTCACTTCCAATATAGAGGGTGCGGAGAAAGACCTCCCCGATAAGGAATGCTAATAAAAAAAAAAAAAGTTCCAGTCATGCAGCATGATCGTATGAGCGAATTTTCATAAACGGTCGTATTACATTTATTTTAAATTCTATTGACATTTGAGCACTTTGGGGACAAATAAAAATGTTATTATACATTTTATAGCAAATTAACTTTTCGTCAGTAATATTCCAATGAACAAACGATTTTGTCGATTTTTACAAATTTTTCAAGTACCTACTCCTATCGATTTTTAGCTTATTTTAATGAAATTTAAGTACATTTAGCGAATTTTCTTAGAAAATGAAGCTATTGCAATGGCTCCAAAAATTTTAAAATAAAAATTTTCAAAAATTTTCTTCATCGAAATCTGTTTTGAGGCATTCTGAAATGATTCCTGGATTTTAACGCTTTTTTATATGTATATATATATATATATATATATGTATATATATATATATATATGTATGTGTCATTCCAGACGATAACTCTCGATAGAATTGAGATAAAAACTTCGTTCTTTCGCCAAAAAATCAAGCATTTCAAAAGAAAGGATGAGTTCGTTGGGCAACTGTTTTTGAGAACATTAAATTGGTCAAATTTCGAAAAATGTACCCAAAAAATCACTAAAAATGGCTAAAAACGGCCAAAAATCGTTAAATTTGTATTTTTTTGCAGAATTTTAGTCAAAACTAAATTTTCAACGATTAACTAGGACATTAAAATTTTTGCTCAAAATTATGATGAAAAATGTACTTAGCTAAATGTCATTAAAATTTGCTAAAAAACGTACTTAAACAGCAAAAAAAATATCCCTTTTGAATCAGTGGAACTTTATTTAGAATAAGTTTTTTGCCATAAAATTGGTTTTTAATCATTTCTGTCAACTACAATTGCTTCAATTTCAATGCAATTTAACATACTATAGTACGATAGATAGTTTATGAAAATTCGCTCATACGATCATGCTGCATGACTGGAACTTTTTTTCTGTACAATTTTGTGCTTAATTTTTAAATGTCCTATTTCATGTTCGATTAATTTTTTTCGAGTAGCATTCTGTTATAAAATATAAATTTGTTAATTTTTAGCGGTTTTTTGCCTTTTTTTAGTGATTTTTTAAGTACATTTTTTGAAATTTGACCAATTTAATGTGCTCAAAAAGTGTTGTCCAACGAACTCATCCTTTCTTTTGAAATGCTTGATTTTTTGGCGAAAGAACGAAGTTTTTATCTCAATTCTATCGAGAGTTATCGTCTGGAATGACACATACATATATATATATATATATATATATATATATATATATACATATAAAAAAGCGTTAAAATCCAGGAATCATTTCAGAATGCCTCAAAACAGATTTCGATGAAGAAAATTTTTGAAAATTTTTATTTTAAAATTTTTGGAGCCATTGCAATAGCTTTATTTTCTAAGAAAATTCGCTAAAAAAAAAAAAAAAAAAAAAAAAACTGGATACGCAATTCTTGTTTGTAATTCCTGAATTCCACATAAAATGCAGTTTTATTTTACGTGGTTTTAATAATTATGTCACTTAAATGCTTCCCTCCATCGGCGATGCACACATTTAGTATTTCACGAAAGTTTGCAATGAAAGATGCCAAAAGAACGACGAGAGGTGTGGGTTGGAGCTCAATCTTGCTGAAACCTCACATTTTCCTCTCCTTGTTCAGCAAAAAAGTCACAAGAAAGAGTAACAAGAAAGACTAAATTTTTGCATCGCCGGTGGAGGGCAGCATTTAAGTGACATAGTTTTTAAAACCACACAAAATAAAACTGCATTATATGTAGAATTTAAGAATTGAAAAAAAAAAACTCGGCGCTCCGCGCCTCGCCAGGGGGCAAGCCCCCTGGACCCCCGGTTACCTCTATTTACATACTTCGGACGAAATTATTGAAACACAGAATGTGTTTGCGTTGTCGCGCAACCAAGTGACAACCAAACAAGCGTCATTGTTTACTATTCATTTACTATTCATGCTCATAACTCAGGTTGATGGCCACGCACTTCACAGTAGTTAACGAAATATGGTTGGATAAATCAGGAGCTTTCCAACGAATGGTGAACGATTTCTGTGCGATTAAAATTGCGGAAGTTCCATTTCCCTACCAACGGCTCGGTTGTACGTGAAAATCATAAGAAAATTTACAAGCGGTTGCAATCATGTTGACAATATCAATTATTGAGAATGATCATCTGTGTGTAAACAATTGATTCAAATAACCATGCTCATAACTCAGGTTGATGGCCACGCACTTCGCAGTAGTTAACATAATATGGTTGGATAAATCAGGAGCTTTCCAACGAATGGTGAACGATTTCTGTGCGATTAAAATTGCGGAAGTTCCATTTCCCTACCAACGGCTCGGTTGTACGTGAAAATCATCACCGTCACACATTTCGTTACATCCCGCGTTCCATTTTCGGCTAGTTAGTCCATGGCTAAAACACATTCTGTGTTAAAATTGTGTCCCTAGATTGTATTTGTATGTTAGCATTCCTTATCGAGGAGCTCTTTCTGCCGCACCCTGTATTTATAGTCGTCCAACATTGGAAACCGACAGAACGTCTAATGCCTATGAGGCATTCCATAACAGTTTTAGCAAACATTTTGCATCGCCTCCCTGAAACATTTTTATTGTTTTGCAGAAGTGATACTTTTGTTTAAAAAATTGAGTTTATAATACAAACAAACCTTAAAGATCGAAGCGATCAAAGAAGTTGGGCAACAAAGAAAGAATGACCGCTTTTCAAAGAAGAATGTACGAATTCGTTTTTGGTAATTCTGGGTAGCTCCTACCGCATATGTGATACATCAAATTCCTTGAATATTCTTTTATAAATATAATAAATTATTAATTGAATGCTTTCACGCTACATCATGTACGGGATTTTACTACTAAATAATAAATTAAGTACTATCAACCACTTTAATGGCCAACAGCTGTATATAACTTGTTAATATGTTACCTACTTTTACTCTACATTCTCCAGGAGTAAAAGTACGTCGGGGGAGCACTCGTGATACATTTCTATCCGGAAGTAAGTACTCGCGCTACTATTCGAGCTACTACTCCTGCCGAGGGATCACTCATGCAAAAGTCCAGTCATGCAGCATGACCCCATGAGCGAATTTTTGAAGAAATTTTCGACATTTCAGTCGGGTTGAGAAATTTTAGTTTATGATTTTGATAGACAAACATGGAATCAAATTATTAACACATGCACAGAGTAAACTCATCAGTTGTGATTACATTTTTTTTTTTTTAAGCACCTACTACCTACGTTTTAAACAGCATGATTCTAGGATTGGTTATACAGGGATACTTCCATAAGAGTAGTTCAATCTGAATTTGGACAATGTTTCATGAAAATATTACCGATTTTTACAACTAGCGAACGGCATTATTTCGATTTTTGACTGATTTTTCAACTTTGAAATTTTTGAAAACTTGATACATATTCTTATAGGAAATTTTACGCTGATTCCGAATATACCACATGTTAGTATGCTGAAAAAATTATTTCGCACAACAAATCACAAAAAACAGGCTATTTTGAAATTTTTGACTACATTTTTGAAAATTTCAACCCGAAGATGTAATCCGATCATGCCTGCCAACGAACTTGAACTTTCGTTTGGTGTCCTTAACATTTTAAAATTTGTTTGAAGTTTCTAGCACAATTCTACGGACAGTTATCGTCTGGAATGACACATACATACATACATATACATACATACATACATACATACATAAAAAAATGCGTTAAACTTCAGAATATGATTCAGAATAGCCTGAAACGGATTTCTGCATAAAATTTTTTCAAAAATTCACATTCTACAAATTTTGAGGCGAGAGCAATAGCTTAATTTTCTTCAAACATTCGCTAAAATGACTGATTGATCAAACATTGTAAATTTTCATTTTCGTGATGATAGACAACGTTCATAATCTTCCGTTTTCTTCTTTGAAATGGGTCTCCACAAACTCGTCGAGACTGATTTAGTTCGTGTCTCCACTCGCTGGTACGGTTTCATAGTTAAGTTCGGTGGTTAACTTGGCAGTTTGGTGTTTACTCAGATTCTCTGAGTGCGGCAGTGCACACAGAAAACCTCAACACGTTTTAACTTCGAATAGCCCATTGAAGAAGAAATATCCCTATTTCGGAAGGAAAGGGAAATTCTCTCTTTCCGTGAGGTTTTGGCAGAGCCACGAGGCTCACTCAGACTCAATTCTTGTCGAATAATTCCGCCCCTAACAATAAAATTTTTACTTTACGCACCTGTTTCCTCGGCATACTCATTGATTGCGCTATTCTGATGGTATTGAATGGGACATGGGAGGGTACAGCCCCCGTGTGGTGTTGGGGGTACAGTCTACCTAAGGCCCAATTCACACAGAACGGGCGTGTGGCGAAGACGTGGCGCAGACCTTTGTCACTTCCGCGTCTTTCCATGTAAACAAATGGCTCAATGCAAACAGAAGGGACGTGGCGCAGGCAGCCGCCCTTTCGCCCGTGCCACGTCCGTTCGCCGTCTCTCGTGGCGTTCGAGAAGGGTCGCGCCACTTCCGTGCCACTCGTCACTTCAATAAAAATGCGGGGTGATGTTGAATTCAACATTGAATTTTGCGAAGAAGTTGGGAAGAATCCGTGAACACCAACCCGTTCCACAAACCTAGATATACATGAACCGGGGAAACATGCACTACAAACTTGGTACGTGGAGTTGGCACGAAATCAAAGAGCAACTAGCACTTTCAGCTTTTGTGATAATGGAAATGTTCTTGAATTATTAAGGGCCTCTCAGAGTAATTGATGGGAAGTGCCATGTCCATTCCTGTTTCTTCCCTAAATCGAAATCGATCGCAAAATAGTTCAGTAGTGACAACCTGAACACTCACATTCGAACGGTCATTAAAATTGACGTCATCCATCATCCAGGTGTATTTTTGGATAAAAACGCACAAAAATAACTGAGGGTTAATTTTAAGCTCCGGCCTATCCTGGCAGGCGCGGATCCAAGGGGGGGGGGGGGGGGGTCACAGGGGTCATGACCCCCCCCAGAATCAGCCTGCATTTCAAAAAGCAGAGCTGAACGACAACGAATTGTTGACAAACCCAATAACAAAAAAAAAAAAAAAAAAAAAAATCAAACGACCAAAACGAACCCAATTTTTGTAAAATCAAAAACCAGAAACAAACCAAACGGCCAAAGTTGCTAACTAAAAACATTGGAAACAAAATATAACAATAATAACGACTAATCTTTTTATAGAATACTGATTTTTTTATGTATTTGGTTTGTAGCAGCACGTGTGATTTGTTTCTATTCTGTGATTTGGTTTGTGGGGCTGTCTGGGGGCCTTCTGCCATTTGTTGCAGTGCCATTTGTTGTCGTTTATTGGCGCTGTGGGGTCATCATGGAAGAGAGTAGCCTAACCGATCTGTTCAACCTAATTTATGCTGTTCTCAGTACAGAAGAAAGTACAGAAGAAGTTACGACAGAGATGTCGTAGATATGCTAGAGATGTTAAGAGCACATCTCCTTGCTCATCGAGCTCTGGCCTCGTTAATATTGAAGACTATTCAGTTTTCGCATTTATTTTGATCTGAAATAGAACAAGTGTTGTATGGCAGGTGGTGGTTGTGGGATCGATCAGATATTCTGAATCGATTAAGAATTCAGCATATAATTAATTAAAAACGTGAATGTAAAAAGAAATTCTAACTCAGAAGTTCAACTCCCGTTCTCGTTTACTTTCCTGCCAAATTCAGTAAAAACGATCCTGAATTCACTGAGATCAACAACCGATTGTTGTGGTTTCAATGTTTTGATTTGCAAACTCTGAAGTTAGCTACACTGCCATAAAAGGCGCCACTTCGTTTGAAAACACATTAGGACACTTTTTTAGAAGAAAATTGAAAATAAATACATTTATAAGCTAAATAATAAATATTAAGAAAATTTTTTTACACAAACAAAGAATTTTATAAATAATTACAATTAGTTTTTAAGTAGACAAATTGGACGAGTTTAGGCATAAGGTTATTCTGGCTTTGTCAGTCAGTAAGAAAATTCGTTTGGTTATTTTGTTATTTTTTATATTGCTCTACCCTGTGACCCCCTCCGGAAAACATTTCTGGATCCGCCCCTGTATCCTGGAGCTTTTTCACTTGGAAACGCACACAGTAAAATTGCGCGATGCCAGCTTTTTAGTTAGTAAAAAAGGAACAGAAAAAAACCATGTTCGGGAGGTGAAAAATGCGTTAATTTGGCGCGCACTGGTGGCCGTCAGGAAACGGGCGTATAAAAATGAGTTCCTGGTTACCACGGTGTCTTAATACGGTGTACGTGAATCTAGGGAAAACCAAAATTTTGCTAACAACGCTTTCTGTTACTACGGTGTTTCATGTGTCTTCAATACGTCGTCTCTTATCAATTTTGTAACCTGAAGCTGATTCCGAGATTCCGACATCTTGTATTTCTCCGACTCTGTTTTCCTTCATCCAGATCTCACATTCTATAATTTATTATCATGTGGTTTATTGTTCTGTTTTCGATTCGTAGTGTTCTTTGCAAAGTGAACCTTTGTTATCGGATAAGCAATTTTTTTTAACATCGCTCCCAACATTTTTTGGTTGCGTTTTAAGATACACGGATTTAAAAAATCGAATCAGTCCGTTGTCCGTCCTTCCGCCGTTTTATTTGTGCAATGAAAATCAGCGTGAAGTATTAGACTTCGTAAGCTTATATATCACGCTAGTTGATTGAGCAAAGACGAGCTCGACGTGTTCCAGGTTTACCTTGAAGACACATCAGGCCGACTTGTCTTGGCGATCGTTCAAGTAAGTTCTAGCTCAACTATGTTAGTAGTAATATTGGTGTATGTAGATATAAAGGTCGGTATCAATATACAGATTATATGCATTTTGTGTAGAGACTCACTAAAATAATACATGTTCGTATCTTAAAAGTTTAATGTTTGTATCATGAAAAAGGTAGATATGATTAGAATGAAATTATTTTATCCGTTTTTCGGCAAGCCATTATCCTCCGATTTGTTGACTAGTTGTTTTTTGGCACTTGATAAATGGACTGCTTCGAGTGAAAGTAGGATGTATATAAATAAATTTAGTATATTTTAATATAATTATATATTTAATTTATATTTTAAATAATATATTTAATATATTATATTAATTCAGTATAAATTTTAATATGAAAAATATGAACTGAATACGCTTATCACTGAAACCTTCCTCGGGTTTATACATTTACGGGCGAAGTGTCGAAGACGTGGTAACGAGGACGTACTAAAGGTGGGTTCACATCCATGCGTAAATGCGTAAATGCGGCTATGCGTTTGAGTAGTGGAGGGCGTTGGAAGTAGTAGAGGGGAGTGCGTAAATGCGTCAGGCCGTTCACAACCATCCGGCAACGTTATCACTTTATTTTATCACCAACACTTGAAGAGAAACAAAAGTTCGCTACCTTCTTATCTTATCTTTCATTATCAAACAAAAGAAAACTGCGCAATGGGCAACTGCGCACATGCGTAAATGCGTCTATCCGGTAAAATATCTAATTTTTCAGATTTTCAGATGTTTCAGTCTGTCCGTTTCTCCGTCAAGATTCACCCCACTCCTCCGACTGCCGCTAGCCAATCAGAAGGCCGAACGCATGACCGGATAGCCGCATTTACGCATGCATGGATGTGAACCCACCTTAAGACTCGATCTTGCGTTGCCAATCAAGCGGTCTCCTACTCACGTCGTCCACTTCTACTAATTCGTCAGCTGTCAGTTGTTTCCAGATCAGCTGATCATGGCTCACGGGCACCGTGTAAACTAAAAACGTGGTAACCAGGAACTCTCTAATGTAGTGTCAACCTGTACACTTACATTTGAACGGTCATTAAAATTGACGTCATCATTCGGGAGGTGTTTTTTCGGATAAAAACGCACGAAAATAACTGAGGGTTGATTTTAAGCCTATCCTGAAGCTTTCGTATTGAGATTTTTATACGCCTGTTTCCTGGCGGCCACCAGTGCGTGTCAATGCATTTTTAACCTCCCGACCTTGGTTTTTTCTGTTCCTATTTTACTAATTAAAAAGCAGGCATCGCGTAATTTTACTGTGTGTGTTTCCAAGTGTAAAAGCTTCAGGATAGGCAGGAGCTTAAAATCAACCCTCAGTTATTTTCGTGAGTTTTTATGCGAAAAAACACCTCCCGGATGAATGATGACGTCAATTTTAATGACCGTTCGAATGTAAGTGTACAGGTTGACACTACTTAGTTCATTGTTATAACGTTCGAATGGGTTATGAATCGTTTAGGTAGGTAGGTACTAACACTCGTTAACCGCCGCACATAGACGGAGAAGATGGCGGAAATTATTTCTTGGACGTGGGTGGGGGAAAAAAAAGTTCAGTGAACATAAATATCGTGGTAAGTTATTTTGAACAAGGTTCACATTGTTTTAGACGGGTTTCCTCGATGAAAAATCTGAAAAAATAAATTAAATCGGTAATTTATAAAACAACGTTGGAACCTAATAAATTACATAGGGTAACTTTAATGTGGACAATACTAAAAGAAGTTTGATACTATTTAACTGTCGAAAGAAACCGAGAAATAACTAACTGGCGCTTATTAACGACGCAGGTCGGTAAATAACCGGATAATGAATAATGTTGACTGAAAATCTGAGTAAAATAATATTGACTGACTACTTATCAAAATTACTATCCTACTAAAATGCCTAATAACTAACTAGGAAGAAATGTATAAATAGCGAGAAACCAGAAATAAGAACTTACGAAAATCGAGTTCTTAATATTGAGAATTTAAGATTATTTTCAATATCAGATTTTTTTTATTTCTTGAGGAATATTAAGAGATGTATCCGTCAGTGAGGCACGAGGAGGGTCAGGATCGTCCTCATCATCTTTTTCTTTTTTTTTTTCACAGCAGCTTGACTCATTAATTACTTGGAAAACGATATTCCACATGCCTATGACACAGGAAACCAAGGAAACCCCCCATTTCGATAGCCATTTTTCACCCATAGCACCCATGGTTGTAGGTTAACTTTCTGGGACCCATTGCAATCGATTTTGGGTCAAAAATTATATGGGAAACGATACCCAAGATGCCTATGTCATCAAAAATCTCACGAAAACATGTTTATACCCACAACACTAAAAATTTGATTAAAAATCTATTTGCACGATTTTATTGAAGATTCATTTGCTAGGATTGATTGTAACTTCAACGAAACCGACGCAATCACGATGAATCAAGTAACTTTTTCAAAATTGTTTATTGTTATTCACGGTTTTCCAAGTTTTCAGCGGTGTTTTTGTCAGTATTAAAAATCTGAAAATACGATGATGAGGTGTTCCATAATATACGTTCACGCATACCTACCTGGACAATCACCCATCCCAGGATTATTTTTTTTCTCTGGTAATATTTGAAAACAACAAACAGGAAGATGGCTGTTAACAGATTGAGAGAGCCGTATGACTCCGAAAAATATGATTACCTGTCTTGCTACCATCACGCCGATTGCTTCAACCGTAAAAACAATAACAGCACAAAGTTCACATGTATGTAATCGTTGATTTTTTCTATTTCCGCCTCCTTTAGAGGTCACTGGCCCCTAGGAGCGCCGTTCATCAATATGAGAACCACATTATTCTTCATGATATTTTTAATAAATTATAAAATAGGTAAGTCAATTCCCCCAAAAACAGAATCCGCAAACAAAAAATGCCAAGCCGCAAAATGCATGGTATCATCCATTTTGGCCCCAGCCAATAGTCGGACCGTCGTCTCCTTGTAGTGTTTTCATCTTCTCACTTTTTGACTGTAGTAGTACTGTACTGTGTGAAGTACTGTGGTAGTGCTTCACGCAATGTTCAAGGGAAAACAGCTGAGAGATCAGGCTAACAAAGAACAATACTGCGAAGAAGTAGTGTCTTAAAACCCAGGTTTCTCATTTAAAATAATTATGTAAAATAATAATAAAAACAAGGCTCTAATCGATGAAATAGAGCCTGTGCGCAAAAGAACGGATTTTTTTTCGATCGAGTTGAAGGCTAGTAAAGCTAGACAGCGGAGGCGGACTTCAGATGGCACATCCGGTTTCTGCGCAACTTGAAACGTAAAATAACCAAATTTGAGGGTTGTTCTAAAAGCCTACACTAGACGTTCGGTCTCACCCTCCCACTCAGCGACTGCGCATGCGCCAGCCCCGTTCGATGGAAGTCTCTACTATCGAAATCTGCCACTGCGATATCTGTACTATCGATTACGATGCGATTGCACGCTCGCTTATCATACAACATTCCGGTACTTCTGTTTTCGTTCGTTCCTGGTCAAGTTTACTTTCTGGTTCGTTCGTTCTGGTCTAGTGTACCTACTCTGTGTTTTCGACAGTGTAATATTAAAATTTTTTAATTTTACATCCCATGGAGAGGGCCCATTAAGGGTTATTGGAGGAACGAAAGTTTGGTGATCATGATAATAATTATCATGATATCATCATTCATCTGTCATCATCTGATCACCAAACTATCCTTCCTTAAACTATCCTTAAAAAGTGGTCTGTATTTTATTTTTATTTTATTTATTTATTTTATTTTTATTTTTATTTATTATACACGGGCATGTGCCCAATTACAATGTAAATTACATACCGTGAAATATATATATTTGAAACATAAATTCAATTAGCAACTCGAAGAGCTAAAATTAATAAACTATAAGTATTTATATCTTAAAACAAGAGACAGAAAAAAAAAAAAAAAAAAAAAAAAAAAAAAAAACAGAACAATTAGCTATACAGCAAAGAAAAAGAAAACTTCAATTTAGGGTCCGCTTAAGTGCAACTATTGAATCGAAAAATAAATCAAATCTATCGCTCTTTATACTATTAAATGCTGATTGAGCCCTGCGAATCGGACTGTTGAGAAGGTAATTCGTTGGAGATGTAGGATTATAAAATAAAACATCACTTCTGGTACTGTAGGGAGGTATATGGAAATTAAGCTTTTGGAGTAAATGGGGACAATCAATTTTGTTATGAAATAGCTTAAAAACAAATAAACAGTCTGCAGTGTGACGTCGACTATCCAGGGTGGAAAGATTGCACTGTTGTAGAATATCCCTATAATTGAAATCCAAAAATTCTACACCCTGCTTGAAAGCAACATACCGTGCAAATCGACGTTGTACTCTCTCAATACGCTCAGCAGCATTAGCATAAAAAGGAGCCCATACAATAGCGCCATACTCCAGAATGGACCTCACAAATGCGTTGTATAGGACCACTAAAGCACTTATGTCACTAAAGTCCCTCGTATTTCGCTTTAAAAAACCCAGGGATTTCATTGCTTTCGCACAAATATTGTCAATGTGAGGCAAGAATGTCAGATGAGCATCAAAAAGCACACCTAAGTCGTTGATTGACGTCACACGACTCAACCTCTCACCACCTATGCAATAATCGAAATGCAATGGGGCAAGCGATCTGCTGAACGTGATTGTAGCGCATTTATCAATATTGAGAAACAAATTATTTCTGTTGCACCATCTATTCAATAAATCAAGGGCTAATTGAATATTGTGAGAATCGGATTCGGATTTAACCATTGAATAAATCTTAAGTCATCAGTTGACAAAAATAAGAAAACAATAAGGACCAACATGGGAACCCTGCGGAACCCCGGATGTGGTAGCAAATGGATATGAACAAGAAGATTTTAATTTCACAATTTGGAAGCGATCGGTAAGATAACTGGAGAACCAGTCAAGCATAGCACCAAAAAAACCGAAAGCTTTCATTTTACTGATCATTAGCGAGTGTGGGACCTTGTCAAAACATTTGGAGAAATCTGTATAGACACAGTCAACTTGGTACCCTAATTCAAAAGCGAATAAAATATATTGCTGTAAGCAAAGTAAATCAGTTGTAGTAGATCTCTTACCTAAAAACCCATGCTGATATGGAGTAATGAAGCTATTGATTAAAGGTCTGATTTGACTAACGACTAACTTTTCCAAAATCTTCGGAATACTAGAGATAGTGCAAATAGAACGATACTCTTCAACATTAGAGTTATCCCCTTTCTTTGGAATGGGAGTAACAAAGGACAATTCCCATTTAGTAGGGAAGATACCAAGTTTTAGGGACCTGTTGAATAGGTAGTATAAAGGTAGAGAAATACTTTCATTACAAGACTTGAGTAAACTTGGGGGAATGCCATCAGGACCCTTACCTTTGTTGATTTCCAAGGACATCATTTCACGAGAGATTAAGTCCCTGTCAATCACAAGTGAGCCGAGGGAAAAAGTCGAAAACGATGTATCATCATCAAGCAGCAAGTTGGAAGTAGGATCATTAACTGAGAAAAAGTGCTTAGCGAACAGGTTAACTATGTCCTCCTGTTTAGTAGCTGATGTGGTTGTGGTACCATAATACATTTATGGTATTAAGCATTGTTGACATTTTCGGGCAGTATTAATTAATAATTTTAATATTTGTGATAACAACTCTGGTCATGTGGTACTTGTCTAACTAGGTACTGGCTCTTTTCAGTTACTTCCCAGAACTTGATGATATGATCTCTCCCTCATTTTCTTTTAATGTAGTACCTACTTGCCTTTTGATGATGTGCGTGTAACTTCGGGGTTCTGCTTCCAGCAACAACGGACCGCAAAAATATTTCAGGAATATACGTACTTTCTGCTTGGTTAGATGGCTATCTACCTAACAACAAAATTGTGGGAGCCTACCTATAACAAACCAACATTCTGGATTGTGTTATCTAAGGTCTGAAACTGATGAGGAGGGTCCGCCAAATTTTGAAAAGTTGGAGCCATGTAAATACCTCATTTTTATCATTCGATACCTAATGATTGGCAGGACATTTCGTTATGGGATTACCGCGACTCGAAAAAATGAAACGGCAAAAAATAATCTACACTTAACTGTCGAAGTCAGGGCAGAGAGCAGATAAATACCATAATATAAATCATGAGCTTTTCAACGCAACGGTTGAAGAACGATTTTTGTAGGTAGGTATTACGTTTTTGAAAATTCGACATGATCATAAAAATAATTCACAAATATATTTGAATTCAGGCGGCAAGGAGTTTTCTCGAACCATTCGATACAAGCGTCTCGATTCGATTCGATACGATGAGATGCGATAACTCGAGCGGAATGTGGTTTCGGGCTGGTGGAGTGGAGGGTGGGAGGGTGAGACCGAACGTCCAGTAAAGCCTACCCGCTACTTCAACATAATTAGTAGGTACTGATGTTTGTGGAATTTGGAAAAAAACTATTTTTATTTACTTCACCAGTATTTGAGTAATTTTGAGGTGACCAGTAGTGTGCAGCGTTACATTTACAGGAAGGTTAGGCTGATGTCGTGTACCTTTAGGTCCCTAAACGGTGCCATTCTAACGTACGACGTTGCTAACGTCCCCCTCAAGGTCACGTACTCTTGGGTACGTCAGGGTGACGTTAAGCGCACGTTAGTGGTCACCCAAAACTCTCTGATATCGCAAAACCGTACTGGTAAGAGATGATGAATTTACACATCTCACCGTGATTGAAAATAAATTCTCAAAGTTGAATACTAATATATTTCATTTATATATTGAATGGAGATGTGAATTCTTTAATATTACTATGAAATAAAAGAGCTCTCTTCCACTTTTGCACTGCGTTAGTAAGTATACGTAACGCGAATGTCATTGTATGATATAATTGCAAAAGAATGGCAATATGGAATGACGAAATGAAAGTAGTTTCACAAAACGAGGAGAGAAAGGGATGAAACCGTGTTACATACTTCGTATTGGTCTCGTGTTAAAGTTTTAGAGCTCTGCAATAGTAAACAAAGCAGAGGTCGAAGGTTCTGGCCCTTATTTAGAAATGAAATGAAAATCAGCGAAGACCGTTTGAAGAATATATTCATGCACCGAATTCGAAGAACAGCTTTGATGTTAATTATTTAATTGGCGAAAATCGGTCGGTCATTCCGGAACGCAGTCAAAAAGAGTCAGGGAATGAAAGCACTGTACTGGGAGACGGCGATCCGACTATTGGCTTGGAAAAAATTGGATGATATCAGGTTCGTTCGGACAGACCATTCTGAACCGTTCGAAACCGTTCTACCTAAGCCACGCCCCTTTTTGGCCGTTCGGATAGTCACAGAACGCGTTCTGAATGCGTGGTTCGCTGTTCGGACAGACGATCCCGAACCGTTCCGAACTTGTCCTACTGGTTCTAGATTTTCTTCAGAACGGTTCGTTCGGGACATGCGCAAAGAATATTTTCAGCATAAGCCCCGCCATATTTGAATTTATCTTCGATTTACCATGCATTGATTATCGGCTGTTTATCGATTTCCTTGTTATTAACAATCACATTGCATAAAAATTTGGGGGGATTGTGTTCCAGGATGATGCCCTTTGTATTTCATTGCATTTGGTTGAAAAATAAATGGGCACTGCGCATGCGAAAAACTAATATTAATTAACATTCCAAGAATAATGGAGCGATTTTGATGAAAATTTCAATTATTATTATTATTTTTTATTTTATTTTTTTTTTTTTATCGTGATTTATTTATTGCAACTGAAACATAGACACTTCATCTAGCAATATTTCATTTCATTATAAGCTCACTAAAGGGGGAGATTTACAGCAAAACCTGGCCCGTACTTGTATCAAGAACAGTTAAAAACACTGGATTCCACTTGCACTATTTGCACAGCACAATTAGGTCCAGAGGTTTATTTCTCTTGAGTTGCCGAAGTTCTCCTTCGTTGTTTAAAACGTTGAGCATCTCCAGGTTCTCGTGTTTGTGGAGGCGATGTTCGTGCTTCCTTGCATATTTGGCAATAATTTCAGTGACCGTTTCTACCCTCAAGTCTCGATGAATATCATCATTCCGCATGAACCAGGGGGCCCGAACTATACTTCTCAGTATTATATTTTGTCGGGTTTGGATTGTTTTAATATTTGATTTTTTCGCACAACCCCAGAGCTGAATCCCATAGGTCCAGATAGGGCGCAGTATCTGTTTATATATGAGTAATTTATTGTGTAGTGAGAGATGGGAGTTCCTTCCCATCATCCAGTACATCTTTCTGAACTTAATTTTTAGTTCCTGATTCTTTTTTTCAATGTGGTATTTCCAGGTAAGTTTGTAATCAAGGTGCATCCCTAGGTATTTTACAGTGTCAGAGTATGGTATTTTATTTGAATTGATCTCTACTTCTGGGGTTGAGATTTTTCGATTAGTAAAGTTGATGTGCACTGACTTTGTTTCATTCAGTTTCATTCTCCACATGCATCCTTATCCCGTTTTCCGCTGTTTATCGATTTCCTTGTTATTAACAATCACATTGCATAAAAATTAGGGGGGATTGTGTTCCAGGATGATGCCCTTTGTATTTCATCGCATTTGGTTGAAAAATAAATGGGCACTGCGCATGCGAAAAACTAATACTAATTGACATTCCAAGAATAATGGACCGATTTTGATGAAAATTTCAATTATTGAGCGGGTTAACCTCTAGACAATATGCGCAAACGTAAATAATAACCCTATTTTGCATTCTAGCATGTACATTCACGTATTAGATACTATTCTATTTTGTATCCAATCATTTCGACCCGTACTTTGCTCTCCAACTAATTCTATACGTCCATGTTACAATACGTGAGGAAGCTATACTTGGCAGTCGTTTATTCTTACTCATAGAGAGACGTACAGGAACGCCGTTTCGCCCCAAATCTAGCCCTGATCAAAAGTAATCAGTTGACGCACGTACGTGACGTCTTGCGATCATTCGGAATATTGCACTGTTGAGCTGAGGGTGAACCTCCGCATAACCACGCCATTTTTCGTTAATGAATCCTGTTGAGTGTTTCACTCGGCGTACTCTCAAATCACGACTATTAATCGCGCTTTGTGCACAAATCTGCTAATTGATACACTGATCTTTTAAGAGAGCCAACAGGTGCATTCAGGCTCAATAAATTCTTGTTTTTGGATTAATTCCTTAGTATTTAATCAGTTGATTTCCAGTATAACTAACTCAGCGACTTACTTTCTCCAGCCTTCAAGAGGTTTGTTGGCGAATTCCTCTTCAGTGATGCCCCACATTCCAACCAGGGCAACGCACCATGCGAGTACGAGAAGAGATGCAATGATCCCTATCCTCAAAGGCAACACGATCACCGAAAGAATGGCAGCCTGGAACAAAAGAATTTGGTTATTGATTTGCTTAAGTACATATTCCGATTAAATTGGGTCGAAAGTAGGCAAACTATTTACTTTTGTAACCTACACACAGAATAGTGAATCGTGATCGTTGAATAAACTATAGTGAATCGTTGGAACCTGAATGAATTTACTGCACCTATCTATGTATTAAAGCAGAGGTTCCCAAACTTTGGTGACGTCCTTAAAGGGGGCGGCGGATGGTATATGCGGTTTTTTCAAAATTTCTCGGTCAATATTGGACCGATTTTGATGATTCTTGGGGCAATCTAATGATTTTGAAATTCCCTACAGGATTGGAGTTCGAGGGAGCTTTGAGCCGTTTTCTGGATCGCACAGTTTGCTAGGTATCACTACATTCGAGTCACTCACCTTTCTTGCTCTTTTGGTTGGAAGGGCGCTAGTCAGTCTGCTTTCGGAGACCTTACGGCACGGCACCCCCTAAATATGAACCGAAACTGGCGACCTGACCGTTTCAAGTCAAATTAATTCTACGCTATGATCTTTAAAAATGTAACTATTCGAATCTTACATACTTAACTAGTATTTCGTTTAAATGATTGTAATAAGTAAAAATAAAGAAAATCGCATTTATTTTAAGAAAAAAATAATAATTAATCAATAAAAAACAGAAAATAATATTAAAGGTAATTGGGTACAAGTAAAAATTGGGTAAAAAAAAAGTTTCAAAAATGTTTTCTGTTCAAATGAGAGGAAATCTTGGTTTTTCAGCGAACTTTCGTGGAAAATTGAGCTATTGCAATGGCTCCAAAAATTATCAAATCAAAATTTTCGAAAATTTTCTTCATTGAAATCCGTTTTGAGACATTCTGAAACGAATCCTAGAGTTTAACACATTATTATATATATAAAATGTATATATACATGTGTATGTGTGTGTGTGTTCTTCCTGACGATAACTCTCCTTAGGAGCCAAAAAATCAAGCTTCCAAACGAAAGAACAAGTTCGTCGGCCATCATTTTTTGAACACATTAAATTGGTCAAATTTCGAAGAAAGTGCTGACAAAATCAATAAAAATAGCAAAAAACGGCTAAAAACCAGGCTATTGCTCAAATAAAGTTTATTGATTATAAAATAGAACATTAAAAAATTTATGTAAAAAATTATGCTAAATGTTACTTAAATTTCATTAAAATGTGCTAAACATCGATAAAAACAGTAAAAAAGTGAAAAGTTCCAAATCTCTTTTTAAATCGCAGAATATTATTTATAAGAAGTTTTTTTGCCATAAAATTGGTAGTTAACAATTTCTTTTCCCTCAAAGTCCTAAATTTCCAAAACAATGTAACATAATATAGTATGATAATTTACGAAAATTCGCTCATACGATCATGCTGCATGACTGGAACATTTTGTCATAGAGCAACAGTGACTCCGGTGAAACTTATAAATGCACAGACTCGCGCGCGCAAATACACATACAAGCACGCACGCACAAAAAGATTAGTAATAATGGAGAATACCTACCGTCTTGATAATTCAATACGATGGATTTCCTGAATGCAAGGAGACGGTTTAAGGAAAGTCAGTTCGATTGAATATAGAAATCCTTCAATCAAATTTGTCGGTACCATGAACGTGAACGCTCCCTATATATGGAGTGTGATTTGAGGATAGAGAGAGTCCTTTTTGGGGTTCCGTCTTCTGGAAAAGAACTTTTGACGATTAAGGAGCCTTGGTAGAAACGTTGCATTCCCTCCAGCCACCCTTGGCGCTATATGACTTGTATATTCGGGAAATAGTGTCAAGGAAGTGTCATTTTTTACTGGAAGATCAATCGGTCGTGAGTGGGCGACATTAGAGACGGCAGACAGCGAACTATTTGCCAGGGAAGTAATGTATTGCAGCCCTTTTGGCCCGTTTTACAACGTGTGACCTTAGCTACGAGCGAATAGAATACATAAGTAATCCGGTCGTTTACAGTTGCCTGAGTCAATCTAGACGAATCGAAGGCGAGTTACGTCACTGCTTATCGAATCAATTTCACTTGACTCAGCTGATAACGCAATTCAACGTACAAATTCATATCAAATTTCCTTGAAAAATACTGTATTGATGCCTTGAGGAAGCGAATGTTGGAATCAGTACATTTGAGTGTCAGTACTTAAGCCTAATTAATTTTTCAACCAAGCGTCCCCGTTCGTTACGCAGTGTAACCTCAGTTACGTAATGCTAGTTCGTACCTTGTCATTTTCACCGAGCAGTCCCAAAAAGGCTCCATCAAATTTCCACAATCAAGTTTCTACCAAACGTCCCCGCTTCTTCAACATCAATATAAACTTAGTTACGTGAAAACTCCTCCCGACCAACATTGCTGCAATGAATAAAGCGTTTTTATTAAACATTTTTAAAGTTTTATCTGGACGAATAAAAACTGATCGGCTAATCCCACCGAAATCGTTTTGCTATCGTTGAATTTGTTATCGGAAGCTCTTTAAAACTGAACACAGCACATCCACATTTGACTGTAAAGTCAACGCATGTCCGGTTTTGGTTTATTATTTCCAATAATAAGCCTATGTGATCGTGTAGCAAAAATTTTTATACCCCCCCCCCCCCCCCCCCCCCTCCTCAAACTTTGTCACTTTACGTTTCAAGGTGCGTAGAATCCAAATTTGAAATGTCCGTCCGCCGTCCGGGCCATAAAAGGCCTAAGAATTTACTTAAAAAACCCGGTCTTTCGCACATACACCTCATTTGGGGTCTAGTTGGTCCTAACGTTTAACCATCCCGATCGCTTTACTCGCATAGATGCTATGGGCCAAAAACGGGCGAAAAAGTGTCATTTTCGAGGCTTTGAGTGTTAGACGTGTTAGACGCACGCCCGGCACGCTTGGCAGGGGGTCACGGTGGGTGGTGAGGGTGGTGAGCGGGGGGTGGAGTGAGAGGAGGCGCCGCGGCACCATGAGGTGGGTACAGCGTTCCTTCGAGGCATGAATAGGTATGTTTTTTTCTAGGTCATATTTTTGTGTTAATACCAATGCTTTGCCTACGCATATTTAATAACATATCTTCTCGACTTTTCGTACGTTCTTAGATAATGATATTATTAAGGCAATAATTATTTGAATAGATAGGAGTTCAAATCGAGAAATATAAACATGCGTATATAATTATAGAAGTATAGGTTGTGGCAACTCGAAATAGGACACGCCGAGGAGTCTGTACGGGCCTTAAGACGTACGCAAGCCAACTAAAACTACGATCATACTCAATTGAAAAAATAATAAACCTTTGTGAAATAATTTGCAGCGTTTTTTCTAAATTACAAGTTGTACACCCGAGTGACATCGTTTGGGAGAACCGAGTTCTCGAAGAAGGAGTAAGTCAAGAGGATTGTAATACATATAGCCTAAAATCATCCCTGGATCTTTCTCGTGAATTTGGGCCCACCCCCATGGAAATCGGTTCAAAACTCTCTACGTTTTTGAACCATACACAAAGACACAAAACATTTTTATTGATTATATGAAGAAGCGCAAACGTCAGGAATTATTTTAGAATTCCTCAAAACGAATTTCCATGAAGAAAATGGCGGAAAATTCCATTTAAAAAATGTTAGACCCATTGCAATGGCTTCATTTGTTTACGAAAATTCGGTAAAAACCGTAGGTATGTATAAGTTGTTGTGTATGGATGGTGCCCCCCCCCTCCCCCCCGCCTTCGACGGACGTTTCTTTTATTTAAAAGCCGGTATAGTGTGTATGAAAAATTTCTATTCTCGTAGCTGTTTCATGATTATACTTTTGTTTGATTCCAATTTCGTATAAAAAGCCTTGGATGTTTTGATTCGCGGGAGAGTGGTGGGGTAATTACCTGTTCCGCCAATCATGCAGAAAACTTCGGGAGTTTCAAATTTATGAGGTAGGGGGGGAAGACAATACCGACAAATCGTAAAATTTTCGACATAGATTGATGGTTGTGAAGGATGGGGTAGGAGAGTTGTTCGTGTCACAATCATGTTGGGTTGAAATGGAAGCTGATGAAATCATGATGTACCTATTCGTTATTCTAACCAAAATCGTATACAGACCAGACATGGGAACATCTCCGTAATGCATTCATTGCTAACCAATATGCATATATGTATATTGTAAAGCTAGGTTGCTCTACAAGTATTGTAGAAATACAATAAAAAACACAGATTCTGCTTGATACCAAAACTTCACTATTTTTTGTATCTCTTATTTTTATATCTCCCACGTAACTCCAACAATGTATCCAAGGAAGTTACATAATAAAACTGTAGTGATATATCGTCACGTAACACTCTCCCCCCACACAAGTTCTATCATTGCTCCTGCAATGATACTGAAGAACATTTTTTATGGCTGCGCATGCTATTTGTCCATCCTCGGTAGAGTACTTCACAGTTTTGGGAAATCCGTTCATCAGGATGATTTCTGTTATCGTGTACGGTCCTTTTACTAGTGGATTTTTCCCCGAATAGCCATGCTGCACAAGGATCTTGTCACCCATTGTGATTTGAGGAATACGGTTAGAATGTTTCCTGTCGAAATTAGCTTTCATTCTCTGCCGGTAGACATCTCGCTGATCATCGCTCAGAGGGTGCTCAGAGAGCATATCACTTGTGATCCCGTAACTTGAATCAGCTGGAAAAAGAGGAGGTTCTCCAAATATTTTAAAATGCGGGGAACATCCGATACTGGCAGAGTGAGATCTGTTTAAATGTTTCACAGCAGCTTCTAACGTGACCTTCCAACCTCCAACGTTTGATGGGTAAGACGACAAAAACTGTTTTAGATCCCTAATTTTGCGTTCTGCCAGTCCATTTCCCGCTGAGTGATATGTGGCCGTGTTTACCAGAATTATTCCATGATCTTCAGCAAATTTCTTTACTGCGGCAGATACAAATTGGGGCCCATTGTCCGTCACGATCTTTTTTACGTTATTCAAGTAAGGGAATTGTCTCACATAATTCAATAAAGCTGTTGAACTCTCCTTCATTGCCTTTGCATAGGTATACCTGGAAAATTCATCTACCAATACCAAAAAAGATTTGGTTCGTCTCTGGATATCTGACTTTTTTGATAACTCGGCAAAGTCAAGGTGAATCGTTTCGAAAGGCTTCGTTGGGGTTTTTGACAGGATCAATACGTCTGGTTTCGTTCTATACTTGAACTTAGTAATTTGACACTGATGACAACTTCTTATATATTCCAGAAATTCTCCAAACATACCACGATAGCAGAGACTCTGGTGGACACGACGGATTTTTACGAACTTATCTGAAAATCAAACAAAGATTCTTCTGGCCAAAAATGAAAAAAGGTCCTACCGACTGCGCCATTGTAAAGCTAGGTTGCTCTACAAGTATTGTAGAAATACAATAAAAAACACAGATTCTGCTTGATACCAAAACTTCACTATTTTTTGTATCTCTTATTTGTATATCTCCCACGTAAATCCAACAATGTATCCAAGGAAGTTACATAATAAAACTGTAGTGATATATCGTCACGTAACATATATACTTCTTGATAAATTCATTAAACCGTTCTACTGAACTATATACTTTGTTTTGTATGAATAACAGATAAACGAAGGAAGGAAAAATATGTTTTTGATATTTCGAATATAAATCTTGTTCACATGTTAGAAGTTGAGAATGAAAAAATAATTTATAAATTGTTCGGGTGATGGGATGGCTTGTTGACAGGGAGATGTTTGTAGATTATGTTAATCAAGAGATAATTTCAATCATTAATGTTGAGGCCGGGAGGTTTGTTCGCTTTCAAAACCCACTTGGGTGCCTTTTCTGATTGGTGGAGAAGTCAGTCGTTAGAACCTGAAGGCATCTTTTTCAAAACCTTCACTCTTATGTTCTGGGAGCATATTCATCACCAGGCCTCAACCAGTATAAGTGATAGATTCGAATAATCAACTTCATTATTGCGTTAATTTCATTTTCTTCTATTTATTTGATTTAATTTTTTATTTATTTATTTTTAAATTATGTTTATTGTGGTATGTGTTATATGTGTATGTTGTATTAATTGCTATGCAATTCTTAGGCCGACCCCCAATAATCTCTTCATTTTGACAAAGGCAAACGCCGAAATATAAATAATTGTGTAAGCTTTCCTAAAACCATTCTTTATTTGTGTTTTAATTTTCACTGCACATCTGTGCCAAAAGATATATATATATATATATATATATATATATATACTTATATATATATATATATATATATATATATATATATATATATATATATATATATATATATATATATATATATAACAAGGTGTTAAGGTTCTTGAGGGTTGGTCAATGAATCAGGTTTTTTTCCTTACGCCGACGTTTCGTCTAATTTATTAGACATCTTCAGGGCTGAGGGATGTTATTGTCCTATTTCATTGTATATTGTAGATCATGTTGTAGCTAATACGTGAAAAAAAAACTATAAAACTGGCACCAAACAATATGCTGAGGGCAGGACTCTTAGTTCACTATCAGTAAACTTTGACTTTACAGTGAACTAAGAGTCCTGCCCTCAGCATATTGTTTGGTGCCAGTTTTATAGTTTTTTTCACGTATTAGCTACAACATGATCTACAATATACAATGAAATACTCGTAGGACAATAACATCCCTCAGCCCTGAAGATGTCTTACAAATTAGACGAAATGTCGGCGTAAGGAAAAAAACCTAATTCATTGACCAACCCTCAAGAACCTTAACACCTTATTTTAAGAAAAAGTGGTCGAGAACTCAACACACACATATATATATATATATATATATATATATATATATATATATATATATATATATATATATAGAGAGAGAGAGAGAGAGAGAAAACATGGATTTGGACACCTCGTTTTAGCTAATATATACTCGATCTACCGTTAAATATTCGACATCCCCTCCTAGGATATGTTAAGAAAATCAAGTTTGAGCCGAAAGGGTGAGGTTGGGAGGAGGCTAATGTTGGACCAAAGTTCTACTTTGTTACTTATCTCTCTTGTAGAAATGGTTTGTTGAACGCTTGGCAATGCGAGTGCAATAGGTTATTGAATGCTAGGCAATGCGAGACTAGCGTTTCGCTTGATAAGAGTGAACATGTGATAAAGTGTTGGAAAAGGCTCTTTAGATTCGACAGAATCTGCTGTCTAAGGAGAAGGGATCGGGACTACGAAAACGACTCCGTCGCAGCAAAGACAACAAAAGGAGAAAGTCAACCATTCTGTGCCAAGTGGGTCACGTTGAGACTGAGAGGATCCATCGAGCGGGCTCACTTCGCTCTCTCTGACAGAGGCGAACCGGTATCAAACTCGCCCTCACCTCCGCTGCATCTCAGAGGACCTTGTGAACAAGAGGACGGTCAAGGCCAATGGATAAGTGACTCATATACTAAACAGAATGAAAAACAAGATTCCTATCGTAGTCTTTTTACTGTCTTATGTAAACGGACCGAATATTTTCACATGGATAGGATTGTATTGTCTATCACGAACAAGTGTCTTGTTTTTTAGGACTTTACTCTGAAGCTAGGCTTCTTCAATAAAGGATCGACCTATTTGAATTGATCCAGGGAGTGTGGGACAACCCAAGCATGAGAAGAAAAAAAATAAAAAATAACCGCATACAAATCCGTGTCAGACCATTTTGAGACACTTGACGTTCAAGAGCACCGTCATACCTCCCACCACCAGCCTCCGTATGAACGGGCCTACGTAATAGATCAGAATGATGTGTATAGTTTGGTGGTCTGGATGCTTGCAGCTCGCATCTCAAAAATAAAAAGTATCTTAAATCAATCTTTTTAGTAAATGCAGGTTAGTTGGACAAACAGATCAAAATCACGTTTAAAATTATGTTTCGGAGGTTGAATATGAAGAAGTATTGGATCCAGATGGCACTGATGATGGGAAGTTCAACGTGCTGTTGAACGTCTAGTATTCTAAGACCCAATCCATGGAGAAAAACATACCTAGGTGTATATGTCTGTGTGTGACATCGAAATCATGGCCATGACCGTATCAAGGCGCAGGGTTTGGAGTGGGAAAAGTGTCATTGAGTTACTAGAGGGACATTTCGGTGTGAGTGCTCAGTGGTATCACCATCCGCGTCCTGAAGGGTTCTTACTTAAACTAAACAGGTAGGCAGTTCGTTTCATCACAGGACTTTAATTTTCCTTCATCCCAAGGGCCGGAGTTATTTTATCATATATAATAAAAAGTGTGTGCTTGGGAGTATAAGTATTTGTGTGTGGGACAAATTGGAGTTCGGGTGTAGCGGCCGTCGAGTGCAGAAGTGTCCAAGATAGCACTGCAATCAATTTGTGTTTTTTTGGTGGTTAATGTGAGGCTACAAAGGTTGAGTTTTGGCATTGGTGCATAGTTTTTGAATGGGAAGTAAATCCTGGTTTTATTTTTCTCGAAACGACTAGTGAAATAGTGTTTTTTCGGAATTAATAACTTTGACAACTTGTACACTGAAATCGGGCCTCCACGGAAGGTTGCTCGTATTGCGTAATTCCACACGAGCCCGTCGGGCAGTGACGCGGGTGAGTGATACGTTCAGCTGTTTTCTCTATTTTTTTTATCTTGAGAAGAAGTTATTAATGAATATCGGTGCCTCACGATAAAATGCGTAAGGGGGGGGGGGGGGGGGGGCGTCACAACTTGGGAGGGGATCATTATCTCAAAGGGACTCCTTGTTGAAGGGAAGAGGGCCGTAATAAATTAAGTCGGAACGTGATAGACATTTTGGGACAAATCAATATCACTAATGGGTCAAGAGTTATCAAAAGCAGCAGAAGAAAATTTAGAAAAGTTAACAAGGGCAGCTAATGATATTGCAAAGGTGTATTTTGGGATCGAACGTCGTAAATTCATTTTTAAGAAAAATGGAGGAAAAAATTGAGATGATAGTGACCTTATTGTCAAACGTAGAGCTCAAAATGAACGATTAATCCCTAGTAGGGTTAATGCATCTAGTTTCGGAGAAGTTGGACTCGGACTCCTATTACAGATGTGCAGCAAACCAAGAAACAGTGGAACAGATCATCCTAACAAAGAGCCGCATCATATCGGAATTCAAAGGGATGAAATCAAACTGGACGATCTTAAGCGCTTAGGAAGGGGCCTTGAGAGAACGCATCGGGATGTCATCAAAAGTAGAGGTTTGTATACAACAGATCGTAATGATGGAGGCAAAACAACTGATTGTGAATCAGCGGGGGAGGAATGGAAATCAATCTCGAAAAATAAATCCAAAAAATCCTTTGCACTAGTTGCGAGAAGCGAAGTTAAAAAGCAAGGGGATCGGAAACAACGTGCTGTGTTAATTTCAAAACCTGAACTTAGCTCTCAATCTACGAATTGAGAAATCAAATGTGCAGTAAATCCGTCCTCGATTGGTGTAAAAATCGATGGATTGCAGATGATGGGAACCAAAGGATTGATTGTTACTATGGGCAGTACGTGAGATAAGATGGAACTTATGGTGGTCGAAAGTATTAAAGGAGCTGAAACCCAAGAATAGGTAGGTATTCAAGCAGTTCCGAGCGACATGAATATTGAAGGACTTATTCATGCAGTATACGCTCAAAACATCGCAAATAAAGGCACCTTACAGGCATTCGACGCTTCTCTTAATCCAGTGTTTGAAACGGGGAAGAAGGGCGTGGATCAAACGAATTGGGTGGCTGAATTGAGTCCGGGAATGAGGAAAGCTATTTTGAATAAGGGGAGGCTCCTATATTGGTTGGGAAAGTTGCAGAGCTTCGGATTTGTGACAGAGTTCCCGTCAGAATCCCAGAGAAAGCGCTGCCGTCGCTCCGTTGGAAAACAACGGGCGTCGCACGCCACTTCTCGTGTTCTTGAGAGGCTGAGTTTGGCGTTGGATGGGTGATCCAGGTCCTGGAAATCCAATCTACTCCGAACATAGCTCATTAATGCTATTAGTAGGAGTGGTATCTCTCTGACGGGATACTGTCATCCTCCTCTACCTCTTTTTCGAGGATTTAGGGCCCCATTGCACCTCAGGGGGGCTACCTAGATCCTTGATAGATTTTAAGTCAGCCAGCAGGTGCTTCCAATGTCATGGTTATGATCGTATAGAAAAATACTGTAAGGCTGCCCCGGGGTATCGCTACTGTGCCGCTGAAGGCCATAAGGGAGATCAAAACCAATCCTCTAAATGTGCAAATTGCAAAAGGGCACAACAACCTCACAACCACGGTGTAAGGGATCAGGATTATCCAGCACGCCAATGGGCATTGGGCCGCTTGATAAGACGCATTAATTACGGCGGATGAGATCGTTACCATAGAAGACACGCATGTAGTAGGCAAGAGAAAGGACAGAGAAGATGAGTTAATAGAGAGAGTTAATAGAGTGAGAACCAGTGAGATATTCATCGAATTTTCATTTTTCCAACGTCTTTCTATGATAGGTGCAATTGCATCTACCTGCAACTTGCAGGGTACCTACCTATCTAGGTACCTCAGTTCACTCATTAGCGAATTTTTGAAGAAAATTAAGCTATTGTTCTCGCCTCAAAATTTGTAGAATGTGAATTTTTGAGAAAATTTTATGCAGAAATCCGTTTCAGGCTATTCTGAATCATATTCTGAAGTTTAACGCATTTTTTTAAATGTATGTATGTATGTGTCATTCCAGACGATATCTGTCCGTAGAATTGAGCTAGAAACTTCAAACAAATTTTAAAATGTTAAGGACACAAAACGAAAGTTCAAGTTCGTTGGCCAGCATGATCGGATCCCATCTTCGGTTTGAAATTTTCAAAAATGTAGTCAAAAATTTCAAAATAGCCTGTTTTTTGCTATTTGTTGTGCGAAATAATTTTTTCAGCATACTAACATGTGGTATATTCGGAATCAGCGTAAAATTTCATATGTGCTGGTTAAATAGAGGAACTTCCTTCTGCACCAGAAGCTAAATCATTAGTCCAATGAAATGGTCGCTTTCGCCACACCATAAGTTCGCGAACATCACAAAGGAGCTCGAAGAGTTGAATCAACTCACTCCAAACCCCTCCAATATTATTGTAAATGGGACTAATTTGCCAGTAGGAGACATCCAAATTCGCAGAAGATGCTTTTATTATGGACATGAAACAGAGGGTTGTACCGAAACTCAGCAGTGCTTTTTTGTACATGCCATTCATGAATGTTTTAGTTCCATGGGCCTTAGCATGAATGCATCTAAAACCAAAGTGGTGTGTTTCTGTAAAAGAGGAGGGGGGGGGGGGGGGGGGTGGAACAAGGAAATGAATCCCTTATTGGTAACTGTCCAGTATCAGTAGCAACAGAATGTATACTCCTCAGAGTACCTGTTTGGTCCACTGGGTTGTTTTCAAAAGTTATGGTTAGTTTTAAATCAAAAGCAATGAGAGCTTGGGGAGGTGCAAAGCAAGTTTTGGTTAACGAGTGAAAATCCTAAAACAGTACATTCGGACTATATTTTTTTGTCGGAAACCAAAGTCGAGTTTTGGATTTTTTTCCCTCGAAAATGTCTTAGTTACATGATCCCTAACAACCTCTGTAAGCATGCACACACTAATATTAATAGTTTTGGAGATACAGTTTTTTCTAAAAACTAGTATACTAAGAAGGGACATAACGGTATGCTAGGAAGTGACACAACGGCATGAAGAAAATTGTTAAAAGGGAGGACGGGGTACACACAACCAACTAAACTACCATCCCCAAACTTCTCTAAAACAGCTGATGAAGCTTCCATAAACTGACAGTAATTTTTGCTTTTAGTTGGCTTAATTAGGGAAAAAGTTATGTTATGAAGTTGGAAAACGTGTTTTTTTTTCTTCTCTGAATATATATATATAATCAAAAGGTGTTTTTTTTAAATTACCCTCTATTTAGGATCGGTTTCTGCATTTTTTCATGCTGTGCCAAATGGCATAACTTGCAGATTTCTCCAACTCTTTTGGTTTATTATTTCCAATAATAAGCCTATGTGATCGTATAGCAAAAAATTTTTATAACCCCCCCTCAAACTTTGTCACTTTACGTTTCAAGGTGCGTAGAATCCAAATTTGAAATGTCCGTCCGCCGTCCGCCGTCCGCCGTCCGGGCCATAAAAGGCCTTAGAATTGACTTAAAAAATCTGTTCTTTCGCACATAGACTCCACTTGGGGTCTAGTTGGTCCTAACTTCTCGCCAGCTCGATCGCTCCACTCTCATGGGTGCTATGAGAGAAAAATAGGTGAAAAAGTGTCTTTTTTTGGTTTATTATTTCCAATAATAAGCCTATGTGATCGTTTAGCAAAAACATTTTATAACCCCCCCTCAAACTTTGTCACTTTACGTTTCAAGGTGCGTAGAATCCAAATTTGAAATGTCCGTCCGCCGTTCGCCGTCCGCCGTCCGGGCCATAAAAGGCCTTAGAATTGACTTAAAAAATTTGTTCTTTCGCACATAGACTCCACTTGGGGTCTGGTTGGTCCTAACTTCTTGCCAGCTCGATCGCTCCACACCCATGGGTGCTATGAGCCAAAAATAGGTTTTGTATATTTCAAGTTGTATAGAAATTGGAGATTTATGAGTGAAAAGAAAATGTTAGCTATTAATTTTATGGAAAAAAAGTATTCTCAATGATACTCTTCTATTCAAAAAGAGATTTTGGATTTTAGGCTATTTTTTGCAATTTTATAGATTTTTTAAAACAAAATTTAATGAAGTTCAAGTTTTTAGCATAATTTCGTACATAAAGTTTTGAATGTTCTATTTCATAGTTGATGAACTTTATTTGACCAATCTTATAATAAAAAATACCAATTTAACAATTCTTAGCCATTTCCAGTGATTTTATCAGCACATTTTTTGAAATTTGACCAATTAGATGATATCAATATACAGTATAGGTAAAACTTTTATGTGTTGGAAATGTGACTTGGTAATAAATTGTTTTGTTCTATATTAAAAAGCGTAAAATTGTGAGATTCCGCTGCTGTAATGGATTGAACCCATTTGAGAGGTCCGAAGCTCCGACTTCCGATACTAAATATACTATAAGCGGCGTTTAATAATAAAATTATGGACCAGAGATCTACGTAGAAGGGCTGTCTAATACATAAATAATAAACCTTTGTGTAATAATTTGCAGCGTTTTTTGTATATTTCAAGTTGTATAGAAATTGGAGATTTATGAGTGAAATGAAAATGTTAGCTATTAATTTTATGAAAAAAAAAGTATTCTAAATGATATTCTTCTATTCAAAAAGAGATTTTGGATTTTAGGCTATTTTTTGCAATTTAATAGATTTTTAAAACAAAATTTAATGAAGTTCAAGTTTTTAGCATAATTTTGTACATAAATTTTTGAATGTTCTATTTCATAGTTGATAAACTTTATTTGACCAATGTTATGCTAAAAAATATCAATTTAAAGATTCTTAGCCATTTTCAGTGATTTTGTCAGCACATTTTTTGAAATTTGACCAATTAGATGATATCAATATACAGTATAGGTAACACTTTTATGTGTTGGAAAGATGACTTGGTAATAAATTGTATTGTTTATCAACTATATTAAAAGCGTAAAATTGTGAGGTTCCGCTGCTGTAATGGATTGAACCCATTTGTGAGGTCCGAAGCTCCGAGTTCCGATACTAAGTATACTATAAGCGGCGTTTAATAATTATGGACCAGAGATCTGCGCAGAAGGGCTGTCTAATACATAAATAATAAACCTTTGTGTAATGATTTGCAGCGTTTTTTCTTTTTTTTGCCATCAAATTGGTAGATGAACAATTTCTTTACATTAAAAGTGGATACATTTCAAAACAATGTAACATAATATTATACGATAATGTATGAGAATTCGCTCATACGATCATGCCGCTGCATGACACTTTTTTTTCTGTCAACGGAATCAACCATTTTCTTGAAAATGACCCTCTATGATCGCACGAGTTTGAGTAAGTTTCTACGTAATTTTTGGTTTATTATTTCCAAAATGTTTTATAGACACCCCCCCAAGGCTTTGAGTGTTAGACTTACGCACGCACGCACGCCTGGTACGCTTGGCAGGGGCCACGGTGGGTGGTGGGGGGGGGGGGGGGGTGGAGTGAGAGGAGGCGCCGCGGCACCTTGTGGTGTCTGGGGTGACCAGGGGCGCAGCAGAGGGGTGTAGGAGAATGGATATTTATTACTTTTCTTAATTACATTTATTACTTTCGAGGCATGAATATGGGTTTTTTTATAGGTCATATATGTGTGTTAATACCAATGCTTTTCCTACGCATATTTAATATCATATCCTCTCGACTTTTAATACGTACTTATATAATGATATTATTAAGGCAATAACTATTTGAATAGATAGGAGCTCAAATCGAGAAATATAAACATGCGTATATAATTATAGAAGTATAGGTTGTGGCAACGCGACATAGGACACGCCAAGGAGTCTGGACGGGCCTTATGACGTACGCAAGCCAACTAAAACTACGATCATAATCAATTGAAAAAATAATAAACCTTTGTGAAATAATTTGCAGCGTTTTTCACGTTGAATCGAATAGTACCAGCTGCGGATCCCTCCAATTGAGTTTTACACTTAGATTGAAAAAATTTTAGTTTATTATTTTTTATGCCCAATTTTATGTGTTTATTAGGGGTAATACCAGTTAATTGAAGTGTTCGGAGTTCCGTCGGAGTTGGAGAGATCTGCAAGTGTTACCATTTGACTCAGCGTGAAAAAAATACGTAGAAATAGAAACCGAACCCTAACTCGTATCTTCATAGAGGGTAATTTTTCAAGAAAAACCTAAATTTCATTCAAAAGAAATTCAATCATCAAAACATAACGTTTTAGCGAATTTTTGAAGAAAATAAGCTATTGCTCTCGCCTCAAAATTTGCAAAATGTGAATTTTTGAAAAAATTTTGTGCAGAAATCCGTTTCAGGCTATTCCGAATCATATTCTGAAGTTTAACGCATTTTTTTATGTATGTATGTATGTATTTATATGTATGTATGTATGTATGTATATATGTACCTATGTATGTTTCATTCCAGACGATAACTGTCCGTAGAATTGTGCTAGAAACTTCAAACAAATTTTAAAATGTTAAGGACACAAAACGAAAGTTCAAGTTCGTTGGCCAGCATGATCGGATTACATCTTCGGGTTGAAATTTTCAAAAATGTAGTCAAAAATTTCAAAATGGCCTGTTTTTTGCGATTTGTTGTGCGAAATAATTTTTTCAGCATACTAACATGTGGTATATTCGGAATCAGCGTACAATTTCCTATAAGAATAAGTATCAAGTTTTCAAAAATTTCAAAGTTGAAAAATCAGTCAAAAATCGAAATAATGCCGTTCGCTAGTTGTAAAAATCGGTAATATTTGCATGAAACATTGTCCAAATTCAGATTGAACTACTCTTATGGAAGTATCCCTGTATAACCAATCCTAGAACCATGCTGTTTAAAACGTAAGTAGTAGGAGCTTGTTAAAAAAAAAAAAAAAAAAAAATGTAATCACAACTGATGAGTTTACTCTGTGAAATATTCCGTCCTCCGATTCTCTCGGTCGCTCTCTTTAATGTTTTACGCTCAACTGTTTTAGGACTTGATGTAGCAATCTACAAGATTAGTTCAATAATAATAAAGGGGTCAAAAACAAATCGGCATTGCAGCATTGGGTGAGCGCGGAGAACTGATCACCATTGTCGGAATGATCAGTGCAGGTGGGAGCCATTTGCCCCCTGTATTTGTGTTCCCTCGCAAGAGATCAATCGACGAATTTGTTATAAATGGTGTTCCTGGATCTTTGCCTCTTGGGAGCATTAATGGTTGGATGAACACCGATCTTTTTATGGACGTATTGAAGCACATTAAAAAGCACACACGCTGTTCTGTGGATAGTAAGATTCTACTTATTTTAGATAATCATAAATCACATGTGAATATTACAAATTTAGAGTTTGCTAAACAGAATGGAATGGTGATTTTAACCCTTCCACCACATTGCTCTCATAAACTTCAACTTCTTGATGTCAGTGTTTTTGGCCCATTCAAGAGCCGAGTCGCTCAAGCGATAAATGATTTCATTATTACGAACCCAGGAAAATACACAACTGTAAAAAAAATGCCAGCATTGACCAAGGAACCATTCTTATTATCATTCACGCCTAATATTATTATGAGTGGTTTCAAAACCTTAGGCATTTTTCCATTCAACTCACTAGCGTTTGAAGCAAACTTTAGATCGTCTACGAGTTCACAAAGTCTAGATTCACCTTCAAAACCCCTATCATTCGCCTCTGGTACCTTTGCACCTGCGGACAGCGAAATCCCTCATTCAACGGACTCTTCAAAATCAGGACCTTCCAATCCTCAACCATCGGCCTCTTGTTCCTTCGTGCCTGACATCATTGACGAGCCTCCAACAACGAATAGTTTAAATCTCCTCAATCCAGAAATTCCTGTAGCATGTACGAGTAGTAGTTCCAGCGATATGCCTAACAATTCTCCCTCTATTAGTGCCCTAGGACTTAATTCAGCTGGTGCGTCGCCTTCACCAGTTTGTGTTCGCCCACTACCAAGCCCACACTGCCCTCCAAACTGTGCAACACCTAAACGTCCTCAACGGAATACCAAAGGTCCAGACGCTTCGTTTTCCACCACGACTTGCCTGCGCAGACCAAGTCGTTGCAGACAAAACGTTGCGTGGGGACCGGAAAACGGTGAGGTTTTAAGTCCGTCGGGAAGTCGCGCAGTTGCAGCGGGACCTCTGAAATCCGTGACATGTACAGGCATGTCGCTGCGTGTGGACACTTGCTCCGTTTTCCGCTTCGTTTTGTTCCTCAGTTGTTATTCATCACCCTACGATGGCCGACCTTCGCCAGTGCTCGCGGGAGTTTCTAACCGCTTTCATTGAACTTTATGAAACTTTCCCGTGCCTTTGGTGTGTGAAGTCGAAAGACTATAGTGATAGGGACAAAAAGGGTGAAGCTTATGGGATATTGGTGGATAAATTTAAGGAAATCGACCCCGCCGCAAACAGGGAAACAATCGTGAAAAAGTTGAACTCTCTGCGGAGTGTGCATCGAAGAGCATTGGCCCCAGTAAATAAGTTCATTCGATCTGGGGCTAGAGAAGAGGATATATACAAGCCATCTCTATGGTATTATGACTTGCTACATTTCCTAAATGATCAGGAGACGCCAAGGCCGTCCAGAAATACCATGGATAAATGGAAAACTGAGCGAAAAGTCTGTATCGTCTGGACGCTACAAGTTGAGGCTTGAGCTCGAAGCAAAGTCAATCTTGAAAAAGTCAACTGTGGGGGGCAAGGGGAAGCGAAATCTTAATTTCGCAGTTCCACGGGAAGTGCAAGATTCAGACAGCTCGGGCAATTACACGGATGAGTTTGACGACAATCCAACTGTTGACAATGGCCCGGAACCTGAATTTTTGCTTGACAGTGAGCAGATAGAAATTGGTGATTATCTTCTTATTCAATTTCCTACCAAAAAATTGATCGTTCATTATGTTGGGACAGTTCGTGGTATCTATGGACCAGGCGAATATAGGGTAGAGTTCCTACGACGAAAGAGCGGAGGAAAATCTTTTTCCTACCCTTCTGTTAAGGATGAAGCAAGTGTAGAGAGAAGTGATGTAATATCCAAGCTGACAGTCACAAAAGCAACCAGAGACTCTTTGATTTTTAACTGCAATTTTTCAAATTTTAACGCCCGTTGATGAAACCTTTACTTTGATGTATCTGAGTTCCAAACATCTGTTTCCACATTATAGTTCCTAAAATACAAAGTTTTGAAGAATTTTGGTGCTTAATATTTAATTATATACCTCATTTAAGTATATTTTGCATGATGGTTGAAAGTGCCCCACCGTCTGGTTGATACTACCCCACCAGTGGGACACATTAAACCAAAAATAGATTTTTACTAAAATGTTTATTGTGGCTATGGTTTGTAATTCTTTCAAAAATTAGCCAATGCGATTCTTGGCCAGTTATTAAAGCTAACCTGTGAAAAAATTAGATTTGAAAAATGTCTTTTATAACTGGCTCCAGAGCCTTTGCATTCAAAAATGGTTGATGGTGCCCCACTCTCCCCTGTATATGTTTCATTCCAGACGATAACTATCCGTAGAATTGTGCTAGAAACTTCAAACAAATTTTAAAATGTTAAGGACACAAAACGAAAGTTCAAGTTCGTTGGCCAGCATGATCGGATTACATCTTCGGGTTGAAATTTTCAAAAATGTAGTCAAAAATTTCAAAATGGCCTGTTTTTTGCGATTTGTTGTGCGAAATAATTTTTTCAGCATACTAACATGTGGTATATTCGGAATCAGCGTAAAATTTCCTATAAGAATATGTATCAAGTTTTCAAAAATTTCAAAGTTGAAAAATCAGTCAAAAATCGAAATAATGCCGTTTGCTAGTTGTAAAAATCGGTAATATTTGCATGAAACATTGTCCAAATTCAGATTGAACTACTCTTATGGAAGTATCCCTGTACAACCAATCCTAGAACCATGCTGTTTAAAACGTAGGTAGTAGGTGCTTGTCAAAAAAAATAAAAAAAATAAAAAAAAATAAAAAAATAAAATAAAATAAAATAAATAATAATAATAATCACAACTGATGAGTTTACTCTGTGAAATATTCCGTCCTCCGATTCTCTCGGTCGCTCTCTTTAATGTTTTACGCTCAACTGTTTTAGGACTTGATGTAGCAATCTACAAGATTAGTTTAATAATAATAAAGTATGAGTACCTCCTAATTATTTTTAATAATTTGATTCCATGTTTGTCTATCAAAATCATAAACTAAAATTTCTCTATACAATCAATAGCGACTGAAATGTCGAAGATTCCTTCAAAAATTCGCTCATGGGGTCATGCTGCATGACTGGACTTTTTTCTTAATTTAGCACAGAAAAAGCCAAAATTTAGTGGCTTTCTAATGGCTGTTTATGTTTTAGAGAAATTTGGGGAAGGTAGATAAGTTGGTTGTGGGTGTTCAGAGTGCCTCAACTCTATAAAGAAGAAGTTTGGGGAATGTAAAAGAATTCACTCAAAAATAAAAAAGAGGGTTATCTATCCAAAAGAATTATCTGAACAGAATAATAATAAGCACATGTTCAAAGTTTGCTATGTGGTTTTTGGAAGTAGTTTCATGAACAACTGCTCACTTGCTCCTCTCTGGCTATTGAGGTCACTCCCAAGCTTTTGTCTGAATTCGTTTAGGCTATGGAGGTACAGGCCAGGGAGAGAAAAATCGGTCATATTCGATGGAAGGTACCCTTGAGAAAAGCAAAATGGCAGTCATAGCTGTGTAGAGATTTTGAAATACTGAAAGACTGCACTATTAACTAAAAATAACATCTCACCACTCCCAATCACATTCCAGTAGCTACTGAAGTGACATGAATTCAGTGGAAAGTACCCCACGTGGTTCTCTAGCGTCCCACTAGTGTGGCCACATTATTTATTGGCGCCACATTTCTCTTCCTGAGGCTGTCAGTGGGAATTTCAAAAAGGGGCTAGGGAGTGACCCAAAATCTGTGGAAACGAGTTTTCTTTCTTTTTTTCGCTTGTGATAATTAGCCTGTTTGATATAAAATTCCCGTACTACTTCCCTTCAATTCATGAAAGGTTGCTAAGAAGAATAGTACATAATTTTCCAAATTTATTGTGGAAGAAAATGGAGTTTTTAATTTTCGAATATTACAACTCCTGGTGTGGACTAGGCTAGGGAGGTACAAAAGGGGTTTCGCCATTTTTTTTTTAACAGGCTTACATTGGGTTTAGAAGTTTCAAAATTACACACACGAGTTGCCTACGACTAGGCCAATCAAATTTTAAAAAATTATGTCCTTCGTACATACGGTTTTGGAGAAAATATGCCTGGACATAAAATTGTACCCGTTCAGGATGTTGACCCTAATAGCAAATGCCAGAGTGAAGCATATTTGATTCGTTGGTAGGTGCCGTGCTACTGTACGGTTTGTAAATTTGGGACGAGATTGAAAAAATGCAATCAAAATTCATCAAAGCTGTTCTATTTTTACCCCATGGGACAACTGGATATATGATTAGAACAGAGACGGGAAGACTAAATATCGGGGCACAAATTCTTGATCGCTGGTTAGGGTGTTGGGAGAAGATACTGAGGATGGAAGGTGGGAGATATCCCCAAATTTGCTAGGTATAAACAGTTGGTAAGAACGACTGTAAACGGACACAGTATGGAAAACTACAACGGCCGAGCAACTAAGAAAAATAGATATCGGACTAAGCTGGCACGGAATTTGGTCAAAATCAAAACCTGAACGAAATAAAAGAAAAACGTTCAGCAATTATTCAAACTTATGTTACGAGGTCAAAATATAACGATTACGAAAGTATACTGTACCAACTCTTCTTATTGTGACTATAATAAACATTTGACCACGAACATTTCAATCAAGTACACTTCTTAGAACTTGATGTACCTATTATACAAAAAATAAAGCTGGACCAATTAAGAATCAGTAATAAAACACAGTTATCTCTATATTTAAGTAAATAATTCTATATAAAAGTCGAACAAATGTCCCCCATATTTTATGCAACATGGGAACGCAAGAGACTGTACGCCATGGGGTATGTGAGTGTCCTCAATAATTAGCGGTGTATAGAATAAAATATCTAGGATATAGAAGGCTATCAGAAGAGCATTTGCTTGATATAGTTTTACAAGGAGGAAGTAAAGAAGAACTCCTCGTGGTTTTCCAATATATTAGAGCACATTTAGAATTAGAAAGTTTATTCACCAATTACTGACAGATGTTGATTTTGTGTAAAATAGTAAATGTTGTGACAACTTGTAAATTTACATTGTATGGGTCAAGGACCTGAAAGAATAAAGATTGATTTGATTTGATTGATTAAATTTGTGTGTGCGGGGCAAATTTTGTCACACTGTCCAGTCCAAAATTCCCATTGGTAAATTACTTTGACCAGAATGAATTGGTGCGATCCCGGCTCAACTCCATCTCGAATAAAATAAAACCAATCTTCATATAATAAATAAATATCATCACTGACACATGTTTCAAGAAGTTGGAGAAAATTATTCCTTTCAATAGTTTGATAGTTTTGATAGTGCATCCCAGTTTTCCCTAATCAATGAGTTAAACAAGTCCAAAGGAATATTGGTAAAGAGATACTGGAAATCAAGAGATGAAAGAATAAATCCTGGGACCGGTTTTTGGTTTATTATTTTCAATAATGAACGTTTGTAATCGACCAAGAAAAAATAATTGTTAACCCCCCCCCCCCCCCCCCAAGAAATTGTTTACGTTTTAAGATTCATTGATTCCAGATATCGAGTTAAGGGGGTAAAAGTTAAAAAATAAATAAAAAATAAAACATATCACAAATATTATGAATGTTATGTTTGGTCAGTTAATATTATTAACATCCCTGGATATAAGATAGTTCATTAGTGGGTACCTGCCTACCTGTAGTACCGGATTCTTGTTTTAGTATTCTTACGTTTTTGGCTCTCTGTTGGGGTTTATGAATTCGCCTTTATTCGTGGAGTGGGGCTGTTATTTTGTATATTATAGGTTCTGAAGAAGAGAAAGAGCTTATTGGAAGCTCGGAGAAAGAGGAGGAATGATTCGTTCGACACAATTCCAAGTTATTGTGCGATAGGCATGGCGGACGGACGGGTTTTTTTTCCCCGTTTTAGCGAATTCCCGTAGAAAAATGAAACTACTGCAATGGGTCGGAAAATTTTAAAATCAACATTTTTGAAAAATGTCTTCATTGAAATTCGATTTGAGGAATTCTGAAACGAATCCTAGAGTTGAAAGCTTTTTCATATATATATATATATATATATATATATATATATATATATATATATATATATATATAATTCCAGACGATAACTCTCCTTAGAATTGAGATAAAAATTCCGTTCCTGTGCCGAAAAATCAAGCTTTCCAAAGGAAAGGATGAGTTCGTTGGCCGGCACTTTTTGAGCACTAAATTGATCAAATTTCAGAAAACGTACTACAAAAATAACTAAAAATGGCTAAATACGGCTAAAAATCGTTAAATTTATATATTTTGGTAGACTATTGCTCAAATAAAGTTTATTAACTATAAAATAGAACATTTATATACAAAATTATGCTGAAAATATACTTACAATTCATTAAAGTTTGCTACGAAATCAATAAAACTGCGAAAAAAGCTAAAAATTCAAAACTTCTATTGGAATAGGAGATTAATATTAATTTAGAATACGTTTTATGGCTTAAAAATAATAGTTAACAATATCCTTGAACTCAAAAAGCTCAAATTTCAAAACAATTTAACGTAATACAATACGATAATTTACGAAAATTCGCTCATACGATAATTTGCATGACAGTTAAATTTTGAAATATGTATACCTAAGAGTACATGCATCTTGAAAAGAAAGTAATCCAACGAATTAGGTATACCTATGGTGGGTCATTTTTTAATTTGAGAATTTATGTTTGGTTTCTCTTTAGTAGAAAAGCGAGGTAACACACGTTAAAGTAGGAAAATCTTGCTCAAGTATGCCTTACCTCTGTTGCCTATTAATCGGCCCAAGGCCAAAATGAGCCGAACTTTAAAAGGTTTATTTCGCGCAATTCTTATATTGAGCTCGATGATTATATTTTCAATAGTTTCTTAGTCACACTTCTCGCCCATCATCGGGCCTTTTATGTGCGTAGTTTCTTCTAAATTGCGCATTAACTTAAATTAATCACCTGTTCAACTAAATTTAATAACTACGGTTAATAACCCGGGAATACTCTTTATTCTCTATTCCTACCATAAAAACTGAAACTATGAGTAATAATATATTTATGGAAGAATATTTATACCTAGATGATTTATATACCTATCCCATTATAACCTCCTATACATCTTTATCTTAATTATATTTAAAGAATGAAACTCAGTCTGTCTGTCTGACAACACTTCGTATGTCAGCGACAAAGTTACGTTTCCAAAGACCCGTAGCAACACGATAGTGTCGTCAATATCACTGAAAGATGCTGTATTCCCGGAGATATCAGCGAAAGCATGCGCGGAAATGACGAAAAAAATGCGTTTCCCGCTATCTTTTTCTTTTGCCTTAGGAGTTCCGTTTATTAATCACAGATAAAGCCCAGGCAGAATCTAGGTAACTAGTGGCCCCTGATAACTTCTCGTCGGCTGTTTATCAACTGACATTTACCAGCAAGATACCGCTATCTGCTTGGTATCCTTACCTGAGACTCATCTCCCTCAGTTAGCGAATTATCTGGTGGATATAACGTTTTGTTGAGAGGTAATACCTAGGGTGTAGTAGTAATAATAATATATTATCTATTATGATAATATCAATTTATATCCACATAAAGATTTCCATAATGTGCAACGAAGTTGACTTGATTGATTCCGATTTTTCGGATGAGAAAATAGCTCAACTTTCTAGAATACAAACGAAGACCTTATACGGTTCGTCCTTGTCCGGATTATTTTAATTTACTCGATAATGTCGATTTTCACACCCGTTTTCGACAATAAAAAGAAACGAAGATGTTTTTGCTGGAGTTGATTGAAGGGAAATTAGAATTCCGCAGTCACGGCCAAACGGCTGAGTGGCGGGATCTACGAGTGGGGGGATCTTTTTGGATTTTTCCGAAAAGGGGCATAAGTGATTTTAAAATGTTCTAAGCCCACCCGAACCATGGGTTGGACGGCGGGAGGGGGGTAGGAGCCCATTATAATGCGCGTTTTTTCCCCGAGGGCTCGATCTTCTACCCACTCATTAAAATTTGATCGACAACACTTCGTATGTCAGCGACAAAGTTACGTTTCCAGACCCGTAGAACACGATGGTGTCGTCAATATCACTGAAAGATGCTGTATTCCCGGAGATATCAGCGAAAGAATGCGGGAAATGACGAAAAAAATGCGTTTCCCGCTATGGTTTTTTTGCCTTAGGAGCCGTTTATTAAATCACAGGTAAGCCCAGGCAAAATCTAGGTAACTAGTGGCCCCTGATAACTTCTCGTCGGCTGTTTATCAACTGACATTTACCAGCAAGATACCGCTATCTGCTTGGTATCCTTACCTGAGACTCATCTCCCTCAGTTAGCGAATTATCTGGTGGATATAACGTTTTGTTGAGAGGTAATAACGTGTAGTAGTAATAATAATATATTATCTATTATGATAATATCAAGTTATATTACATAAGACATAAATGTGCAACGAAGTTGACTTGATTGATTCCGATTTTTCGGATGAGGAAATAGCTCATTCCTAGAATAACAAACGAAGACCTTATACGGTTCGTCCTTGTCCGGATTATTTTAATTTACTCGATAATGTCGATTTTCACACCGTTTCCGACAATAAAAAGAAACTAAGATGTTTTGTGCTGGAGTTGATTGAAGGGAAATTAGAATTCCGCAGTCACGGCCAAACGGCTGAGTGGCGGGATCTACGAGTGGGGGATCTTCTTGGATTTTTCCGAAAAGGGGCATAAGTGATTTTAAAATGTTCTAAGCCCACCCGAACCATGGGTTGGACGGCGGGAGGAGGGTAGGAGCCCATTATAATGCGTGTTTTTTCCCCGAGCGCTCGATCTTCTATCCACTGCCACATTAAAATTTGATCGACAACACTTCGTATGTCAGCGACTAAGTTACGTTTCCAGACCCGTAGAACACGATGGTGTCGTCAATATCACTGAAAGATGCTGTATTCCCGGAGATATCAGCGAAAGAATGCGGGAAATGACGAAAAAAATGCGTTCCCCGCTATGGTTTTTTCGCCTTAGGAGCAGTTTATTAATCACAGATAAAGCCCAGGCAAAATCTAGGTAACTAGAGGCCTCTGATAACTTCTCGTCGGCTGTTTATCAACTCACATTTACCAGCAAGATACCGCTATCTGCTTGGTGTCCTTACCTGAGACTCATCTCCCTCAGTTAGCGAATTATCTGGTGGATATAACGTTTTGGTGAGAGGTAATAACGTGTAGTAGTAATAATAATATATTATCTATTATGATAATAGCAAGTTATATTACATAAAGACATAATGTGTAACGAAGTTGACTTGATTGATTCCGATTTTTCGGATGAGGAAATAGCTCAATTCCTAGAATACAAACGAAGACCTTATACGGTTCGTCCTTGTCCGGATTATTTTAATTTACTCGATAATGTCGATTTTCACACCCGTTTCCGACAATAGAAAGAAACGAAGATGTTTGCGCTGGAGTTGATTGAAGGGAAATTAGAATTCCGCCGTGATAGAAAAAACTACTCCATATCGCCGATCACAAAACTTCTCCTTACACTCAGATTCTATGGTCTTGGTGAGTAGTTCTAGTTCCTACCTGATGTACCTTAATGTGGCACAAATGACAATCGAGATCCCTTGGCATCAGAGATGATACCGAAAGGGCAAGAGTATTGTTGTTCTGTTGTGTTATACCTATCTACTTTTTACCCATGGACGTCATGAAGAACTAAATATACCAGTGTTGTAAGACTGTTTTGTGGGGAAATAATTGTTATAGTAGTGGTACCCCTTTTTATATTACCATCTGAGCAGTAAGCTTTCTGTAGGTTGCAACCTGAGGGCTTATGCCCTCAACTTCATCAACTTCAACTTTATCAACTTTATAGTTGATTGATAAACGCCCAACCAAATTTGTTCAATAGGTTGATATTTCCAACAGAAAAAAAAAAAACGTCTGCCAAGTTGGGGGCGGGGAAAACAAATAGTTACGTACAAACATTTAACATCCGGCAGTTCTGTTAGTACTCAAATGTTCTTGAAACTAAACTTTTCGTGGTTCCACAGAAGGTGCCTTGTTTGATAGTCATGTCCAACAGAAAAAACGTCTGCCAAGTTGGGTGGGCAGTATAGCTTCCTCACGTACAAAAATTTAGCATCCGGCAGTTCTGTTTGTACTGTAATATTCTTAACACTAAACTTTTCGTGGTTCCACATGATCTTTATTGGATAGCCGTTCTACGCAGATAAATGGCCTATCTTTATTAAACCTAATAAACTTTTCGAGGTCCCACATAGAAAACGCAACATTTTATTAATTTCGTTTTGCCCCTTTTATAAGATTTTATTTTTTGTATTTTCTTTTCGTTGCTCCACGTAATTTCAATTGCATTGCCCTTCTACGCAGATAAATTGCATAGCTTTATTAAACGTAATAAACTTTTCATGGTCCCATATAGAGAACGCAGCAAATTATTACACACGTGTCCCACTCAACAGTAAAAACCATCGCATCTATACATCCAGACTGGGCGAGCGAAGCGAGCAACATCCCCTACATGGTTCAATTGTAATATACCGCAACCTGTCTGTCGTCTCCATGCATGGCCTACCTTTAGAAAAAGAGAACTGGAAAAAGTCCAGTCATGCAGCATAACCCCATGAGCGAATTTTAGTTTATGATTTTGATAGACAAACATGGAATCAAATTATTAAAAATAATTTATCATAATTACTTTATCATTATTAAACTAATCTTGTAGATTTAAATACAAATATAGGTAAATATTCATAGATTTCGATGTCCAATGTGGTCAGTATTGAAGGCAGTTGAAATCTGAACAGTATACTATCATAACATCATCAAATCTTGACATAAAATAAAATAACATACCGACGTCATATGAAAGAAACGTATTTCCACAGCCAATCGATGATGAGGCTTTATATTACGAGTGATATAAAGTCAGTTGCATTCGAATCTAGTATCCCACAGCAAGAAATTGACAGACAAACTGTAGTCTCTGTTTCGAACAAATATTACCGATTTTTACAACTAGCGAACGGCATTATTTCGATTTTTGACTGATTTTTCAACATTGAAATTTTTTAAAACTTGATAGGCACATATTCTTATAGGAAATTTTACGCTGATTCCGAATATACCACATGTTAGTATGCTGAAAATTATTTCGCACAACAAATCGCAAAAAACAGGCCATTTTGAAATTTTTGACTACATTTTTGAAAATTTCAACCCGAAGATGTAATCCGATCATGCTGGCCAACGAACTTGAACTTTCGTTTTGTGTCCTTAACATTTTAAAATTTGTTTGAAGTTTCTAGCACAATTCTACGGATAGTTATCGTCTGGAATGACACATACATACATACATAAAAAAATGCGTTAAACTTCAGAATATGATTCAGAATAGCCTGAAACGGATTTCTGCATAAAATTTTTTCAAAAATTCACATTCTACGAATTTTGAGGCGAGAGCAATAGCTTAATTTTCATCAAAAATTCGCTAACAAATACATACACTCATCCAACACCTGACTGTTCTGTTAGTACTGAAATTCTCTTAAAACTACACTTTTCGTGGTTCCACGTAAGGTGCCGCGTTCGGTAGTCATTTCCAACGGAAAAAAAGTCTGCCAAGTTGGGGGGGCAGTATTACTTCCTCACATATACAGCCACATCACATATACTTTCACATGGTTCCACATGACCTTCATTGGGTAGCCGTTCTAAGCGGATAAACTGCCTATCTTTATTCAACCTAATAAACTCTTCGTGGTCTCATACAGAAAACGCAGCAAATTATTACACAGCATTTATTATTTTCTTATTCTTCCTTTTATAAGATTTTATTATTTGTTTCGTCTTTTCGTGGCTCCACATAATCTTAATTGGATTGCACTTCTATGCAGATAAATGGCATTGCTTTATTGAACCTAATAATCTTCCCATATTCCCAAATGGAAAACGCAGCAAATTATTACACACATATCACACTCCTACGTGGAACATTTGTATCTCCGTTTTTTGCCGAGTGACACCTTATTTTAAAGATTTTTTAGTGCTGAACACGATGGTAAAGCCAGAAGTGCAACATCTTATTACGCTCACAGAGCAGAGCTAATGAAGCGCGGATTTATAACGATAGGAATTTCTTGGACACCCCTATGGATCTGATTCAAAAAAGTCCTTACTTAAAAGTATTTGCTTAAAGTACTTACTTATAGATTACCTATTACCTAAACTACTGAGATCAACCCCCACTTCCTCCACAAACACCCCCCATATTTAAGAATAAGAATACTTTTTTTTATAGGTAACCCAATAGAACGTTCAGACTTTCAAGACATATTTAATCAATCAGGTCCTCAGTTTATTTAGTGATGTCCAAGATACCTCATTTCAACCCCCCGTCCCCACCAACCACCATTCTCTAAAAAAACACCCCCTTTGGGTCAGATTTGAAAAATTTCAAGTAGCCTGTGATTTGAGTTAGTGTAATTCAAACATGTTTTATCAATCAGCTCCCCTGTTCATTCAGTGATGTCCATGATGCCCCCCTCCCCCAAAACACCCTCTATGGGTTAGATTGGAAACCTTGAAGTAGTAGTCTGCGATTCAAGTAAGAGTATTTCTAACATTTCTTACCAATCTGCTCCAATTTATTTAGTGATGTCCAAGATAACCCAATTAAACCCCCCACCCCGACCCTAATTGTCGGGTTTGAAAATTTCAAGTACCTAGTCTGCGATTCAAGTTGGATTAACCCGAACATATTTCAAAAATCACGTACATGATACCCCATTTCATCCCCCTCCTCTTCCAAAACACACCCTCTGGGGCAGAATTGAAAAATTTCAAGTAGGCAGTGATTTAAGTTAGAATAATCCAAGCATATTCAACAGTCGGATCCCCAGTTCGTTCAATGGTGTCCAAGTTACTCCATTTCACCCCCCCCCCCCCCCCCAAACACCCCCTTCTGGCTCAAGTTTTAAAAACTTCAAATAGCCTTTAATTTAAATTGGACTGATAAAGACATTTCCCACAACACAACTCATATCAGTTGTCCAATGACCCCTGTAACCGTGAAAAGCGGACAAACATACGGACAGACACAAAGAAAAATTGAGAAAATGGTACCAATTCTCTACAAATAGCATGAAACGGAAAGAAACGCAAAGTTTCATGATTCTAATCAATGTACAGACACACATTATTACGATTCTATTAATATAGATTATAAAAAATCCGCGCTTCATCAGCTCCACTCTGATAGCGGAATAAGATATCGCAATTCTGGCTTTACCATTGTGTTCAGCACAAAAAAGTCTTTAAAATGAAGTGTCACTTGGCTACCAATTCAAATCTTAACATTCAGTAATTTAAAAACGCTGTAAATTATAATAGAAAGGATCATTTTTTCTGTTCTGCATTGCACTTCTGCGCAAATCACTGTTCAGAAGGCAGTCACTAAAAAACTACATAGACGGAGACACCTACCTGACGAACGAAGATAATTAAATTAAATTCAAATGTTTGAAAATAAAGTTTCAATATCTTAGAGCGATTAGGAGAGAAATCAATCTCAGATTTAAATCAGTTGATCATGGCGGTTCCGTGTGTTATAATTCTATTATACGTATCCCGATGTAGTTTTGTATGAAAAAGTCATCTATATAAGAAATAAAAAGAAACACAACTGGTGAAATTTCCGTTCCTGACAAAATTGGTCCCAAACCTTCCGTGAAGGTGTCGACATCCCGAGGGAAAGGAGGTCTGAGTTTCACGCATTTCATAACAAAAAAGCCTTTGGCTCTGCAAGAGGGGTATAGCGGTACGTATCCAAGCTACACAATGGACTGTAGAGGGGAGCTGAATGGTGAACGGTTTCTAGTCTGTTAGTGGTAGAAGGCCCGATGAGAAGTGAGAAGCAAAATGAAGGACTGTATGGAAGAAAAAAAAGAAATCCACTTCGGCAGAATCAGGAGGGAATAAAGTTAGTCAAACGACAGTGAATCACAAAATTATTTTATGTACCTATTCGGGAATTACCAACCTAAAAACAGTTACAAAAATTATTACACGAAGTTTTATTTTTGAGTGCTATACAGCCCTTCAAATAGATGAAGCGTAGCAAAATATTACACAAAGACTTATTATTTCTATTTGAGCGCTCTTCTGCGCAGATAACTGATAAACGCATATTGTTTGTACATTATCACCATATAACTGCATAGACGTGGACACTGGACATCTACCAACAAGAAATTAATTTATGTAATTAAATAAAATACCTAAACTTTACTAATTTCTCTGTTCGTAGCAAGAGCAGATGAAACCTATGAAGGTCCAAGTTTACAAAAAAATGCGATAAGACAGCCTGCCAAAATTAACACAGGAAACACTTTTGTAAATGCGGCCAACAAAATAGCTCGGAGGATACTAATTGTGGTTTTCGACCTTGAAAAATAACGGTGGATCGGGTACTCGTGTTTGGCCAGGCATTGGAGAAGTGCTATGGGTTGAAAACAAATATATCCATCAGCTCTTTATCGATTGCTGTCAAGATATTGGCAAGAGAGTGCTGTGCCAATCTCTTCTAAGCTATTTCATTCCCGCTAAGCTCATTAACCTAATATGGAGATTGTAGTGGATTTACATACATCTGACTGGGAGTAGGAACTCCTAGAGGAAGGTCGCGAACCAGGTTATTCAGATGGTCTTGCGGACTTGAAACTGGATAGTGTTCAGGTGAAAGGTACGAGAAAGTACCGTTATTATCTCGCATACTGTCATATTTCGTTTGATAGGATGTATGTGTGTCGCGAAATAAGGATTCCTCAGACCGGTCCTTGCAGCGCTGGTCTGGGCGAGATTTTCCCATCGGGGAATGTTGATATTCAGGCTCTAGCCGAATGTTCTCATTATGATATGAGGTAGTATTTTTGGGGTACTGAAAAGTACCTTTGTTTTCGTGCGTATTCTGCACTTGAGGAGTTCGATAAGTGCTCCTGCTGACCGCGTACCCGGTGGGTAAAGGCGTAAAGATTTCTACTTTTGAGTCGAAATCCCCATAGTTCCCCTTTAAGGGGGTCTGGTGTTGGTTGACTGTATAGCTGACATCCTCTGGAGGTGCGTATGATTGTGTCATACCAAAAGCTCGATCTCGCTGTGTTTCAGGGAGATGAGTGAAGCCCAGATCTTGCACGGGGCTGGGCCGTGACGCGCCCGTTTGTTTGTCTTAATACGAACTGGGGTCAGGCCTTTCGCTTCCGTCGGCCATGCCACGTGTCGAGCGAGGGGGGTGATTATTTCCCTCTGTCGCGTGCCGGCTCGAACCTTGATGTTCGGCGCGTGCTAGTATTTCTGCCTTGTCGGCTAGCTGTGAAATTTGGTTTTCGAGCTGAGAATCCCCCAGAAGGCGGAACGACGGGGTCCGCTCCATCTGGGAAATTTTATCTATGTTCTGAAAAGAACAAGATTTAGCGGGGACTCGCTTCTGAACTGAAGTCAGAGGGTCCTCTGGGTGGTCAACCAACTTTTTCTGCTTGAGTGAAGCTCGTCAGAAAAAGGTGGGTCCAGCCGTGTCAATTGATCAACCCGTGTGAGGGCTTGCTTGATGATCAATTGGCTTGCCCCTGTGGACGGTCTGCGAATAAATTTGGAGACCCGGGCGACAAGACTTAAAACTCGTCCCAGCGGACAATCAGTGGATTTCTCCTCTGATCCGGGTGGCGAGTTGAAGCTAGACGGTGTCGCCACGTCAAGATACCGTCTAGAGGGTAGTGAGTAATAAAAAGTTTAATTCGCTCGAGCTACCTGGAGTCTTGGAGAAAGCAGAATCTCTCGTCGCAGAATCGTGTAGAAAGCTTCGTCTTCAATCGTAGTAGGTTTGAAGAGAAGAGTCGCCAGATCGGAGGTTGAGATTGGTATGAGTCGACTATATTTATATCCCAGCAAATGCTATATTTATATCCGTCTGGAAGTCGGATTCTGCATTTGATTGGCTGTACCGGTTGATCTCTAGCGCTCGTGTGTGTGGAAGTAGAAACCGCTTCCGATTTGATTGATTGCGCTCGGTGAGCGGAAGTTGAAACATCTTCTTCCGCCTTTCCTCCGTAGAGTGCGTCTGGCTTTGTTCGTCCTTGATTGGATTTGAAAGTCATTTGTTTCAAGGCAACTTTTGTGTGTTATGCTTGCCGGCTCGTCAAGCTTCGCTCGTGCAGTGAGCGTTTAGCTTGTCGTGTTTTAACTTTCGACGAGTTAATTTCTTTTGTGATTATGAATTTCGCATAATCTTTTCGGCTATTTGTTTTGTTTCGTCTAGACGTAGCCTGACGTCTTTTTGTATAGTTCTAATGTGTGAACTTATTTTTGGTGGCCCTGAAAAGGGCCAGTGATATATGGTGAGTTCACCAAGGAGATGACGCTGACTGAAACCCACTCAAAAGGTGTTGGTAGATAACCACAAGATTAGAGCTTTCAAAGTCGAAAATAGAGTCGTCAGACAACGGGATGCAATCTCTGCTGTCGTTTAATTTAAAGCTCCACAAGACCATGGAAGGTGTGGTACCAAGGTGCACTATTTCCCACAGATCATGCCAGGTCTAAGGATATGCAGACGATTTGGCATCAATGTGCAGAAATGTGAGTGCACTCAAGGGTGTTTTCGAAGAGTTGGGGATGAGGAGTAAAAAGGATGGGCTGCACATCAACGAGGACAATACTGAATACATGATAGTATCAGCGGATAGCAGTAGAAGAACATTCGTGATTCTTTCGAAGGAGTGGAAAGATTCACTCGCCTTTGAATCGAACTGAACAATGAAAACAAGTTAACTGATGAAATCATGAATAGGGTTATGGCGGGTGACAGAGCTAATTTCAGCCTGGTGAAATTATTCGAATCGTCTTTTGTCAAATTGAAACGCTACCGGAGTCTGGTAAGACCTTTTGTTTGTTACGGCACTGAAACGTGGGTTTTGAAATCGTCAGACGTACAATCTTTGAGAGTGTTCGAAAGAAGTATCCTCCGCCGGTCATTTGGGCCTGTTTGTGATGCAGGTACGTGAAGGATTAGAAGTAATCAACAGCTAAGAGACACTAAGAATGGAGGGGACATAGTGCGGTCAACGAAAATGCACTGCCAAGGACATGGAACAGAAGCTTCTTCGTGGCCTTCACAATATGTCACCATTAAATGTTCAGGAATGACCGGTTTACCATTATAATGGATATAGTGCTGGGCAACCAAAAATTAAAACCTGACTAAAATCTGTTCAACATTGACGGACTTATGGCTGTCACAAGAAAATTACGTTCACGCATGCGCACAGCGTATCGCTGATTCAATCATGATGAATGTCGTAAATGACCTCAAGGGACCTTTCCCACATCATCCCTGAAAATCTGACCAAAATCTCTTCAACATTGACGGAATTATGAGTGCAACAAGAAAATCACGTTCGCGCTTACCCAGAGTACCAATGATCCAATCATGATGAAACTAATATGGGACCACCTAGGGCTAAGCCCACACTATTACTTAAGCTTCCATTAAAATCCAAATGAAATTGAGGCATGTAAATGGAAAAGGTTCTAAATGCCAAAAAATTGAAAAGACGTTTTTTCCCCGGAAAATGGTCAACATGCCATCGCCAATAACCTACGAAAGGTTCTAAGTGCCTACCTACAGTAGTTTAGTTGCTGGAAGCTAGTAAAGATGGCGCTGAGATCGATGCGCCCGCGGCCGTAACCTAGGGAAGGGTCTAAATGCCAGCTCCATGTTGTAAATGCCACACATTTTTTCATATTAGAATATTGCATTTTTTATCTTCCTCAGCTTTTATATCAATTTTATATGGTCATTTTTTATGGCGGTTGGTTTTAATATTAATATTTTCTTGGATTAGGTGGCCTACAAATTTAAAAAAATTCATTGAAATAAAATTATATACCTATTTCAAATACCTAATACCGGTTTCTGTTATATTTTTCACTGATCCTTTCAGAAACTGAAACCTAAGCATATTTTAGGGTAAAAGGTTCTGGAAAAACTTTCATTAGAAAGATAAAACCACATGAAATATTTGGCATGCTGGATTGTGCCAACAGAGGCATGGAACTGCGGGTGGATGAGTCTGAGTGCGTGGCACTTAGACCCTTTTTAGGAAACTCCACCTGGCACTTAGACCCTTTTTAATAAACGCCAGCTGGCACTTAGACCCTTGTCCTTTTTTTCAGTATATGAACATTCAGCGTTTTCCATGATACTCATATTTCCAGCCGAATTTTTCACTTTATTTTTTCATAGTGACATTTCGAATGACTTTTTGGTCTGTACTATTAACTTTTGGTTTAATACAAATTAATTGTTGCGAAAATATACAGTTTTTTGTTGCTCCTGGAAAAAAATAATATTGGCATTTAGAACCTTTTCCATTTACATGCCTCAATTGTGGAAGTTATGGCTGTTACAAGGAAATGTGAACGGACAGACGGACACGAAACCAAATTTGTTCAGGAAGCCATGAAACGCAAAATGTGAGTGGAAATTTTAATTTTCGAAAGTGAAAACAAAGCTTCCGCTGCCTTGCAGACTCGGAAGCAAAAACTACTGGAATGCTGTCTGAACGTTGAGCGTGTGTCCGGGCCGGTTGAGAGACTCACCACCCCCGTCTGGGACACCCATATAACTACTCCCATTCAAGAGCACAGAGAATTTTCAGTTTTAGTTCGATTTGGATGAAAGTGTCACGAATTGTGTGGGTTAGGTTCTAGATGGTCCCCTATAAATTTCATTGCAGTCGAATCAATAATGACGTGTGTGCGCAAGCCCAAACTTGTATTCCGTATAACTTCGATTTCTTAAGATCTATAGGTCCGATTTTGTCCAAACTCGGAAGGCAGTCAATTGGTTATACGTATCAGGAAAGTGCCCTAAGAGTTTTATTGCGATTGATTGCGTAATGATTATTGTCCATGCGCAAAACTAATATTGGTTGACACATGTAAAACTGCGAGACTGATGGACCAATTTTGATGGAATCTTCAGATTTTGTGCGTGTTTGCAACTAGATGGTTCCCTATAAATTTCATTGGTATCGGATCAATAATAGGGTTCGCAATTGCACAAATGTCTGATTCTCAAAACGTCTATTTCTTACGATTTATTGGTCCGATTTCGTTCAAACTTGGAGGGAAGTTGGGTGAAGGTTCTAGGAAGGTTTCCTATGTATTTTATTGCCATATCATGAGTAATAAACATTGCGCATGAAGAAAACGAAAATTGGTTGACACACATAAAACTCTGAAACTAATCGACCGATTGCTTTCAGAAATCGTGAGGGTTAGATCCTTGATGATCTCCTATATCTTATTTGGAGGAGTAAAGTATTTTATTAAGTTAATATCACCCATTTTGGTAAATTTTGGGGTCTTTAGGTAATCTGAAATGAAATAGAAAGTTCCAGTCATGCACAAAAAGTAAAACATAATTCAAGATCATCTCCACAGAAGTATTTCAAGATGATACATACGTAATATATAAGTAGATAACATGTTATGTACGTAGGTTTAAAAGAAAAATAAAGAAAAAACGCAGATTATTATTTGAAAAAAACTGAATATATTAAGTACTAAAATTTCAAATACCTAATTGAATAATATAATACAAAAATCAGCTGATATGGTCATGATCTGAACTGAAACAATTTTGGGGTCTTTTAGAAATTACCAGTGAGTGAGTATAGAAATCATACAAATTCCAACAACTCGAAAAAAATAAGCTTTACCTTGAAAATTTGACAAAGACAAAAACAGTTTTCATTTTCAGATTCACCACACCAAAATACATTAGATTACAACATTTGTAAACCTGTATTACCAAAAGAAGATAACATAATAACATCAAGATTATTTTAGTGCAGAGATATTTCAAGATAATACCTACGAAATAAATATTTAAATTATCCCTTCTTCTATTTACTTGTACATCCATAAAACTACTGAACCATGGTTCTAGCTTTACTAAACATTTTCGGCGTCCCGCGATTCATTGGAAGCTCAATATAGACTTTGAACGGCAAATGATAGACAATTAAGCAGAAATTTGCGAGAAAACAATAAAAGGAAGGCGACGTGAGGTAGTGCGTTCCCACGGAGTGGGAGCGGGCAGAACTCGGCCGAACCGCGGGGCGTTATTATTCCAGAAGTGATAGTTGGGTTGCCTAATCACTCGGGATCGCGTGGTTGGGACACGTGCCCAGAATGGAGGGAGAAGGATGCTTAGCAGGATTTTGAATGCAAGCTTTACGGGAACTAAAAGTAGAGGAGGCCACGAGAGAATTACACACCTCATTAGAATTATGGGATCACGTTTCCTTGTAGACGCCAAAGACCCCAGATCAGTCGGACAAAGTTCACATTATATAGCATGATTAGGCACCTACTGGAGATGGGATGCACCCTATTATTATTATTTTTTCCTCAAACACCGACTAAGTCCTGCGATATTAAGCTTCGACTTGAGCCAAAACAGAATGAATGGCGCTTGTTCCTGGTTGCCTGTCTTCACCATTGTGTTCATCGCTAAAATATCTTTGAAATGAGGCGTCACTCGGCATTGTTTTAGCGAATTTTTGAAGAAAATTAAGCTATTGCTCGCGCCTCAAAATTTGTAGAATGTGAATTTTTGAAAAAATTTTATGCAGAAATCCGTTTCAGGCTATTCTGAATCATATTCTGAAGTTTAACGCATTTTTTTATGTATGTATGTATGCATGTATGTATGTATATATGTATGTATGTGTCATTCCAGACGATAACTGTCCGTAGAATTGTGCTAGAAACTTCAAACAAATTTTAAAATGTTAAGGACACAAAACGAAAGTTCAAGTTCGTTGGCCAGCATGATCGGATTACATCTTCGGGTTGAAATTTTCAAAAATAAAATTTCAAAATAGCCTGTTTTTTGCGATTTGTTGTTCGAAATAATTTTTTCAGCATACTAACATGCGATATATTCGGAATCAGCGTAAAATTTCCTTTAAGAATATGTATCAAGTTTTCAAAAATTTCAAAGTTGAAAAATCAGTCAAAAATCGAAATAATGCCGTTCGCTAGTTGTAAAAATCGGTAATATTTGCATGAAACATTGTCCAAATTCAGATTGAACTACTCTTATGGAAGTATCCCTGTATAAACAATCCTAGAACCATGCTGTTTAAAACGTAGGTAGTAGGTGCTTGTTTAAAATTTCATTCCATGTTTGTCTATCAAAATCATAAACTAAAATTTCTCTACACGATCAATAGCGACTGAAATGTCGAAGATTTCTTCAAAAATTCGCTCATGGGGTCATGCTGCATGACTGGTTTTTGGTAACTTGGATTGTTTTTGTTTGAGACTGCTGCTGCAGATCATTCCTGGTCCTACCTCTTTTCAGTCTCTGAAGACTGTTAATGGGTTACTGCACAGCTCCTATCAGGAAGCTTGCCAAGCTATCGGCCTTTTGGAAAACGACAGCCATTGGTTGTCGACAATGCAGAAGGCTATGCCAGTAGACTTGACAATGGCACTGTATGGTGAAATTCTATATTTACTGCAGATAAATGATGTTGGTGACGTCGATAAATGACGGTTGAACGATTTAAAAAAAAATAGGTAATATTCTGCTTTGCAGAATCATATATTTTTCCAATCTCTGTTACAATATCATCGAATTTGATATGTCCAATCCGGATTTAAGGTGAATCCGCCGTTGGAGAGAACTTCCAAAACCTTATCTAAACGACTAAAAGCAACTTCTTTATTGGAACCTTATTTTTTCTTCATTGCTGCAATCCTTGGAATTTGGCTTCCTTCACCGGAGCTTTCCAGGCCGTCCGGTCCAAAAATCTGATCCTCGGTCGGCAGTGGCATCCTCCATGCTACACACTTCAAAAAAATTTAGGGATCACTTTTCCTTGCAGACGTCAAAGACCCCAGATCAATCGGATAAAGTTCACATTATAAATGATTATATCTCATGATTAGTTACCCAGTAGAGTTGGAATTCACCCTGTTCTTTTTGTTCTATCTCACACACTGAGAGAGGCCAGCAATATCAAGCTCCGACTTGAGGCAAAACAGAATGAAATCTCAGCATTTCCTCAAAAGAAGTAACCCCCACCCTCCTAATTTTTTCCACAAGCTTTCAAGATATCGAAGTGAAACTTGGAGAGCGTATATGGGGTGCCTGATTTTGAGTTTTAAACAAATAAAAATTAGAAAAAAATCCAAAAATTTTTCGGTCTGCCCAAGGGGGAGTAATTGGATAGATATTCAAAAAGTCCAGTCATGCAGCATGACCCCATGAGCGAATTTTTGAAGAAATCTTCGACATTTCAGTCGCTATTGATCGTGTTGAGAAATTTAAGTTTATGATTTTGATAGACAAGCATGGAATCAAATTATTAACACATGCACAGAGTAAACTCATCAGTTGTGATTACATTTTTCTTTTTTTTAAAGCACCTACTACCTACGTTTTAAACAGCATGGTTCTAGGATTGGTTATACAGGGATACTTCCATAAGAGTAGTTCAATCTGAATTTGGACAATGTTTCATGCAAATATTACCGATTTTTACAACTAGCGAACGGCATTATTTCGATTTTTGACTGATTTTTCAACTTTGAAATTTTTGAAAACTTGATACATATTCTTATAGGAAATTTTACGCTGATTCCGAATATACCACATGTTAGTATGCTGGAAAAATTATTTCGCACAACAAATCGCAAAAAACAGGCTATTTTGAAATGTTTGACTACATTTTTGAAAATTTCAACCCGAAGATGTAATCCGATCATGCTGGCCAACGAACTTGAACTTTCGTTTTGTGTCCTTAACATTTTAAAATTTGTTTGAAGTTTCTAGCACAATTCTACGGACAGTTATCGTCTGGAATGACACATATATACATACATACATACATATATACATACATAAAAAAATGCGTTAAACTTCAGAATATGATTCAGAATAGCCTGAAACGGATTTCTGCATAAAAATTTTTCAAAAATTCACATTCTACAAATTTTGAGGCGAGAGCAATAGCTTAATTTTCTTCAAAAATTCGCTAACATGAATCGCATAAACACGACCTAGAGAATCACCCTGCTTGATTCCTGGCCAACCAGGAAATTCCTTACCAATTTTTCTACGGGACCGAAACTAATGGATCAAATTTTATGAAATTCGGGTCATCACACCCGAATCACACTTGGGGTCTAGTTGATCCTAGATCTAGATGATTTTTATCAAGGAGTAGAATTCGATGACTGAAATATTAAAAAATCGAGATCCCGAACTTTCAACGTTACAGTAACGATTTTTTGGGTGTCATTGATAGTTAGTATCCCAAAGAATCTATTGAAACCATCACAAAAATGGTTTACTCTAGGTGATGTTACCAGGGAAGCCAATGGCATATCCATTCACTTTTTATGTGCGTATAGCGTTGTTACTTTTGAACAGTTTAACCACAACTCTTGATAATTATTGTTGTCATTTGTATAACTCACCTATGAAATAATATGCAACTAGTATGATAAAGCACGCTATTGAAGTTTGATTGTTCAGGAGTTAAATATACTTGAAAATGCTTTAAATTATTACACCAAGTTTTCATTTAAAAATATCCCTGACATTTGGTGGTTTTTGCTAAATTCCCTGACATTTCCCAACGCAAAGAATTCCCTGACAATTCCAGGTTTTCACTGACTTTTCCAGTTGGGGGCCACCCTGTTGAAGTACTTTTTCAGCATAATTTTGTGCAAAAATTGTATGATGTCCTAGTTACATAAGCGTTGATAATGTTGCTTTGACTAAAACTCTGCTAAAAAAAATTTATAAATTCAACTATTTTTGGCCTTTTTTGGAGATTTTTATCTGAACCATAAGGAGAGTCATCGTCTGGAATGACACACACACACACAAACACACACGCGCACGCGCACGCACACGCACACGCACACACACACACACACACACACACACACACACACACACACACTCAATTTCAATTTGAAAAATTTCCGAGCCATTGCAATAGCTTAAATTCTTCCGGAAATCCCCAAAAGATGACTTTGTCATAAAACGCTTCGTTAAGCAGGTAACATATACTGAAAAGCGTGAAATTGAGATGTCTGCGTTGTGAAGGGGACGAACTCTTTTTTAGCTCTCTCCACGGCTAGCTCAGAGATTAGATAATTCAGCTACTATATTCTGAGTTCAATTGAAAATTATTGTAGACCAAAGTACTGCGTAGAAGGGCAAGCTATCTAATATAGGAATAATAAACCTTTTTGTAATAATTTACAGTGTATTTTAGTCTGTTTCTTAGGGTAGAGGACCGGGTAATATACATATTGTTAAATAATGAATGCATTTCAGTGATGTCCCTATGAACGGATTGTTGTTTATAACTTAGGCGAGAAGGGCAAATAGATCGTGATTTTACTTGATGTATTCCCTCCACTATAATAACCTAACATATACATGTTACAAGCTGGACTAAAATATGGATTGGAAAAAAATCAACCATTCATGGAAATTAGGTGAGGTGGTCGCTATTTCCCACTCTAATAACAAAATTTAGAACTCCTGAGATTATGTTCCAAAACTAGATAGGATTGTTTGTAGAAAAAAACATTAAAATAAATAAATGGAATAAATTTAAAAAAAATTGGCCGAGGATTGAGCAGCGATTGAAAAATCGGTAATTACCCCCTCTACCCCCCTTCACACCAGCGAATCCGAAATTCCCAGTTTGCTGATCAACTAGACTACATTGGGAGGATCGATGGAAGAAAGAACCTCGAATATCATTTGAGAATTGTGGCCAGGGCAGCGGCCACAAGATTTGTAACACTACATACTTAAACACTCACAAACAAACACAAACACACCCTCATATATGACTAGCCGCTCCGGCTCGCTACGCTCGCCTCCACGTCCAGCCGGGGGCAAGCCCCCCGGACCCCTCATTAAATTGCTCGCTTCGCTCGCAAAGTGTGGCATATAGGGAATATTGCTCGCTTCGCTCGCAAAGTGTGGGATGTAGGGAATGTTGCTCGCTTCGCTCGCAAACGATAGATCCCTAAGGGTAGGTTTAACTTCTGTAAGGGATGCTGCTCGCTTCGCTCGCTTGAGGAAGTTATACTGCCCACCCAACTTGGCAGACGTTTTTTTCTGTTGGAAATTCTTACAAACAAATTAAATCTTATGAAACTACGTGGAACCACAAAAAGTTTATTCGGGGATGTTGCTCGCTTCGCTCGCAAGGTATTGCTGTATATTTGTAGGAAAAAATCCGAATTTATTCTGTTGACATGGCTCTCGCTTCGCTCACAAGGTATACCTGTATACCCTTCAAGACGTAAGTGCGTGTACCTGCTCGCAACCCGTTCCAGTCAGGTGCAAGCCCCGCCTTATCGAACCCCTTGACGTCTTCGTAGAGCCTTCTCGCGAACACGGCAAAATTAATTTCTGATGTTAAACGCTTCCCTCGCAATTCCCCTCCCAATTTGACCTACTTTCCGTCACTTTTTTCGATATCCGACTTCGGATTCAGATTCGGCGGGATCAAAGCTGTATTTCGCCCGCGAAAACCGTTCCGAAAAACGTACCTTTATGGGGTATATTTCAATCGGAAAAAACCAAGTTTTTCGGCGGACTTTTCGAGAAAACGGGTCCGTACTCTCACATTTTTTTAACGCATTTCCCGATACTTTTTTCGCGATCCGATCGCGCCGTCGTCTCTCCTCGTAGGAAAACCTACGAAACCCGTATTTTTCCGGAATTGTCAACGGCCGTTTAGAGGGGTAGGGGAAGCGGGGAAGTGGAAAAAGCGCACATTAATTATTACTTCGACCCCCCTCCCGCCCTACGGCCCATGGTTCGGGTGGGATTAGAAAATTTTAAATTCGCTTATACACCCTATCGGAAAATCCCAAAAAGATCCCCCCACTCGTAGATCCGGCCCACTCAGCCGTTTGGCCGTGCATAGACACGACAGAGCGACAGAGCGACAGACAGACGGAGTTTCATTCTTATTAATAACTAGCCGCTCCGGCTCGCTACGCTCGCCTCCACGTCCAGCCGGGGGGCAAGCCCCCCGGACCCCCCATTAAGTTGCTCGCTTCGCTCGCAACGTGTGGCATGTAGGGAATATTGCTCGCTTCGCTCGCAAAGTCTGGCATGTAGGATATGTTGCTCGCTTCGCTCGCAAAGTCTGGCATGTAGAAAATGTTGCTCGCTTCGCTCGCAAAGTATGGCATTTAGGGGATGTGGCTCGGTTCGCTCGCAAACGGTAGATCTCTAAGGGTAGGTTTAACTTCTGTAGGGGATGCTGCTCGCTTCGCTCGCAAACGGTAGATCTCTAAGGGTAGTTTTAACTTCTGTAGGGGATGCTGCTCGCTTCGCTCGCTTGAGGAAGTTATACTGCCCACCCAACTTGGCAGACGTTTTTTTCAGTTGGGAATTATTACAAACAATTTAAATCTTATAAAACTACGTGGAACCACGAAAAGTTTATTCGGGGATGTTGCTCGCTTCGCTCGCAAGGTATACCTGTATATGTGTAGGACAAAGTCCGTATTTATTATTTGAAATGGCTCTCGCTTCGCTCGCAAGGTAGGTACCTATGTAGGCATACCTGCTCGCCTCGCAAGGTTGTGACATCGAACCCTTCACGTCAATTCTTGAGCCTTCTCTCGTCCACGGCAGAATCATTTTAATCTCTTTGCTCGCTTCTGCTCGCAATTTGACCAACTTAACGTCACTTTTTTCGATATCCGATTTCGGATTCAGATTCGGCGGCGGACCCAAAGCTGTATTTCGCCCGCGAAAACCGTTCCGAAAAACGTACCTTTATGGGGTATATTTTAATCGGAAAAAAACCAAGTTTTTTCGGCGGACTTTTCGAGAAAACGGGTCCGTACTCTCGCATTTTTTTGACGCATTTCCCGATACTTTTTTCGCGATCCGATCGCGCCGTCGTCTTCCTCGTAGGAAAACCTACGAAACCCGTATTTTTCCGGAATTGTCAACGGCCGTTTAGAGGGGTAGGGGAAGCGGGGAAGTCCAAAAAGCGCACATTAATTCTTACTTCGACCCCCCTCCCGCCCTACGGCCCATGGTTCGGGTGGGATTAAACAATTTTAAATTCGCTCGCTCCCACTTTTGGAAAATCTCAAGAAGATCCCCCCACTCGTACACTCCCCCCACTCAGCCGTTTGGCCGTGCATAGACACGACAGACAGACAGACAAACAAACGGAGTTTCATTCTTATTAATAGTATAGATAGAGATAGAGATAGAGATAGAGATAGAGATGTACGAAGCCGATGACCTTGATTCAGAGGGACTTCCTAAAAAGTGTGACGTCTGGCAAAGCTCGGAAACATTTTTAGTAGCTCGAAAACCGCTACGATTTTTCGTCACTGTCTCTCTACACTCAAAATAGAAGACGCGAAACTGTATAACTACCAAGTTGACTTTTAGTTCAACCAGGAAGCTGTGCAAGTCATCCGGGCATATCGGATTTCGCACGCTCTAGCTTTCTCTCGGAAGTGGTTGGAACCGCCTTCGCCTAACGTCCGTGAACTCTTGAACGCGCTTAGCTGCAACGAAATAACTAGTAAAACGCCTGTTAAAAATAGACAAATGGGTAATTTTAAATAATAAGAACAGTGTGTGAAAGGTCAATTCCACGTTAGGTGTAAAGGTACGATAATGTAGATAATGCTCATTTCAAAACGGGAAGATCGGACGCAGGGCCGTCGCACTGGATGGACGGTGGGGGGTTAGGAAAAGAAAAAAATCAACTGGCTAACTTTCAAAGGATCTTAGATATATTTTTGGACGATATCCAAACTCCGTTAATTCATTACTAAACTTGCTAATTTTTCATCTCATGACTTTCCGTTTTCCGAACCTCGACTATTCACTTTTATTTTCTACTCTCCTAATTTTGTAAGTTGGAAAAGTTTCCACCCCTCAACTCGTTAGGATGGAATGTTTTGTACAATTTTTCAAATGATTCATTTCTTCAACTTGCCAATTTGTCAACTTCTATTTTCTGTTCATCAATTTCTAGACTTCCCGCCTCCCTCCTATTTCTCAATCAGCCTTTTCAATTTTCCATCCTGGAAAATGTATAATTTGTCAATTTTATATTGAAAGAGGAATAATTAATTATTTCCTATGATTATCATGCTAATTTGCCAACTTGCGATATACTTAAAACGAAAAAATTATTATCGAATTTCCAGAAGAAAACTCAGCTATGCATTTGTTTCAGTGGTGTATTCTCTCTCTCTCTCTCTCAAGTCAGTCTCCAGCTCTCGTTGAGTGAGGACGTGTTGATAGTGCTCCTGCGTAAACAATGTCAAAGTGTGGTGTGTGTGCAAAAGGATTCGCGCATAATGCGTTTAGAGTGACCTGTGCATCTTGTGACACTGTTCTGCATATTGCCTGCGTCAACATCACGACGGATGATTACAAATTTATGGTAGGTGAGAAAAAACCATATAAATGTGCTCCTTGCCTTAAGAAGAAACGTATATCTAGGTTAGATGAAGCAAGTTCGGACATTGAACGTTATCAAGCCTTATTAGATGCGATTGAGGGTATACGAGATGAAGTTCAAATTTCGCACCGTTCCCTGAGAGTCTCAGTGGATCAACAAGCTAATGATATCAAAGAAATTAAAGCTCAGTTGGAGATTTATCACTCATACATTGAAGATAACAGTAAACGGATCGCTAACGTTGAAACTTCGATCAATAATATTGACAAACGCCTGTCCGATATAACAGCCAAACAGTCAACAGTCGATAATGAAATGAATGGTCTTCGTGAGATCGCTAATGATATTGAGCAACAGCGCCTTGAAAAAACTATTGAAATTAGCGGGTACCCAAACATTCAGTCTGAAAATGCCCTGGATATCATCACAAAAATCGGTGATGTGATCGACTATCCGATTTCTGCAGCAATGATTGATGAATTTTACATGATTAAACCTAATACCAACTTTGCCGGGCTTCTTGTTGTTTTGTTCGTTCGGAAAGTCGATAAACAAGCATTTTACAATGCAGCGCGTAGAAAGAAGGATTTAACAGTTCGTTTGCTAGGTGTTTCAACTGGTGAGCCCAACAAAATTTACGTGAACAACTGTCTCACATACTACAATCGCAAGTTGCTCAAATCGTGCAAGGAATTCAAGAACCGACATAATTTCAAGTTTGTGTGGGTGAAAAATGGACATATTTTTGTCAAGAAGGATGAAACCCCAAATTCTAAGGCTCAGATGATCAAATCACCGGCTGCTCTACTTCAATACGAAAAAAGTTTGGCTGACCTGCAGAGGAACGGCGGGGCTAAGCGTGTTACACAATGAGTATTTTTAATCATTTAATAATATTAAGAAGATAATTTTTATCATTTTGTTTCTTGACTTTGAATTCTGAAATCATGGTTGAAAATCTAAAATGTTTATTAGACTGTAAGAAAAAATGTGTCAAATTAGCTCATGTCAATGTAGAATCCTTGCAAGCCCATTGGGCTGACTTCGTGAACATTTTCTATTCCAGTGGCGTTGATGTAATTGCGATTTCTGAAACATTTCTTAAACCTGAAATTTCTAGTACTGCTTTTGCCTTAGATGGATTTTCGTTATTTCGAGTTGACCGTACTGGTCATGGACGAGGGGGAGTAGCGATTTTTGCAAGGGATAACCTAACACCCAAGGTTGTACTTAAATCTCAATCCATGTACACAAATACACCTGAATATTTATTTTTGGAGATTGGATCAAATAGTACAAAAATGTTAGTGGGCGTTGTGTATAAGCCTCCAAAAGCCAGTAACGCTGAAATGGTTTTCCAGGAATTATCAGCAGTATCACATAGTTATTCGTCCGTTTGTATTCTTGGGGACTGGAACATCGATATGTTGTCCAACTCTCATGAAAAAAGATTATTCACCACTTGTTTAAACACATATAATTTTCACCTTCTCCCCCTACAAGCCACACACCACTCAGTTTTCCCGCTTGCGAATACTCAAATCGACCATATTCTTGTCAATAATTTAAATTATGTATTAAAGTTTGGGCAAATGATTACTGCGGGTCTCTCCAAGCATGAATTGATCTATTGTTGTGTCATCGCACAATTCGAGAGGTATGCAAAGAGAAAGATTGTCATTCGAAATAAAAAACATTTGGATTTGGTTAAACTGAAAGCTGATTTTGATTCGATTGATTGGAGTGTAATTTACGAAGAAGAAAATCTTGACCTTAAAACTAAAAAATTTACTGAATTAATCCAATTGTTAATGGATAAACATATGCCTTTAACAGAGATTAAAGTGAGGAGGCCACCAGCTCCCTGGATAGATGCAAATATTCGGGAATTGTTTAAGAAAAGAGATAAAGCTTATAAAATATATCTGAAGGACCAATCGGAAGCTAACAAGCAGAATTACTGTAGATTGAGGAATAAAAGTAAACAAATGCTAAGGAATGCTAAAAATAGATACTTCCGGAACTTATTTTCTGAGAGGCTAAAGCCTCGTGAATACTGGAAGGTTATACGAATGCAAGGCATTTCAAAAGGGAAAGAAATTAGTAGTAGTCTCCAAGGTTTCGATTTGAATTTGTTGAATGAGCATTTTTGCAAGGCCCCAGAAGTTAATATTAGTGATACATTAAAACGGTTTTATAGTAATCTAGCAAATTCAGAGCACCCATTCTTATGTATCAATGAAATTAATCTAAATTCCGTAGAAAAGGCTATTTTGAAGATTAAATCAGGAGCAGTTGGTCATGATGGGATATCTATTGATTTCTTAAAAATTATAATTCATCAAGTTGCACCAATTCTGATTCATATATATAATTTTTCCTTACGCACTGGAATTTACCCTTCAACGTGGAAACAATCAATTATTCTCCCTTTGAATAAAATTGAAACCCCGAAGGAATTTAGTGATTTCAGGCCTATTAATAAGTTATGTGTTTTTGGGAAAATTTTTGATCTTTGTGTTTACGAAAAGTTATCTGATTTCATATATCAAAGTGGTGTGATTGACAAGTTCCAGGCTGGTTTCCAGACTGGTAACAGTACAGAAACTGCCCTGATTCAAGTAATGGATGAAGTTAGATCTGGAATGGATAATAGGAAAATTACAATACTATGTCTGATTGATTTTTCTCGAGCTTTTGATTTATTGAATCATGAATTAGTTATTTGTATTCTTCGCTCCGTAAATGTTTCCGATGAGTTGGTGCGTTGGTTCTCCTCGCTATTACAAGATAGAGAACAAAAAATTAGAACTCATGATGGGTCAGAATCGAATTGGTGTCTAAACACAGTTGGAGTCCCACAAGGTTCTGTGCTATCAGCCCTGCTCTTTGTACTGTACATTAATAGGATTTCAGTTAATTTTCGAAATTGTAAACATATGCTGTATGCTGATGACCTTCAATTATACATACAAACCACTTATAATGAAGTTAAAGAAGGGATTTCCAAAATGAACGACGATCTGAATGGTCTAGTTTTGTGGTGTAATAACCATGGTTTGAAAATAAATCCTAAAAAATGTAAATTGATATTATTAGGGAATGATAAACTGATCAATAGAATTGATTTTACGAATGTTCCTTCAGTGATAGTAGATTCTACACCACTAAAATTTGAAAATTCTGTGAAGAATCTAGGAATTTTAGTTGATAATAACCTTAAGTGGAAGCAACAAATTTCTTCTGTGTGCAGTAAGGTCTTTAGAGGGTTATATCAGCTTAGACGGTTAGCCTACCATTTGCCTCAAGGTGTAAAGATGAATCTAATAAGGACTTTGCTGTTCCCAATCTTAGATTACGCTGCAATTGCTTATTGTGATTTGTCTGTAGAAAGCACGTTGAAATTGCAGCGTGCACAGAATGCTTGTTTGCGTTTCATTTTCAATTTCCCAATCTACGAGCATGTAACCCCGTATTATAAGCAAGCTGAATTATTAAAAATCGTTGAATGGAGAAAATTTAGAATTGGTGTACTACTCTTCAAGATATTAAAATTTGAAAGCCCTGGTTATTTACGGTGCAAGTTCGAAGCGATGTCGAGTGTACACTCTTTTGGTACTCGTAATGCGATGCATTTGTTACAAGTGCCAAAGTATACAACTGAAGCTTATGGACGATCTTTTCATCTACAGGCGATACGGATTTACAATGAAAATCCTGATCTCTTTGATCTTCAAAGATCAATTGATAGTTTTAAGAAAGATTACAAATCAAGATTAATGAAGTCATATGAATCGAATGAATAACAATGTTAAACTTACTTTCTCATCTCTCAATTTCTTCTTTTTTTAAATATCAATCACAAGATGTACTTGATAAGTGTGAAGATTATTATAATAGTTTTTCACTGTAGAATGTATTTATTATTTAACGTATGAATGCACATCATTACTTTTTCATTTTTTCTTGTATGTATATAATTATGTTTAATTACGAGTCTGACGACAAGATTTATTCATTTATTTATTTTTTGTGATATAATGTAAGAGAGGACCAGAAGGTCCTAATTGTATCACAATTTTCAATAAAGTCAATCAATCAATCAATCAATCTCTCTCTCTCTCTCTCTCTCTCTCTCTCTCTCTCTCTCTCTCTCTCTCTCTCTCTCTCGCTCTCTCTCTCTCTCTCTCTCTCTCTCTCTCTCTCTCTCTCTCTCTCTCTCTCTCTCTCTCTCTCTCTCTCTCTCTCTCTCTCTCTCTCTCTCTCTCTCTCTCTCTCTCTCTCTCTCTCTCTCTCTCTCTCTCTCTCTCTCTCTCTCTCTCTCTCTCTCTCTCTCTCTCTCTCTCTCTCTCTCTCTCTCTCTCTCTCTCTCTCTCTCTCTCTCTCTCTCTCTCTCTCTCTCTCTCTCTCTCTCTCTCTCTCTCTCTCTCTCTCTCTCTCTCTCTCTCTCTCTCTCTCTCTCTCTCTCTCTCTCTCTCTCTCTCTCTCTCTCTCTCTCTCTCTCTTCACATTCACTAATACGTATCTCTCTCTTCTACCCCTGCTTTTCTCGAAATCAAAATGAACTTTCTTCTTCATTCTCTTGCCAAATATGATTTTGACTGGAGTCCTACTGTAAGCTGTGATCCTGCTAAAAACTTTTTACTTCCTTCAAGCGCAATCAGCGCTCAGGAAAACCTTGAAACACCCAAAAGTGCTAATGGTTATGATGATTTATGTTATAATATCCATACTAAAGATATCCATGGTCAAACATACCGATTTGCCATCTTGAAAAAGTAGTGGGAATTTTTATTCCCAGGAGTTGGGAATTTTCAGTACCAGCAATTGGGTAATTTTGAGCTTCACCCCTCCCAACTTTTAATTGGTTCGATGGTCCTGATCGGACGAGAATAAATACTTAACGGTATCAGTAAGTTAGTTTTCTTCCACTACTGAAATGGGTTTTCATAATCCAAATCCTCATGGTATAGGATCACCCTGGTGTCTAATTAACTGATTAATTAGATATGAAATGTTGGCAAAATAGTGATCAAATAACAAAATTATTACATATTGCAGGAACTTAGAAATAAAGTTCTAGTATAAAGTACGACCATACGATCTAATTATTAAAGCCGCTCAGGTGGGTTTCATACGATGGAATTCTATTCTATTTCCGGGAAAGGATTCAATTCCAAGTATAGCAACATAAGTCACGGAAGTCAAAATGAACTATCAAGAAATAGGTACTCGTTTATTTATTTTTAATCATTTACTATAATTTGTATATTAAACTTTTAAGGATATTTTTTGAAATGTGTGCTCTTTATTCGGTTCGAAAAGTGCTGTGCTGCCAGATAGACAAATGCGGTTGCCGACATCCTAAAATACGAGTAGGAAATGCTTTTTAACAAATATGTCACGTCTACGTTTCTGGGATCCTCCCCGAGTTACGTGATACGAGTATGTTGATAGATATCGAGATAGGAAGCACTAAAAACGTTCGTTGGGTGTAGTATGTACATCAGGAGCCATGTTGGTCAAGGCTTTAGGTTATTCTGCCTTCAAGAGCAACGCTAGGGGTGCTGATAGTTTCAATTGAGGAAGTGAATCACCCTGCTCAATATATATTATGTTCTTGCAATCCGAATAGGAATAATTTGTACCTACCTGCCGAAATCAGAAAGCGGAAAGGAGAATTCAGCGACAAAGATATTGTTCAGGGCCAAAAGGGCCGGTACATCAAAAACGATGTACGTCTTGTAAAAAGATCGGGCATTTGAGGAAACAACGTTGTTATAATCGTGATAAACGTCACCAGACCATTGCTGAATGCCCTTAGCCCTTATTTACTTATTTCCATCTTTGGCAAGTGCAAAACCGCTCTTAAGGAAGTGTCTGTTCAACATTAAGACAGAGAAATTGGTAAGGATGAGTCGGTCATGTGAATCTCTTAGATAGAAATTTCTCCGGAGATCCTTCTGCAGTATTGACGATTTGCTGTAGGAGGAGTGGTACCAGGGCCGCCACATAGGGGGGGCAAGTGGGTACTGTTGCCCTGGGCCCGGGACAGAGGGAGGGCCCGGTCCGGTCCTGTATTTAGTAAATAAAGTATTTTAGAATTTTTAGGCCTACATAAAACAGAGTGTATTACACTTGACGGGCCCTGATCACGAACTAAATCACTCGCGACGAAGTTGTGGAAACCCATTACAAACCGGAAGTTAGTGAAAAACGTTGTCTTTTTCCATGGAAAAAAAAACTTTTTCGTGGAAATAGACAACGTTTTTTACTAACTTCCGGGCCCTGATCAGATTATATTTGATTTACTACCCCAGACTGTTTCTCTTAAACAGCTGCGATGATTGAGATGGCCCAAAATATTACAGTTTTCTATATTTAAAAAGTTTTCCACAATTATAATTACAATTACAGAATGCTATTGTAACTCAACTAAACAAATTTCTCATTTTTGATAGTTTTTCACTAAATAATTCTTGTATCTTTTGTTGTTATAAATCTAATTCTTTATTGCACAGCTTCATTACAAGTAGATAAACTGTAATAAAACAATTATAATTTTGTAGATTTTTTATTTTTTTTCCAAAATTAATAAATGTATTCTTTCAAACATAATCATTGTTATAATTAATTCCTTTATCCATCTTGTATATAGAGACTTTCCTTTTTAATCCGTCCATTACATTAAAATAAATTTAGTCGTATGTGTTGATTAATGATTATATGAAATTTAGTCAATCATAATTTCTGCCACAATCGTCCAATTGAGGAATGAGTAAATTAGAAATCTCTGAATACGCCCTCTATTCACAAACAATTGTATTTAAAGTAGGTAAAATAAAAATTCTATGACTGATTGGATATAGAATTTTTGTTTCAAGGTAATTTATGGCATTGTTATGGTTTTGTAATTGGTTGGTAATTACTAGAGTATGAATACTTGAATTTTCAATTCTTAATTTACACTTTAATTTTGATTAAATGTTGAATAAAACGTAGTAAAGTGGTAAGAGATCAGCCCCTCAAGTGTTCTTATTCGAATACTGAACCTTGGTAGGAAGTATAAATGATTTTTCATTTGGTTAGAGAAGGTTTAATAGTTTTTTTTAACAATTATCATAGCCATCTCTAGTAAAAGTGTCGCGACAAAAAAAGTGGGAGGGGGGGGGGGGAAGCCCTTGGCCAGAATCTGGTCCCGGGCCCGACTTGAAGATGTGGCGGCCCTGAGTGGTACAGTTGACGATAATGATCGGGTGGCAATTGGGGAAGTTGATAGCTATTATCCCGATGCAGCCAAGTTCTGCCAGCCAGATATGCAGCGTAATAATCGATTCAAATGACAGATGTACTCTTTTTATATCAACTTATTAGGAGAGAGTAGTATTGAGAGGACGTCTTCTAATAAATTGGTAGGAGGAAGAAGTGAAACGCAACAATTAATAGAAATTGACTCAAGAGTCGAACCAGACGAAGCCAGTAGATTCATTTCAGAGATAAAAGGGGTAAAAATTGAGATTCTAGAATGCTAATGAGAGAGAAATTCTAAAATGTGATTACACCAACTTATTAGGAGATAGCGGTATTGCTAGGTGATAAATTGGTAGGAGGGAGGAGTGACGAAACAATTAACGTAAATTTTCTCAGGAGTCGAACAAAACAAATGAGGTGAAGATTGGAAATGAGATTCTAGAATTTCTATGAGATTGTAGAGTAACTGGATGCGACTGTAGCAAGATAATCTCATACGAAAATTAGAGTACTAACCGGATAACATACCCCGTACTTTGGATAAGGTTACAACGAAGCCTACTGTTTTGTCAAATGAAACCTTTGGTAGTTTCGAAGAAAACACAGTAGAGAATAATAGGTTATTATCTAACCATGATATCCAGTCGGTAACGTCTTCACCAAAAACATTGCAAAAATGGGTGAGTGGAACGTTTTAGTTTTCGGATTGTTCAGAAAATAGGGTTCCATTGCTCTCCGCGAAAATAAGTCATTTCTTCTTGGGATTTGCCTTGGACTACGTGGCCCAGTGGCGGCTCCTACCCTGAAACTCAAGGGGTGCACAGAAATCAACAGGGGCTCTCGCGAAGATGGCGGAAGAGGTGCTTTTCTCGGCCAAATAGAAATTTCAACTTTATGCAAATGGCATAAATATTGGTAACTTTCTCATCATTTAACTACAAACGATACTAAATACGTACAATAGACACGAAAAATGTTCTCTATGAGGAAAACGGAAACTCAGAAATACTTAATTCTGCAAAACCAATCTACCATTTTATAATATTTTGAGTTAAACTTACGACACGATGTTTTGTTTTCAATGTCTGCTGCAGTCCAAGCAAGTGATGGCAAGGGGCGGCCAATGTTGTGAATATAGCACTTTTCTTTCACTGACAAACGAGAATAGTTATTCATCGTACTTACACTCATAACACTTCGAAAACTCATGAAAAAAAAAAAAAAAAAAAAATTACCTCTACACAAGACAAAAATCTCTAATCATCCAGAGCTTCGTTCTCAGTGCGCGTTATGATAGTTCTCGAATTCATCAGAACTGGGACGGGAATTCCCAGATTGATTTTAGAACTTGGAAGTGGAATAACCTGTGTTGCTGTTTGTAACCTCTTGTAACAACTCGTGTTACCTTCTGGTGCTCCTTTTCAGAATATTTTCAAGTTCCCGTGAATATTTACTTAGTATGCATAGAGACTAGAGTATGATTACGTATGATTGCGACGAAGAAGAAGAGAGTTGATTACTCCACGGGATCCGAAAAATTGTGAAATGCGCATGCGTTAACTACGTTCGGAACTGGGTTCGCAAAACACTGCGAACGCGAACTCGGCATTCTTGGCGTTCCGGAACTGGGCGTTCTGGCACTGCGAACGACAAAACTCGATTGCGCTTACAGATGGGCCAATATTTCTGTGCGCGCGACCAGAACTGGTCGGGTCTAGGCGAGGGGGTTGTCGGGGGTACTTTTGTGAAAACATCCGCGCGAATGTTTTTAGTGTGGGTAATAGCGAAACGTCCACGCGCACAGAAATACAATGCGGAGAACAACAGGCTATGTTTTTAGTGCGGCTAATAGCGAAACGTCCACGCGCACAGAAATATTGGCCCATCTGTACCCAGAACCGTTCCGAACTCGTAGAACGCATACTGAGAACGAAGCTTTTGTTCACCCAACGATATCCATTCGATGAGAAATAATGCCTTGCAGCCTCCTTGCGGCGGAGCAGAAAACTAAGTCTGCTCCTTCTTCGGCTTTTTGCGCTCTCTGATTGGTTAATCTCGCATTCCTGTCTCAATTCAAACTGAAAACCCTCAATCCAGAGATGTGCAGTTTAGTCTAAACGAAGAGCACTCACGAGCCCACTTCCGATTGGCCAGGTAGGGTGAGGTTCCCCCTTCGCCTCTCTCTGCCGCATTCTACCTTCGCTCCGCTCTGTTTTGAAGGTACATTCAACTAGTGAACTGGAGGTGAGACTTGTTTTGTCAATAGCCGATAAGATAAATCTTCATTTATCTCATCTGGATTTCTTGAACGACGAGTTGAAAAAAAGCAATGTATATTCCATGTAGTTTCCTGAAGGGTCAGTAAAGTTGATTTAAATGCTTACTGACTTTAAAAACCAGTAAAATATTCCTTTTCGATCTCGAAGTTTCGCCCAAATCGTGGCAAAAAAGTAAAGTTGGGTGAAATGCCTCCTGACTTTAGAAACTAGTAAAGTATCTCTTCTGCTAGTTTCGAAAGTATAACATCTCTTTTACTAGACCTCAACGTTTCGCCAAAATTGAGACACAAAAGTCAAGTTCAGAGAAATGCCTGCTGACTTTAGAAAATAGTAAAACATCTCTTTGATCTAAAAGTTTCGCATAAATTGTGGCACACAAATTTTTATCTAATAACACAAAACGGATGAGCATTCATAAATAGTCTCACATAAACTACAGTTAGAGAATGTAGAGGATTCTCCGGATGTTGAATATCGGAGGGCTCGCTGAATAAAATATTACAAATGTAGTAAGTACATTTACTACATAGTGGACGACAAGTGGGTTTCACTCAATTTGACTCGGATGATCGACTGAGTTCTTCAGTACCTTAATGGATCAAACTGATTTAAGACTGGATAGTTAAATTGAGTAAGTGGGTGTTCTGGAGCCTCACTATGATTGAACAATGTTCATGGGTGTTATATGTCTGGGTAAGTTATTTAGGTTTTGGCGGTGTTATGTGGCACGAGAAGAAGCAGATACATGTTGCTTCGTACACCTCACCTGGTCGTACACTTGTAGGATGTTGGCGACTGTTAGAGAGATGTTGGAGTCTTTACTGATTAAAGTTCGACGTTATTATGAGCCTGCCATTATAACAGACAAATCGGAAACGGAATGGGAATACCGAAATGGAAGTATCGGGAAATGAATACCGTCTCACTTCGTCAGGTCGAACAACTGTAGGGAGCTGCCGACTTACCAGGCCTTTGAGAATTGATGGCTTTTGCTTGTGACCCATTAGATAACCTAAATTAGATTCTTCTCTAATCACGGTTGCAAACACTTTAGCAGAGCAGTTTCGAATTTTGTTTTTGACGAGCTTAGTGAGCTGAATCCTGCCGATGTAGCCTATAGTGTGTCAAATGGAGGGAGGTCGGGAAGAACACAAAGATACAGAATGCATCAAGAGTGGTCAATTCCCAACAAATAGCCAGACTGTACCGATGGTAGGTATTCATACTACTAATGTGACTAATCATACCTACTTCTCTATAAGTAACCTTACGTATATTTTACTGAATCAGTCGTGTTTGATATTCTATAGAATATTAGCTCAAAAAATGGAGAACCTACAGCAGGGTCTGATATCAAGACACTAATGATTTTATCGAAGTGATACATCAAAAACAAGACGTTGTACTATTGGAACTCTTCCTTATGGCAAGGATTCATTCAGTCACATTTAGCAGAGAGGTGTGATTTCCAACAAGGGTTTCGCAATCGACTCTAATGATGTATGCGCAACCACTCTAATTGAAAAATTCACTGGACGTTTGCAGCTGGTTCCACTCGGACTCCACGAAGGTGCCATCTGCATAATAAGCGGGTCAGAGCGTCCTCGTCGTCGTGACCGGTGACGACCTTGAGAGGCGTCACTGGACACAATCGCCTCAAAAGTAGGAAAGTTCTCAGGTGTTCCGGGGTCTCTTCCAGGTACAAAAAACAGTTAAATCCTAGGAATTTCCAAATGTATATCTTATTCGTTTATTGCCATTATTGTAGATTTTGTTGAAAGAGGTGAGGTCAGTGATAGGCAGTCTTCGATCAAAACTTGCGTTTGAGTTTTTATTTTTAGCGAATTTTTGAAGAAAATTAAGCTATTGCTCTCGCCTCAAAATTTGTAGAATGTGAATTTTTGAAAAACAATTATGCAGAAATCCGTTTCAGGCTATTCTGAATCATATTCTGAAGTTTAACGCATTTTTTTATGTATGTATGTATGTATGTATGTATATATGTATGTATGTATGTATATATGTATGTGTCATTCCAGACGATAACTGTCCGTAGAATTGTGCTAGAAACTTCAAACAAATTTTAAAATGTTAAGGACACAAAACAAAAGTTCAAGTTCGTTGGCCAGCATGATCGGGTTACATCTTCGGGTTGAAATTTTCAAAAATGTAGTCAAAAATTTCAAAATAGCCTGTTTTTTGCGATTTGTTGTGCGAAATAATTTTTTCAGCATACTAACATGTGGTATATTCGGAATCAGCGTAAAATTTCCTATAAGAATATGTATCAAGTTTTCAAAAATTTCAAAGTTGAAAAATCAGTCAAAAATCGAAATAATGCCGTTCGCTAGTCGTAAAAATCGGTAACATTTGCATGAAAAATTTTTTAAATTGCAGAATAAAATAATTTTCTTTATCTTTTTCGGCCATAAATAGATAGTTAAAACTTTTTTAATACTTGAAATGCTCAAATTTCAAAACAATGTAAAGTTATAATGTACGATAATTTTTCAAAAATTCGCTCATATGATCGTGCTGCACGACTGGAATTTTATTACCACGCCCATAGATATTTTCCAGGACTCTACAAAAGATGTTCAACAAGGTTTAACCTACGGTGTCATGCATAGGGATTTTGAGGAGATTAAAGGCTCATTATTTATTTTTATTTTTTAAATATTTTAATTCCAAGCAGAACCAGTGGGTAGCTGTGGGCAGGGGCCATTAATTTGCATGCTCCACAGAAATGTATTACATGCGTAAGCGTCATTATCAACAAACACCAACCACAAATCATCAAACAGTATTCTAATAGAGAGCGAATTTTAAAAAAAGTTCCATTCAAGCAGCATAATCGAGTGGGCGAATTTAAGTACGTTGTCGTAGTATATTGTGTTACATTATTTTGAAATTAATACTTTTAGTGCAAAGAAATTGTTCACAACCAACTTTATGACCAAAAAACTCGTCATAAATAATATTCTGTAATTCAAAAAGATTCTGGATTTTATCATATAAATCAACAACTTTTAGCTGTTTTTAGCCATTTTTAGTGATTTTTCTAGCACATTTTGGTTAATATTTCCAATAATAGGCCTTTGTAATCGTAAAGGGAAAAAAATGATTGTATCTCAAACTTTGCCGCTTTACGTTTCAAACTACGTAGATTCCAAAACTGCAATGTCCGTCCGCCGTCCGGGCCATAAAAGGCTTGACTTGATTTAAAAAAAAAATCCGCTCTTTCGCACATGGACTCCACGTGGGTTCTAATTGGTCCTGGAATCTAGCCAGCTCGATCGCTTCACACGCATCAATGCTGTGAGCCAAAAAAAGGCCAAAACTGGGGTTTTCCCTCATATTGGTTTATTATTTCCAATAATAAGCCTATGTGATCGTATAGCAAAAAATTTTTATAACCCCCCCTCAAACTTTGTCACTTTACGTTTCAAGGTGCGTAGAATCCAAATTTGAAATGTCCGTCCGCCGTTCGCCGTCCGGGCCATAAAAGGCCTTAGAATTGACTTAAAAAATCTGTTCTTTCGCACATAGACTCCACTTGGGGTCTAGAATAGAATAGAATAAAGCTTTATTTGTGGCATAAAACAGGCAAGCCTATTTACAATATGGCACACGTCAGATAATTGTACAATAACAAAGTTTTAACAATAATAATAAAAATAGAAAAAAGATAAATGTTTTTTAAAAATAAATATATTGGGTTACAAGCATTTGAGCCATTGGCCCAACAAAGTAGAGCAGCATAAAGATTTGAACTCGCCAAAAGAGCTGTGAAAAATATCGATTTTCGGGTTCAAACTCTCAACTAAATTGTATGACAGAACGGATCTATGACTCAACATTGCTGAATGAGCCGCAGTACGCCCAAATGGAACATGGAAAAGGCTGCTCTGTCTAGAATGAAAAGACGGTACCCTAATAGAAAAATTGGCTAACAGTTCAGGGCAATTTATAGCACCGGAGAAGACTTGTATAAGAAAGATAAATCTAGCCATTGACGGCGCACAGACAGAGGAAGAACATCGAATCTCTTACATAGGTCTGAATAATTGGCTCTTAGGTTATATACATGAGATAAACGGTAATCGAGGTATTTCAGGAAACGCCTTTGAATAGATTCCAGCGAATTGATGTACTTGGAGTGGGATGGTGACCAGATCTCCGACCCAAACTCCAAATGCGGCCGAACGAGGGTGAGAAACAGAAGCTTCATGATGTCAACATTCTTGAGCTGCCGACAATTCCTGATCACCATACCAAGCATTCTGGTAGCTTTGGACGTTGCTAGCTGCAAATGGCTCCGAAAGATAAGTTGACTATCAATTAAGACGCCCAGGTCACGGAGCTCCATAACTCTATTCAAGACAAGACCATCAATATTATAGTTGGTCCTAACTTCTCGCCAGTTCGATCGCTCCACTCTCATGGGTGCTATGAGCCAAAAATAGGTGAAAAAGGGTCTTTTTGGTTTATTATTTCCAATAATAAGCCTATGTGATCTTATAGCAAAACATTTTTATAACCCCCCTCAAACTTTGTCACTTTACGTTTCAAGGTGCGTAGAATCCAAATTTGAAATGTCCGTCCGCCGTCCCTTAGAATTGACTTAAAAAATCTGTTCTTTCGCACATAGACTCCACTTGGGGTCTAGTTGGTCCTAACTTCTCGCCAGCTCGATCGCTCCACTCTCATGGGTGCTATGAGCCAAAAATATGTGAAAAAGTGTTTTTTAAAATATATTTCAAGTTGTATAGAAATTGGAGATTTATGAGTGAAAAGAAAATGTTAGCTATTAATTTTATAGAAAAAAAAGTATTCTAAATGATACTCTTCTATTCAACAAGAGATTTTGGATTTTAGGCTATTTTTTGCAATTTTATAGATTTTTTAAACCAAAATTTAATGAAGTTCAAGTTTTTAGCGTAATTTCGTACATAAATTTGTGAATGTTCTATTTCATAGTTGATAAACTTTATTTGACCAATCTTATGCTAAAAAATATCAATCTAACAATTCTTAGCCATTTTCAGTGATTTTGTCAGCACATTTTTTGAAATTTGACCAATTCGATGATATCAATATACAGTATAGGTAACACTTTTATGTGTTGGAAAGATGACTTGGTAATAAATTGTTTTGTTTATCAACATCATTCCTAATCAGCTGAGTAACCTACATTCTCTCCTGTTCATCCTAGAAAGTGACTGATCACAATAATTCATTCATAATAATTCTGGTTGCAATATCGCAACTCGTATATATGTATTTCTCTCTAGAAATGAAGCAAATAGCAAACGGCAAAAATGTGGTGGTACTGGTGGTTTCTTATTTGCTGAGATTGACAATATTATGATGGACACTGTTGTGGAAATGACGTCAGACCCGGTTCTTTTAATAGTCGGTCCATGAAGAAAATGTAGCTCCTTCTACTCTGTCGTAGCTCCATGTGTAAAACGCTCTATTTCGTCGCCTATGGACACCAATGAGGAGGCTAATAGCGCTATCTGCCAGACAGAATTTATCTGAGGGATAATTTTATCCGCTAAGTGATTCGCAATTGATAAACGACTCACATTCTTTATTCGGAGTATTACGCTATACTCAGTATAGCTATTCAGCAGTTAATGTAGATGACTGATAAACCGGCCCTAATACTACTTCCCGTAGAAGACTGCTCCGCTGTTTCAGACTTTTCCCACTCGTATAGCACGTGCTCCCAACTAGACGCCAACTGTGGTAACCGTGGTATCTGTGGTAACCGTGTGGTAGCAGTGATTGGACATGTTAATCTAATATTTGTACTTTATAATCCTACTAGCTCTGCCAACTCGATCGTCCAGAATCTTCTAATCCAGCGGTTCCCAACCGCTGGGCCGCGGCCCACTTGTGGGCCGCAGGCAGCTCGCTACTGGGCCGCGGATGCAGGCCGGAACATAATATTAAAATATTGCAAAATAAGTACGGTATTAATAAATCGGTCCTCGCGATAAAATATTAATTTAGGCATTCTCTTGGATAGTGTAAGTTTAGTGATTCAATTATTTTACTTTATTTTTTAAATTTATTTACAAGTCGCTTGACAATTTTATAACAGAAGATTAATTAGATTGGTCAAAGTGTGTAGGTTTGACAACTGACGGGGCACGAGCTATGTCTGGTATTCATAGGGGGTTAATCGCCAGAGTTAGGTCAGTAGCTCCCTTTGTCAAATGGACACATTGCAGCATACATAGAGAAGCTCTTGCATTTAAAGGTTTGGGCGAGTGTCTGAAAAAAAACTCTTGACGATGCAGTAAAAATCGTCAACTTTAAAAGCAAGGCGAAAAAACTCGAGACTTTTCAGTGTTTTGTGTGATGAAATGGGCAGTCAACACAAATAGCTTCTACTTCACTGTGAAGTTCGGTGGCTATCCAGAGATTTTTATCAAGATTGTTTGAACTTCGTGATGAACTCTGGGTTTTCCTAATGAAGGCTTATGATGGCAAACGTGCAAGTTCTTTCTTAGACTGTGTGACCGATGAAAACTGGTTAAAGCGGTTGGCGTAATCTAACTCTTCAGGGCAAGGATATTCATAAGTTTCTTGTAAAAGAAAAAATAGAGGCAATGATAATAAAACTTCAACAATGGGCTAAACAAATTGAAAAAAAAAAAAAAAATTCTTTCGACGTATTTCCTGTCCTACGTGATTTCCTTGAAACCAACGAAGTCAAAATTGATGAAACAACAGCTGCAACCATAAAAGATCACCTCTCATCTTTGGCTTCCAACCTCAAGTAGTTTAATTTTAAATATATATTTATCAAAATTCCAATTACTTGTCTCATCTCATCACTTTTATTTTGCTTTGTGTTTTCACTATTTATTTTTGGGCTGAGAAATCACAGTAAGAAACTAAGTCTTTTCATATTTCTTTTAGGAACTAGTTCCCTCAAATTGAAGGCGAAATCCAATGGATCAAAAATCCTTTTCATGAAGAAAACTTTGAAAAAGTAAACACATCTTAATATATCTATATTAATCTTAATATATCTATAGATAAATAAAGGTTCTTCAGTAAAAAGTTTTTTTTCCCCCCTTTTTGCTCAGTATGTTTTAATTTGACTTAATATTTGCTTAAATACCTATGGGCTTCTAATCAATTGTGTCAGTACCGCGAGAAAATGAGTATGTCCCTACAGTCTTGCTTTGTAACACCTAGAGAGGCTCTGTTCCGAATTTCAGTATCTCCAGTTAAATACTAACGAAATTACCCAAAGAGCTGACAGCTTCATAGAGGGGTTCCTCATGTTGTTATTGTACTGTACCTCATCCATACAAGTCCCGTTCTAAAGTTCATCATGTCAAGTAATGTAGCAACCAACTCGCCTCACTCTGCTGATAGAAAGTTTCCTTATGTTGGAATTTTTTTCTACCACATCTAGAAAAGCCCTGGTCTGAAGTCCGGCATCTCATGTTGAATAGGAGCGAAATTAGTCGTTTATTTATGAACAACTCACTTCTCTCGCAAATCCTAAACGTAGATCATCGCGAACCATCACAATTCTTATTATTTATATTACACAGGGTGTCTACAGTAATTATGAAACAAACTCAAGGAATCGATTCTAGAGCTAACTTCTGATCGAATGTTACCATAAGAGATTTCTTTTTAAATGCTTGGTTTTCAAGTTATTTAATTTTTGAAATTTTTTTTTCGTGTTTTGTACCTGATAGCATTAAAACGGCCATAACTCCATTTAGAATCACAGTAAACTCCAAACTAAGAACAGCTTTGGAAAGAGCATTAAGTTTCCAATAACCTTGAAATGAAGTAAGGTTGTGTTAGTTTGTTTTAATTGGGTAAAAGAGGCCAAAGTACAAAATTAGAAAAAATATTTTAAATTGTCGTTTTTCCTTCCGCTTTTATGCTACCAGTTGTGAATTTTTCAACGTGCACTCTTCGGAAAAAACATCCTTAAACTGTTAGCTTTTGAACGGTATAGTCAACTTTACTTTTATTTTGCTGATTGGGGGAGAAAAGTATGTTCGTAAGTTGACAAACATGGTTTTGGTTTATTATTTCCAATAATAAGCCTATGTGATCGTGTAGCAAAACATTTTTATAACCCCCCCTCAAACTTTGTCACTTTACGTTTCAAGGTGCGTAGAATCCAAATTTGAAATGTCCGTCCGCCGTCCGCCGTTCGCCGTCAGCCGTCCGGGCCATAAAAGGCCTAAGAATTGACTTAAAAAACCCGTTCTTTCGCACATAGACTCCATTTGGGGTCTAGTTGGTCCTAACGTTTAACCATCCCGATCGCTTTACTCGCATAGATGCTATGGGCCAAAAACGGGCGAAAAAGTGTCTTTTTCTATGCGCGCACGCCTGGCACGCTTGGCAGGGGGTCACGGTGGGTGGTGAGGGTGGGTGAGCGGGGGGTGGAGTGAGAGGAGGCGCCGGCGCCGCGGCACCTTGTGGTGGGTACGGCGCCGGCGTTCCTTCGAGGCATGAATATATGTTTTTTTCAAGGTCATATTTGTGTGTTAATACCAAAGCTTTTCCTACGCATATTTAATAACATATCCTCTCAACTTTTCGTACGTACTTAGATAATGATATTATTAAGGCAATAACTATTTGAATAGATAGGAGCTCAAATCGAGAAATGTAAACATGCGTATCTAATTATAGAAGTATAGGTTGTGGCAACTCGAAATAGGACACGCCGAGGAGTCTCGACGGGCTTATGACGTATGCTAGCCAACTAAAACTACGATCATACTCAATTGAAAAAATAATAAACCTTTGTGAAATAATTTGCAGCGTATTTTTTTTTACGCTGAATCGAATGGTAACATTCGCAGATCTCAACAATATCGTTATAACATATTTTTACAATTTAACTAACTAGTTTAGCCCTTAAAAATACATGAAATTGAGAATAAAAAATAAACTAAAAATTCCTGAGTTACCTAATAGATCTGCAAGTATTATCATTCGGTTCAGCGTGAAAAAATACCTAGAAACCGGACCCAAAATCGCATTTTCATAGAGGGTAATTTTTCAATAAAACCCTCAATTTCGTAGAAAATACCATGTTTTTCAACATAAGAACGAACTTTTCTCCCCCAATTAGCGAAGTAAAAGTAAAATTGACTATACGGTCCAAAAGCTGACAAATTGAGGAAGTTTTTTCCGAAGAGTGCACGCCGAAAAATCACCGAACTTGTAGCGAAAAAACGGAAGGAAAAACGTCGATTTTAAATATTTTCTCTAATTTTGTTCTTCGGCCTTTTTTACCCAATTAAAACTAACTGAAAATTTTCACTTTATATCAGGTTTATAGGAACTTTAACGGTCTTTCCAAAGGTGTTCTTGGTTTTCAAATTACTGAGATTCTAAAAGGAGTTATGGTCGTTTTAATGTCGGAACGTACAAAACACGAACAAAATCCTAATAAGAATTGAATAACTTGAGCAGAAAGCGTTTAAAAATAAATCTCTAATAGTAACTGAGCTAAATGAGCATAAATGAGCTATAAATCGATTCCTTGAGTTTGTCCCATAATTACTGTAGACACCCTGTATAAAAATTAATATTTCTATCTACACAGGGTGTTAAAACTTTCGATTGAAAACGCAGGGATCGATTCTACAACGGATTTCCAATTAAAAATTCCACCTCAAAATTGATTATTTACCGCTTTGTTTTCGAGTAATTTCACCAAGATGTTTTGTTTTGTTTTGGATGATTATTATGAATAATAAACCTTTGTATTCGACCAAGAAAAAAAATTTTTTTTTAACACCCCCTGAAAATTTTTTGGTTTACGGTTCAAAATGCGTAGAATCCAAAAATCGAATTAAAAAAAATCCGTCTGTCCGCCGTCCGCGACTTTTCTCCGAAAACACTAGACCAAACTATTTGAAACTTGTGTTAAAAATCAAATTTGTTTGTTTAAAAATTAAAAATCAAACTTGTGTTAAAAATCAAATTTGGGGTCTAGCTGATCCTAAAAGCTTGGCATCAATTTTCATCAACCCTAAAGGGTTGTATTAAAGGGCTAAACTCAAAAATTGAGGTCTCGAAAACTTTCTAGGGAACAGTAGTAATTTTTTGCTTGTCCATGACAGATTCAATCCCAAACTATCGATTAAAACCACCCGCAAACCACGCGCTGCTAGCGAATCTGTTGTTTCGCCAGTCAAGCTATAAATTCCATGGACGATCGCTAGATGAAGAGACCGGGATACAAAGAAATTTTCTTATAAAAATCAGCTGATGTAATGCCAATAATGGAAATAACAGGTGATATTGTTCCAATGGATTTATTGGAAAACCGAGTTTATTAACTATAGTCCGTGCGGAAGTACCTACTAGGGAATCATTGGTACCTACATGCTTAATTACTCGAAAACTGCTCCCAAGTCTACCTGTAGGTAGTGGAAGAATCGTTTTCGCTTTTGAGAGATGGAAAAGTTTTATTTTCCAAAAAATCAAACGGCTGTTTTTGACATGGATATGTCTTTGCTCTGGGGGGTCAACCAAAAATTTTCGTGACGCAAAAAATATGTCACAATTTCTAATGATGTTCACGTACAACCAATCCGTTGCTAGGGGAATGGAACTTCCGCAGTTTTCATCGCAAAGAAATCGTTCGCCACTCGTTGGAAAGCGCTTGATTTATGTGATAAATGCTCACATCTCAAGCTACCAATTTCCCTCTCCTTGCGTACCTGGCTACATGCCTAAACTAAGTTGATTGGACTATAAACAATTTTAATAAGCCGGTTACAATATTCTTAACGTAAAGCAATAGCATAATTTACTCCACTCCATAGGAAACATTATCATCCTCTTGACAACAGTCGACTGTAAACAATCTCTCCACAGTTATTTTCAACATTTCTATAAGTAAACCGTTGTTTTGTTGTAATTAGTCGGGATGCGGCCCAGGGAAAATAAATGAAATTATTTCATTTATTGTTTTATTTGATAACGTTTCGTCCTCTTACTGAGGACATCTTCAGATCTTGGTGTGTCCAGGAAAAAATTTATAAACATCCGAATATAACGGATTCGTGGTGACAGTGGCTCACCAAGTCAACTCAATGTCAAGAAAGCAAGATCTGAAGATGTCCTCAGTAAGAGAACGAAACGTTATCAAATAAAACAATAAATGATATAATTTCATTTATTAATGAAAAATCAGGCTATCATGAACATAAAAATTATAGCGCATGTATTGGAGAAATGACTTTAGTAGTATGTATAGTATGCTTATTGTGTCTCCAAGAATAATAGAATAAATTCTTTATCCTACATTTCGTCGCCTACAGTCCAAAGTTAAAGGATTTTTTTCACAACTCTCGTGGACAACCGTTATGAAATCCCCAATCAAAGACATATCCATGTAACATGGTATCTGCTTGTAAAGCAGATATTGGTTTTACAGTGGTTAAATTTCCTTCCACATTTTACGTTTTAAAACGTAAAAAACATCTGAAAAACTTTCGTTGCGTGTCTTCCGGTGTGTGTGTGTGTGTGTGTGCATGCCTGCCGTGTCCTTAAATCCTTGTAACAAGCTTAATTTCTCCAATATTCAACATATTATTATGAAATGTTCGTGTGATATGCGGGTTAAGGTGTAGAAGGCCCTCTATCAGTTTCGTTGATCCCAAATCAACACTTGACTCGGCGCATGCACAAACGTAAATTCCATCAAGCATCATTTTCTCTCTTCTCTCTGTCGTCCGATCTCGCTCAAATTCGGAGGATAGGTGGAAGCATCCTCTCCTTGAGCATTCTCTAGCGATTTCAACATGATCCTATCATTAGTGGCTACTGCGCATGCGCGAATTTGTATTTCTCTTAACGAGCCTAATTTCAATAGCTTCCCTTTCATTTTCGATGAAATTTTCAGGCAATGTTACGGGTTAAGCTTTAAATGGTCCTATTTTCATACTTTTCAAATCATTACTTCATTCTGCGCATTCGCAAATGTAAATTACTTCAAGCATCATCTTCCCCGCCCATATCCATGCAGGCATATTGATGTCTACCAACGGATCTGCAATTTGAAATAGACCTCAATTTTAATATCAAGAATTTAATATCAGCGCACACTGATCAGCTGTGGGGCCCCTAAGTCTAAATTGTTCTTAATCGGCTTGTGATACTGAAACTTGAAATGTAGCTCCGTTTTGGAGATCTGGAATACAATTACAAAGTATGGTGGGACTCAGATCAGCTTCGGAACCTCTGAGGCTAATTTTTTTCCTAATCGACTCACGGTGCTGTTATTTAGATGGAGCTCCTTTGGGACTCCTCGGAAACAATTACGAGGTATGGTGGCGCACTGATCAGTAGAGCGGCCACTGAACCTATACTCTTTCCTTACCTCTCGACCTTTTTTTAAACATTTACTGTGAAGCGTAGAATTGCGGGGACTTGGAACTGTAAAGGTGGTAACCCTTTTGGGTGTTACGATTCGCCATGTTCTGATCATATATTACATAAGAGGTTTAACAATTTTAAACAAATGTTCTGCGTCGAAGTGATATCTGATACAGAAATAATAAACCATTGTGTAATAATTTGCAGCGTTTTTGTTTTTTTTTAGTTCATTTCAAAAGACGGTCATAATTCACCTAATCAAAGTTCATTACAAAATCAAAAACAAGCACACCGTTGAAAAGAAACCTAGAAATTCCTTATAGAATATTGCTCTTTTGTGAAGTTTCAGTCTTATTCAATGGGAATAATGTAGGTGTAAAATGAAGATTCTCTCATTTTCAAGAAACTGAAATTTTTCAAAAGGCTCAACACCCTTCGGAAAATTAATTTTTCCCGTTTGGGCAACAGAAAAACTTCAATTTTTTTTTAGCTTTCTAACGAAATTGTCACTGACTTTTAAGTTGCCAATTATGGGAGAAAATCATGGTTCAATGTTAAAAACGTCGTTTTTTCAAAAACAGTTAGGTTTTTCTTGAAAAGTCGATTTATACGTCATTTTTTTACTCTGAATCGAATGGTAACAGTCTCAGATCTCTCGAACTTCATTATAACCAAGTTTTACACTTTGACTGACAAATTTTTAGATCATTTGTTATGATAAATTTTATTCATTTTTAGGGGTAAAACTAAGTAGTTACAATGTAAAATTCTGTTATAACGAAGAAGGAGAGATCTGCAACTCTTAACATTTGATTCATCGTGAAAAACTACATAGAGACCGACACCAAACTTGTGGGATCATGGAAGGTCGCTTTGAATGACTCAACATGTCTAACGCCGTCTCTAATTCTGTCAATAGTTACGCAACAATCGATTTCACCTTAAACTTCCTCAATCAACCATTCTCACCAAAATTATATACGCAATCCATACATACAATCCCTGTAATGCACGCATTACTTACCAAAAATAGCACGGGAAAACTACGTTAAGTTGAATAGATACTTCTGGGTAGGCGTAGCCGGTCTCCGGCCTAAGATCGATTTTCTTCAAATTCGGAGATATAGGTAGGCACCTCACTATAGTAGGGGGAAAGACGCTCCGCGTACGAAAGATGCCACGTCACAAATTGATTTCATATAATTTGGGCCAAGCCAATAGTTGGATCTTCGTCTCCTGGTACAGCGGATTCGTTCTCTCAATCTTTTCGACTGCGTTTGGGAGTGAGACGTTCCTTCAACGCCTTGGCTGACTTTCGCCAATCACACAACCGTACGGGTAAGTGTGGCGGTGGATTCACACGTCTCACCAAGACAGAAAATATATTCCTAATGTTGAATAACAATATAATTCATTTATATATTAAATGGGGATGTGAATCCTTCAACGCCACTGTATATTACTAAAGCACTCTCCCACTTTATCTCTGTATTAGTAAGAAGCATACGTAACCCAAATGTTATTGTATGATATCATTTTAACAGAAAGAGACTAACAATGAACGAGAGTAGATTTACAAAATGGGATTTTAAAGGGATGAAACAGAGTTACATTGGTACTTCGTACAGGTCTTGAGTTAAAGTTCTGCAAAAAGCTCTGCAGTTGTAGGCAACGCGGAGGTCGTCGGTCCTGGTCTTCATATAGAAATGAAATGAAAATCAGGAAAGTCCGTTTGAAGAAGATATCCCCCTATAACATTTGGAAAGCAGCAATGATGGTTTAATTTTTGAAATATATATATATATATATATATATATATATATATATATATATTTCTCTGATTTCTACGTAGGAAAAGCGGAGACAGCACTTAATTTGAGGGTCAATAACCATAGAGCATCGGTAGCAATGAAAAAGAAGATTTGCCAGTAAGCCGCCATGCCTCGTCGCATGATGCTACATTTGATGATTGCTATGGTATGAAGGTATTGAAAAAAAATGGGGCCCACAGAAAATAAATTAATGCTGGTTCATTCAGAGAGAGCTCACTCGAATGTTTTGGGCGCGTATGATCCTCCAGGGTTGAATATCAGACGTTAACTGGGCAACCACGCTTCTCCATGGCAAGATTTTCTCACCAATTAACAAAAATCAAAATTCTTTTCTCGTAGTTTGAAAAAGGCATAAGCCGAAATATAAAAAATTAGTTTCATGTTGTCAATTGTTGTTTTTCCTTAAAAATTGATTGAATATATATATATATATATATATATATATATCACAAAACGATCAATCCCGAGATCGTTATCAATCCGAGGTCATCGAATCAATAACAAAAAAGAAAATCTCGAATCCTATCTGTCAAGCCTACAAAGCAAGCTGGTTGAAAGGGGCTACCCAAAGAAATTTGTTAAAGATCGTTTAGTGCCAGCCCACGTACAGTACACAGCAACGCCACAAGCTACTACGGACCGAGTGCCACTAGTCACTACATTCTTCTTTGGAGCCCAAAAATTAAATAGTGTACTTCTTGAGCTACAACCCATTTTGACAGCCAACTTACAGACGAGAGAAATTTTCCAAGAAACACCACGAGTGTCAGTGTTTACGTATCGTCCAGGAAAAAATATCGGTGAAATCTTGTCGCACCGTCACCTTCAACCGACGCAGTCTACAAGGTATCATCCTTGCGGCCGACTCAGATGCAAACTTTGCAACCTCGTGATTGAGAGTGCACATTTTACTTCAGTAAACACTACACATTCCTACAAATGTGTAAACTCAGCAGAGTGCCAATCCAAAATGTGTGTTAACCAATTAATATGCCAGAAATGCACGAACATGAATCAACAAGGTTTCTACGTTGGCAAAGCATCGCAAATGAATCTGAGGATGAATAACCATCGTGCTTCAGTTACCCATAACCAGCCACTCCCAATCAACGAACATGCAAGATCTCATGATGCATCATTTGATCAATGTTTTGGGGTGAAGGTTTTGAAGAAGATGCCACCAGGTTCTAACGACCGACTTCTCCACCAATCAGAAAAAAGCACACAACTGGGTTTTGAAAGCAAACGTACCTCCCGGCCTCAACATTAACGATTGAAATTATCTTCACCTTGCGATTGAAATTATCTACATACATCTCCCTGTCAACAAGCCGAAACCGGCAATAATAAGGGAACCGAAATTCACAGTAGCCGTTGAAGAAGCGTCTCACTCCCAAACGTAGTCCAAGAGTGAGAGAATGAATGAACTGTACTAGAAGACGGCGATCCGACCATTGGCTTGGCCCAAATTGGATAATGTCATGCAGTTTGTGGCTTGGAATCTTTCGTACGCGGAGCGTCTTAATGGGGGATATTACACATTTTTTGTAGTCAAGGCGGAAAAGGTTGGAATGTGCAGGCTGCTCAGGATGGAGTGAGTAATTTCATTCGACTTTTGTTGTCCAAGAAACGCCCCGTCAAATTTAAAATTTCTAGGATGAACAGGAGAGGATTTAGCTAAACTCAGCTGAAAAGGAAAGATCCCCCGAATTTATTCGTTTCTTGATGTCCTAGACAGTCTCGCTATCAAATTTGAGCTTCCTGACGAACGGGAGATATTATCATGTTTACCTCTTCCCTTACAACCCTCAACCACTAGATCGTAACAGCTCCAGAACCCCAAAAGTCACTGTTCAGGTTAAATGTAGCCTATCTGTAGCCTATCTGGGAAAAAATGAAGTCCGGAAACATGAACGCCACGTTTTAGCTACTGTTACATATTTAGCATCAGGTGACTTAAAGGGCATGCCCCTCCCAGGATATGCAAAGAAAAGACCTGGAGGGAGCCAATATTGGGCCGAAGTTCTACTTTGTTACTCATCTCGGCGTGTCACGTTCATTGGCTAGTCGGTTTTTCGGAAGCTTGGTAATGCGAGAATATCGTCTTTTTATTTATAGTCACTGATATATATTTGATTATTCCAGGGCTGCAAATAAACTAGGTATAAACAGTTAAAATAGGGAATGATCATCAATCGGCGCAAAGGCAGGACTATGATGCATGGGCGAGAATCAACTGGTTGCATCATCTCCTTACAAATGTGTAACACTGACCTGACCACCTGAATTTCAATTTCTTTTATTTTCTTAATTAATAAAGATTACACTGTTTAGATTGACATTAAATTGCAATACATAATAGAACGAACAAACTTCAACCAACATGGAATTGAACTTTTCTATGAGATTCACCCTTATATCAAACCTTGGTCTCATGAATCTAAACAAAATATTACTGCGAACCTCTTTCATCAAAGGTTCATCGGAAGAAAACAGTAAATTAGCTCAACTCACTAAGAGACGGCCTTGAACATAACCATGCCCGCTCAGGAAGTTGACCAGAACTAACGCCTATTAATTTATCATCCGTATCCGAAAGAAGAGTGAAACAAGTTTGACGACTTCCTGATTCCCATTTTTTGTCTCGTGCTCTGATACCTAAGCTGTTCGTGACTCAACCGCGCAAACCGGTTTCTCTTTCGAAGACGTCGGAATATACACAAACACGAGACCCCTTGATGTTTACGGGATCGAGAGTTATACCAGCGGGATACTGTGTTCAGTCAATGAGTGCTAAAAAGGGGAGTATCTTGACGGTAAGTCAAAAAGCAGACGACGTAGGTTGCAATGATGCAAGTCCATCCACGTTCGAATGTTCGAATGCGAAGTATTAATAGTTGATGCCTCAAATTCTGCGTGAGGGAAAGTGGATAGCAGTTACATGGCAGCGTATAATTTGTTTCTTAACTCGTTCAATCACTGAGCTTCTTACATTTTTTGGGTGCATCGAGTACTTCAAAAATTCAGTTGAAAGCAGAGTTTTCTAACACGAGTTAACATTTGGCGAAAACTCCCAACTGTGAAAACAATGTTTCGGATATCTATAAGTAGACTTGGAAGCTAAAATATCAAATCACATTCTACTTTACAGATACACTCGGAAAATTATCGAATAACTTATATCATTAGGTTGAAAATAATGTAAATAATTATAATTATTCATGATACAAACTAGGTACTGTTTTTCAGTGGGGTGGAATGGCAGACATTTAGTTGTCGACACTTCTATCCCTTCCTATCCACCCTAGTGGCAGATTTGGGAACCTTGATCACTTGTTTCAGAGTTCCTCCACTTTAAAGCGTACCTAGGTATTTGGGGTAGCCAATCAGTTGGTTGAGACTAGCATTATTTGGCTGTGTGTATGCTGGTAGGTGATCGAGTGGGAATCCCTTTCGCAAACAGAATAGTGGAACGCAGAATCACTACTGAGTAGTGGATGAAGAGGATTAAAACTTGATTAAAATAATGCTACGAACTTTACAACAAATTACTTCATTAAAGTTTACAAATGATCATTATTTCAGTCTCAGATAGCCCTTTAGAGCAGATCACTCGTCCACAATTATTGAACGCAGTTAATATTTGTTGTGATTTATTACTCGCATTATTATAATTTTTTTTTTAATCAGCGTACTGCGTCATTAAATGTTGGTAAATTTAGTCCTATAACATTCAATACATCTGTGTCAACAATTGTTGCAACTTATAATACAGGTGTAGTGGCGTAAAGTATGGGCGTAGTTTTCGGTAGCTTGGATTTTTGACAAGGACGACAAGGTTATTCCGAAATCCAAACTTTACGTTGCCCTTGTTAGAAGTCGCCTCGAGTTTGCGACAATAGTCTAGAACCCCTTCTATAATGTATAGATCAATTCGATCGAAAGGATACAACATAAATTTTTAAAATACCTATGTTTTGTATGAAAAGGGTAACGAATGTAGATATTTTTACCGATAAATCGATTATGGAATCTCTGGGGTCGCACTAGCTTGCTGATCGACGGAAGATTAATGAAGTTATTTTTGTTCATAGATTATTGAACGGTCTGTACGATAGGTACTCAAGCTTTGTTTGAGCTTTTAAACATTAAGGTGACTTCTTACTCCGCTAGATCAAATGATTATTTTTGTGCCTCATTTTACTAAAACAAATATTCATTCAACAACCCATTAGTTAAGATTCAGAGGTTAATTAATTAAATTCTTACTGAGTTAGATTTTGATTTCAATTTTGATAGCGAGAAAGCTGTGAGAAGGAAATTAGTGAATTATTTCTCTTACTCTTTATGATTAAATATATTTATTATTTCCCCCATTTATTCACTGATTTTTGTACTATTTTCTTTTTGTAATTGAGATTTTATCCCGTTAGCATTAATAAATTAATAAAAAGTTATTTCTTTCTAGGGTTAACCTTGGTTAACCGCCCCTCTTGGCTCCTTCACATAATTGTTCTCCTACTTAAACTCACATCATGTACATTTATGATTCGTCGTTCATCAAGAGTGGTGTCTGAAGATATTTTCCTTTCTGTTTATCATGCATGTTTTGCAAGCAGAACGTCGTACTGACTGGTGCTTTGGGGGTATTCTCGTCTTCCTCCAGAGGTGTTTAGGCTCCAAAAATGTGTCATTAGAATTCTCCCTGGCCTTCGTTGAAGAGAAAGTTGCAGGGGGGCATTTACTTGTCTTAAAATCTTCACTCTGCCAAGTGCTTGTGTTTTCGCAATTTTAAAAATCATTATGTCAACGTTACCGAACCTAACTACTGTATATCGCATGCACGCCTATGACACAAGATCGAGGGACGGTTTTACAAGCCTCACCGTCGCCCAGCGTTGTAATCCTAATAAAATTGGCTCAAGACCTTTTATAATAGCCTTCCAAATGAAGTTCGTGTTCTTCCCGTAAAGCAGTTTAAAACCGCATATTGAGACAGCATCTTTTGCATTCGGAGCTATATTGCGTTAGTGACTTTTTTGACATTTATTGGTCGATGAAGTTCGTGTTCTTCCCGTAAAGCAGTTTAACCGCATATTGACACAGCATCTTCTGCATTCAGAGCTATATTGCGTTTGTGACTTTTTTAACATTTATTGGTCGATCTAGTAATGCATTATATAATTTTGTTGATATATTTATTCTATTTTTGAGTTCATTGTGTAAATTTATATATTGTTTCATTTTGTGTAGGTACTAATTTATGTAGTAGAAGAATTTTTTATAATTTTTATAATGAGTACGCTGTCTACTTCCAGATCTGTGACATTTTTCATTTTTTGAAAGTTCTAGTTATTTATATATATTTTTGAAGAGTTAAAGTTATCCGTATATTTGAGTGGAAGTATTTATAGCATGGTTGAGTATGTGTGATTGTTCCTGTCTCTTCCCGTTGTTTGGGTTGTTTCTTGATCAGTCCTGGGACGGCTCTCTTGTTCCTGGTGGTCGCGGTCATTGGCTGTTGTGATGGTGGTCTTTGCCGTTGACTTTGTGTCACGGGGAGTCGCCAAGGTGAGTAGCCAAGGTAGGGTGTCTACCGGCCGGCGATTGGTGGTGGTGACCTACACTAACCCTAGCTGCTTTTCTTCCGTATATGGGTTTCATTGTACTGTGCATTATTTGCGTGCATATTTCAAAGTTTGTTTCATTTAATTTTGTTGGTTAGACGTTTGTACTGCCTAAACATTAAGGCCGGTACAAATAAAAAAAGTCTGAAGTTTTGAAGTTAATATAATATTAAACGTAATTACATATTAGAGGTTGATGTCTTCCGAGAAGAATTAGGTACATAAAATTAATAAAATACCGACACTTTATTGGTCCCTCTGTGTATTACAGGAGCTGATATCTAGGTACAATAGTACATCATAATATAATATGGAGTATATAGACAGTGACGTAGTCACTCATCAAATCAAAATTAATGTGATGAACGCTGCGAATGATTACACCATCTCATCCACCATCGTCATTTCCGCATTATATATGTAACCTTTGTATGCAAAAACCGAGCTATAATTTATTATGATCTTTTTTACAGTCAAAGTTCTAGTCGTTAGGGAGAGCGAATGGATGACCTGTACTGGGTAGCGATCCGGGTACGAAGATTCGTTTTATTAACTGGAGAAATTCATAATATAGTATGGTATTTTAATAATACAAGATGATGATATCTGGCTTACAGATCACTACATCTGACTTGGAAAAAAAATCATTCACATGAATAGGACCCAGCTCCTGGGTTGAAACGTTGTGATTAAACACCTAAAAAAAAAAAAAAAGTTTTAGAGACCTCGATTTTTTAATATTCCAGCTCTTCAATTTTACCTTTGAGGGTTGATCGAAATGACGCTGAAGAATTAGGACCAAGTAGACCCGATTCATTTAATTGTTAACCCAAGTTTCATAAACTTTTGTAAAGCAGTTTCCAAGAAAAAAACTCTAGATGGCGGATAGAGACGGATCCCCCCCAAACGTCTGCCAAGTTGGGTAGGCAGTATAGCTTCCTCACACAATATATAGAATCAGTTGAAGAACACAGTACCAGTCGAAATGATTGATAATTCAACGTTATAAGAAATTAACGTGTGCACATGCGCATAGACTACTACTACTCCAAAGGCAATGAAATTTAGGGGAACTTCAGGAAGGTAAACCGCACAATCCTCGAATATTTAATAAAAATCGGTGAATTAGTCGCGGATTTTTGTCTGTATTGATCAATTTTAGTTTTTCGCATGCGCTATACTTATTACTCCACTAATCTAGATATAATTCATAGGGAATTTCCCAAAAACATATATATATATATATATATATATATATATATATTTACTCCCTGATTTTGAACGGAATAGACGGTAAGAAATCGACGTTATAATAAATTAATGTTTGCGCATGCGCACAGACTACTGTTTATTCGAAGGCTTTGAAAATTATAGGAGACCGTCCAAGAGCTACCTCGCATGAACCCTGAAAATTTAATCAGAATCGGACTGAGAATTGATATAGTTTTGGGCGTGAGAAGGATTTACCACTGACAGACAGAGAGACAGACACGGAACCAAACGAACTACATCACACGCGAAGAAGTTGTGGAAACCCATTTCAAACGGAAGTTAGTGAAAAAACATTGTCTATTTCCACGAAAAATAATGAGTTACAATGTTAAATCGATTTTGACGGCTAGGCCATCATCAGTCAAATGAAGGGTTATTTCCGCTAGTAGTAATAGTAAAATTATCATTTACGTACCTTCCGGAGGAGTCCGTCGTCACTAGCAAGTCAAGTACTGTGCGGGCGAGAGCTTTCAATGTAATTTGTTTCACCCAAATATTATTAGATAAAAAGATAAAATAAAATAAGAAAAAAAAATAAATAAATAAATAAATTAGTAGAATATCTAAAATTTTTATCTAAATATATCTAAATACTTTATTTTATTTTATACAGATACTTAGGTGATTATTTTTAATTTACTAATTATTTTATCTTTTTGCATTTCATCTATTAAATCTAACAATTTAGGGGAGTAAAAATTAAATTAACTAAGAAAAATAAATCATATCCCTTTTAGCTATTGCAACCACTCAAAAAAATTTTAAATTCAAAAAGTTTGAAAAATTTCTTCATCGAAATCCGTTTTGAGGCATTCTGAAACGATTCCTGAAGTGTGCGCTTTTTCATATACATACATATTTATTTATTTATATCACTTATTGAAAATTACTCCAGAAGAGCTTGTTTATAATTGCACGATTAGAAAATATAACAGAAAAAACGTCACAAAAATATTTTTATATTTGTGACGAAATATAAAAATAGTTTTATGACGTTTTTTCTGTTATCTTTTCTAATTGTGTGATTATATATATATATACATATATATATATATATATATATATATATATATATATATATATATATATATATATATATATATATATATATATATATATATATATATATATATATATAGTTTTGATGAAAGATGAAAACACTCGCGTGGTATTACACGGCGAAATATTCTCTCAATTTTGTAAGTTTTATTTCAGTGTATTTTTTTCTTGAATGGTAGATTTTTCCAAATTTTTTTCTTGAATGGTAGATTTTCATTTAGGATACGTTTTTGGCCATAAAATTAATAGTTAATAATATCTTTGCACTCAGAAAGCTCAAATTTCAAAATAATTTAATATTATACTATATATGATCATTTACAAAAATTCGCTCATACGATCATGCTGCATTACTGAAACGTATAATGTATCATTTGCCGTCCACAACGGTAAGGATGACTTTCACTACAGTAGGGTGAACGTTATATTGAATTGATCAAAGATATTAGATGAGAATTTATACGTACTCATAAATCAAATGTAAATGAAACAATAGGCAACAGGAAACCTTGCAATTCACGTTCTTAATTTCCAGACAACCTACGCATTTGGTTCCTGACCTACTCACACTTCCTTCCTGGAGCGGAAATAAAATATCGTGAGCCAACCACATCTAGAAGGATCAGGTTTCCCATCGAACTTGAACCTGACATCTAAAATGCGAATCAGAAACTGGTTTCGGTGCGATTCAAACGGCCCCAACTCAATGTCTCACACCAGGCTAGTCTTCCTACCTCATAATGGCTGGTTTTATCATATAACAAATATGTATCATTTATGACACACAACTAAAAACCAACATTTCAGCTTTTTCTCAATCAATATCACCATGGGGCAAGTGATCACTGTTTGACGACAAACATCAAGTCGATGATTCTCTTTCAGGCATGATCAAATAGTTATTGTCCAAAATAAAAGGCTGCTCATTTTGAAGTAGATAATGACATAAACCTATAGGTAGGTATTTGTGCAAAATAGAAGACGATTAATTTTGGGGTACCTACTGGGGGGAAAAACTGCTTTAATGCTTTAGAGTGCAGAATGCGAAGATGACTGAAGCGAATGTTGAAATTTCTCCCTTAGTGGAAGAAACAAAAGGTCATCGATATGTCTTTCCTTAATAGGTATCTTATTTTCCCAATTATCAACGGAGGTAATCAGAGGTACATGCATCGTCTAGTACCTACTGCTTACAAGTACCTACTACCCAATCTCAATAGTACTTACCATGTAGTGCCTTCTTTTCGCATTATTAGTTCATTATGGTTACTTAACAATATTAGTTTATAACTTAACGTAATAAATCAGCTTTCCTTGAGACACTACAATGGCTTAGGGTTCATGAGATGTCGTGATAAAATTAGAGCATTCCAACACGTGGCGAACGATTATCCTGCTATGGGAACTAAGGGAATTACACTTCGCAATAACGCATTGATTGTACCTGAAAATCAGTCGAAAATAATACTCCCTGTACCTACACTTTTTCGGGCTTAAAAAAAAAAAAAAAAAAAAAAAAAAAAAAAAAAAAAAAAAAAAAAAAAAAAACCAAGCTCGTAAAAAACATATCCATGTAAAAAAAATCTTTCTCTTATGAAATCTTAGCTGAATTTTAGCCGTTCAAGTAAAATGTGTGGGCGTTAAGCAGTAGTTATGACCCAAAGGACTCGCATGATTTTAAGCTTTACTCGGAAGAATTAGGTTCACGATATAAGATTCAGACTCTCTATAAAATTTGTAATTCAATTTTACGATTTCACAACCGAAGAAGCTAACCTCGGACGACAAAAATTGCAGAAGTTATGATTGTTGTAAAAATAGTAACGTTTGCGTATGAGCAGTAGATTCTATCTAGGACCAACGAAATTCCCTTTTGACCTCACAGACCTGAACCCGCGTAACCTCCGAGAATTTCAACAAAATCAGTTCCAGTATTAAAAAAAAAAATGTTTATTTATATTGCCGTCCAAGAAAAAATAAAATAAAATAACAAATTGGATATATATATATATATATATATATATATATATATATATATATGTGTGTGTGTGTGTGTGTGTGTATACACACATATCCATAGGGGGTCCCCCCCCCCCCCCCCTCTAGACTTGTTATTTATGGGTAAAAAAAAATTATATTTCAAAAAATGTTGACATCAACTTCGTTTTTTTTAGATGGGGAACCCCCACAACCTTATGATTTAAATGTCGAATTCTACGTAACTTTTCACGCTGAATCGAATGGTGGCACTTGCAGACCTCTACGACTAACGAATAAGGGCGAAAGTGCCCTTTGACCCCTAGAATTTCTGAGAATTTTCTTAATTAAAATCCATTTTGTGACATTCTGAAACGATTCCTGGATTGTAACACTTCTTCATATATATATATACCATCATAAAGCTGATAAGAATTTGAAGTTTTTACTGTACTTGCAAACGACTGTTAATTTTTTTATGGGTAAAAAAAAAGTTAATTTTCAAAAATTATGTTGACATCAACTTCGTTTTTTTTAGATGGGAAACCCCCATTTCAGCTATACATATATATATATATATATATATATATATATATATATGTATGTATGTATGTATAAATATGCCATTCTGGACGATAACTCCCCTTAGGATTGAGATAAAAAATTGGTTATAGTTCCAAAAAATCAAGCATTCCTAACTAAAGGATGAGTTTGTCGGCCAGCACTTTTTGAACACATTAAATTGGTCAAATTTAAAAAAATGTTCTCGAAAAATCACCAAAAATGGCTAAAACCGGCTAAAAATTGTTATATTTATATTATTCAGCAGAAGATTGCTCAAATAAAGTTTGATACCTATAAAATAGTAAATTCAAAATTTATGTAAAAAATTATGTTGAATAATATACTTAAATTTAATCAAAATGTCCTTAAAATATCGATAAAAATTGCAAAAACCCAAAAATCCAAAGCCTATCATTGAATAGCAGATCATTATATAGAATATTTGTCATAAAATTAGTAGTTAATTTATTTGCATTCAAAAAAATCAGATTTCAAAACAATTTAACATTATACCATTCGAAAATTTACGAAAATTCGCTCATGTGATCATGCTTTATGACTGGAACTTTTATTTTCTAGGTATTGGAATTCTACGTGGACTTTCATGAAGAAATGACCCATCTCTCGATTTTTTAGTGCGCGCAAACGGGCGCAATTCCGCTCTAAAGTGAAAAAAATTTGAAATACAGAGCAAAAGATATTAAATTACTTCAAGTAATGTAATAAATTTCCTCGAAACTCTTAAATTTCATTTATAAATTTGTTACGTTTTCAAATTTCTTTAATCAGCCATTAAGAAGCTTTTTCTTACAACACTTTTATACATATTCAATGAGGATAAATTTTCTATAGCGAATAATTATGTAAATTTCTAGGGCTGAGGATATTTCTTAGCCAAATTGACACAAGCGCACTTGGCCTAAGGAAGGGGGGCAAGTGCGATCTCTGACCTACTCCCGAAAATCTTGATATGTAAATAAAATTCTCAATGTACCTTCAATTTTCTAATACTAAAATACGCGAAATGAACTACTGGATGCGAATGGGAAACACTAAGTAGGTACATGATGTTACTTTATAATTTATTCGTTGTCAAAGTCAAACCATGCAAAAACCAGAGTGCACTGGCCCACAGTCACGCTATAGGTATCTAAAACGTTCTCTTTTGGTTTATTATTTTCAACAATGAACTTTTGTAATTGACTAAGAAAAAATAATTTTTTTTTTACCCTCCTGACATTTTTTTGGTTTACGTTTCAAGATGCGTAGAATCCAGTACTTAATCGGATTTAAAAAAATCCGTCCGTCCGCCGTCCGCGGCTTTTCCCAAAAATTAATAGACCTCATGAAACTTGCGTTAAAAATCGCATTTAGGGTCTAGATGGTCCTAGAAGCTCGGCATCAATTTGTGTCAACCCTAAAGGGCAGCATTAAAGGGCTAAATATCCAAAAATCGAGATTTCAAAAACTTTCAAGGTAACAGCAATGATTTTTTGCTTGACAATGATGAATATGATCCTAAAGAATCGATTAAAACTATCCGCAAATCTGTACGTTAAACGGTTCGTTTTCCAAGGGCTCGAACATCGAAAAAAACCTTCGAATTTTTAAGCGCGATTTCTAATGCGCAGCTAGCGAATCTATTGATATACCAATCAATCTCTAAATTCCATCAAAGATCGCTAGATAGTGATACTGGATTACATAAAAATTGCCTTGTAAATATCAGCTGATATTAGAATTATCAAGTGATTTAGTTCTAATGGAATTTATTCTACGTTGCGAAATCGAGTTCATCAACTATTGTCCGTGCGAATGTACCTACTAGGAAGTATTGGTACTAAATGCTAAATTTCATCTCTTAAATTGCTCCCGTAGCGGAAGCATAGTTTTCACTTTCGAGAGATTGAAAAGTTGCAGTATCCACTAAAATCAAACGGCTGTTGTTTTTTCACAGTGGTAAAATTTCCACTCGCATTTTACGTTTTAGTCTATTCTGAACAACTTTCGTTCCGTGTCTCTCTCTTTATCTCTGTGTGTGTATCTGTGTGTATGTGTGTTTGTCTGCGTGTGTATGTTCGCAAATCCTTGTAACAAGCTTAATTTCCACAATATTCAACCGGTTCTTATGAAATTTTCAAGGTATGTGCGGGTTAGGGTGAAGACGGTCCCCTGTGAGTTTCGTAGTTCCCAAATCAATACTCCACTCGGCGCATTCGCAAACGTAAATTTCATCAAGCACCATTATCCCTCGCCCCCGTTGTCCGATCTCGCTCAAATTTGAAGGATACGTGGAAGAGGTTAATTTGATCATTTCCCAGCAATTTCAACATAATCCTATCATTAGAAGCTACTGCCCATGCGCGAATATGTATTTCTTTTTAAACGAGCCGAATTTCAACAGTTTTCATCCGTTTTTGATGAAATTTTCAGAGAATGTGCAAGTTAGGCTGTAAATGGTACACTATTACTTAATTCCATACTTCTCAAATCATTACTTCACTTCGCGCATGTGCAAACTTAAATTCCTTCAAACATCATTTTTTACGACCTAGACGTCTAATCCCGCTCAAATTCGGTGCATAGTTGGGGGACAATTGTTTAATTATTCAAAGTTAATTTCAACATGATTGCATCATTATTAGCTCCTGTGCATGCACGAAAGTGTAATCCAGGAACAAGGTCTCATTTTCATCAAATTTTTATTACATTTCCTGGGAATTTATGGGTTGTAGGCTGTTCCCTACCAATTTAATTTTTCTCTAATCATTACTTCATTCTGCGCATGCGCTAAAATAAATTACTTCAAGCATCATTTTCCCGTTTTTTAAACATCATTACTGTGAAGCGTAAAATGGCGGGGTCTTGGAACAGTAAAAGTGTGAATCCTTTTCGGAGGCACGATGCGCCATGTTATGATCATTATATTTTATACGGGGCTTAATAATAATAGACCAATGATCGGCGTAGAAAAGCTATCTAAAACAGAAATAATAAACCGTTGTGTAATAATTTGTAGTGCTTTTTCTAATTATTTCTCCCCATAGACATCAGTCGGTAGTGAAGAATGAGTTCATGATTTTAAGTCAATCTTACATTCGGTTTGCCGCTTTCTATTTTTCTATACCTCAATTTTTTATTTTTTTTTTTATTTAATGATTTAAGCCGCACCCCAACCAGAAGTGTGATTAGCGGCATTGAACGAGGTGTCCAAAGCAACACTGCAAGTGGCACGATTCTAAGGAGAGCTTTCTTCTTCTGCTATGCGGAAAACGTCAGATTGAATGAACAACATAATAATATTTACTAATTAAGTAGTTTACTAAGAAAGAATAATATTAAGAGGTTTGGGGTTTTTTTGGGGGGCGTTTTCAGGGGCTTTTGGGCCCTAGCGCGTTGTTTCACGAGGAAAATTACCCAAAAGTGATGATACTCCCCACGAAAGTGTCTTGTTAGGTCAACTCAGAAAATAGATTCAGCGTTGAAATATAGTGCAGAATCTTGTGTCACACATGGGGTCTACTACCATAATCTACTTATTATGATGGATTCCAAGGTTTTGTCAGCAATAATATGCGAAAACATATTGTAAACTGATTGGATGTAGGAAGGCTGTTTTAAACTAAACTGACTCTCAAACAGTCACGAATTTATTTTTTCAATTTATTTATATTTTATTTTGTATATTATTATATATATATATATATATATATATATATATATATATATATATATTATATTTATTTTATTTATTTTTTATTATTTATTTTTATTTTATTTTTTTTATTTTTTATTTTTAGCGCCGGAGCTTAGCGGAGCTTTTGAAAAAACTGCCAAATAAGTGGGAAAATCGATAAAAAGTGAAAAATATAGCGAGGAAATAACGTATTTTCAAACTTTTTCGACATGAATGTCATGTTTAAGGTATCTGAACCACGAGGAAAAAGCTGAGGGCCACAAAAAGTTAGCCGCGTGTGGATCATATTCTTTTGCCAAAGAATATAACTTCTCACCTCCCGCAGTTTCAACAACACGGTACCACCGTAGGTGGGATTTCGAGCCATAACTCACTTGTATTTAACAAATAAAAGGTACGAACCTTCACAAGTTAACTTTCACGCCTTCTTATTTCACTAACCTGCAACTTTTAGCAGTACTTAGCATTCAATTTTCAGCAGTAAGAGCTGTTTTCCTTAGAGAAGTTTACTTATCATTTCAATCCAGCGCACTACGATCGTAATAGCAATATTTTCTTTCGAGCAGCAATTTTCAGCTTGGTAGGATTAATTGGTTAGCATCTCCAAACTATATTGTTGGTAATAATTTTCATAAAGTAATCATATATATTGTTCGAATGTGCTGAGTCATATTTGAATTCAGTATTAAAATTTGTATCAATAATCCAAAAACTAAGTAAAAAAAAGTACCAGTATGATCGTGTGAGCAAATTTTCGTAAATTATCGCACCCAGGTCGCTGTAGGTTCATCCTTTTGCTGTCCCTAAGGGCTGCAAAATTGACAAGAAAAAAATACATCGACAGAAGAGAGAATTGCAACTGGTGAAACATAGCGAAAATCGCTTTGAAAACTAAGAAGATAGTATCGTCTGATATAGGTTCAATAGAATGCTCCCTTCAAGAAATCGAGTTTATTATAACATCTGTCACCTTTAGAGAAGGCGGACTTGTGAAGTGTGGGTAGGTGATTTAATTTTTGTAAATTGTAGGTTTTCTATTTAATTTACTAATGTCTTCTCGGTTTGCGTCTACGCCTATGCAGTCACATTTAAAAATTGTATAATATACTAGCCAAATACCCGGGCGTTGCCCCGGTTTGGGTGCATAAATAACTTGGTGTAAAGTAGGCGAACTTCATACCAAAACTTCGTACCGTAGCTTAACTTTATGTAGGATTTCATCAAAAATATAAAATGCATAATAAAAATTTATTGAGTTCAATAGTTTACATATATGGAGAAGAAGAATACAAAGAAAAGGGAAAATAGGTATCACTCAGCTGATCAGAATGAAGCCCGTTATATCAATCGTCCTATCAAATTTCCACTTCCTAGCGTAAACAGGAGAGAATTAGCATCACACAGCTGATCGAGAAAGACCCCATAATTTCAATCGTCTCTTACCGTCCCTGAGAGTCACCCCATTAAATTTCATCTTCTTAGGGTGAACAGGAAAGAAGTAATCTAACTCAGCTCACTATGAAAGAGTAAAACATCCCATCCGTCTCTAAATGTCCCAGAAAGTCTCTTTATCCAATTTCAACTTCCTAGTGAGAACAGGAAAAAAGTTATCTAACTTAGTTGATCAGAAAAAATCCCGTAATTTTAGTGTTCTCTTCATGTGCCGGAGATTTCATCTTCCTAGGTTGGATAGCGGTGTATAATTTAGCTAACTCAGCAGATCAAGACGAAGCCCGTCAATTCATTCGCCTACTAGGTAATGTTCCACAAATATATCATCTCAGAACAAAAGAGAGTTTAGCTCACTCAGCTAATCAGAGATAAGCGCATCATTTCAATCATCTACTAGTGTTCCAGCCAGTCACCCTATCAAATTTCATCTTCCTAAGGTGATCAGAACATCATTTAGCTTCTCAGCTGATCTGGATGGAGCCCGCCATTCCATTCATATTTTCATGTATCGAATTTCAACTTCCTCGGGTGAACACGTCACATACATGACATTCATAACATTTCATTCGTCTAATAATGTCCCAGAGAGTCTCATTACCAAATTTCAACTTCCTAGGGGTAACAGGAGATAATTCTGCTCACTCAGTTACGCAACTTTAATATTGCCTAGGTCACAATCCAGGTTATAAGCTAACCATCAAATCCGGCTTTGTTTTATGAATATAGATTTCGTTTAATGATTATAGACAAAATAGTGTTCTGCGTTTTGGATTCTATGCATCATGGAACGAACGATCTACAATAATCTACATACACAATATCGTTACAAAATATGGAAGGGCTCTGATCAACAGTCAGATCTCTGAGGTTGATTCATTTTCTTATCCATCGACGAAGCTGAAATTTTAGATGGAGCTCTTTTGGGACCCCTCGAAAACAGTTACGAGGCACAGAGGCGTACTGATCAGCTGAGGGAATTCATTCATTCTGGTCGACGACTTCGGTACTGAAATGTGAAATAGAGCGCCTATGGATCGTCTTGAAAGCAATGTTACTAAATACGGAAGACAACTTATCAGCTGAGGGTCTTCTGAGACTGATTTATTTTCTAATCAACCTACTGAAATACATTAACCGTAATTAGGATTTTACGTGCAAAGTTCAAACAGTTTCAAATCAATAGGTATATCATTCAGCGTCTGACTACTTCGCTACTTGGTAGCCCTGATCAAGTAGGGCCTCGCCTGTTTGACCACTTGCCGGCTTGGATGAAATCACTTTCAAGTAAGGCCTTCAAGAAGAATGTTAAGAATCTGTTACTTCAAGCTGAACTTTATTGTGTAAACGACTTTTTTTAAATGTCCTTCTTCTATCTTCTATGACCGTTATACCTACCATATTATGATTCAAGTTATTTATTTATTGTGTTATGTCTCGTTATATGTTTTTCTTGTAGCCAATGTAGATTTTCTTGTCAGCAGCCGAGGAATTTTATAAAAGTACTCGTGCTAGCTTTTTATATAATTTTTCTATGATACAATTGTTGATAATATTATTGTTACCCATTAGTTATATTAATTATTCTTCTTATTTTCATTTTTGTGCGTCTGACATTTTGTATCTTTTGTTTTGTATGTTTGACTGCATCTCTAATTAACAATTGTCACACATAAGTATTATAATTTTGACAAATCAATCAATCAATCAATCGAGTATGCAGCCTTTCCGCATTGTGAGAAGATGACTTTGTTTCATAATTTTTTTTTTTTCCCCCTTCCATAACTTCACTAAAACGTGGAAAGTTGTGGGGTCCTGGTGCAGTAAAGGAGGAACCCATTTTCGAAGCGGGAAGCCCCGAGTTTCGATGGTAAAATATAAGTACTCTATAAACGGGGTTTAAGAATTATAGACCAGTGATCTGCGTAAAGGGCTATCTAATACAGAAATAATAAACCTTTGAGGACGCGAACATAAAATAACCTTTTATTCTGGGTAGATTACAAAGTTCATTATTGTAAATATTAAAACAAATCGATAAAAATATAATTTTATATAATGAAAGGAAAGTTATGAGTTGGCATGGAAATGGCTAAGTTCATACTGTCGCCTTTCCTTCAATAGAAGCTGCAAGGTGAATTAACGATCAACATAAGGAAAGGAGGGAAGAATCCGTAGGTGAAAGTATGAAAGCCGCTTTCTAAAAAGACAAGAGGTGTTCCAAGGCAGCTTCAAGTTCGGAAGTTTCGGTTTACAGCCTACAGGAACATTGCAGACCTACCATTAGTAGTTACACATTCATTTTTTTTTAAATCATAAGTAACAGGTAGGTAATATACATAACTTATGTGATATCACAGTTTTTCCCCGAGCCGTTGGATTAGTGAAGTGAGTCTCACCACGAACGAATCTTATGCCTTGAAAAACGTCTCTTCCTTAGATCACAATACTATATAATTATTATTCTTATTAAACTCTAGTTTTATTGAAAATCCATTTTGAATTATCTTGGAGCTTTCCTACCTATAAAAATAACAGTAGTAGATACATGATATGCGTACCCGAATTTCAAAACGATCGTCCAAGTAGAAACTTTTTTAGTGGGCCTGAAAAACAATCTGTTTACGTTTTAAGATGTGTACGATCTAAAAAAAAAACTAAAAATTATTACGCAAAGGTTATTAATTCTGTATTAGATAGCCCTTCTACGAGGATCAATGGTCTTTCATTATCAAACACTGTCTGTAGTGGGGTGTCTCTCGTGTTAGCGGAAGAATGGTATGCGAGGAGTTCAACCATGACGTTTTCACGCAATTATACAACCATGCATAATTGACAACTACTTTTTTCTCTCCAAACAAATTTTAAAATGTTAAGGACACAAAACGAAAGTTCAAGTTCGTTGGCCAGCATGATCGGATTACATCTTTTTTTTCAAATGGGAATGTAGAGCATCTACCCTTACTCCTCCAGAGCACGAATTGGGAAATATCGAGTTTTTGAAGATACTAAATTGCCACGTGTGATACATGATTTTGGGGTATTTTTCACACTGAATCACGCAGTGATGTTCATTTATGGATATCCGTAGCACCAAGTTGGAAAAACACAGAAAAAAACGAAATTTTAATGCGCTTTGCACAGTGTTCAAAAGAGTGTGGGAATGTGTGATTTTGACCGGTTTCAGTGTTTTTCCAAGTTTGTGTTAAGAATATCAATAAATAAACATCACAAAAATCACCAAGCAAATAACTCATTGTGAAAAAAAAAAAAAAAAAAAAAATCTTGTATCAAATCAGAACATCGCTAATTCACAATTCGTACTCTATTTGCGCGTGGTTGTGCTCGTTTGAGCGCACTCAAAAATTCAAGTGATAGGTCATTTTTTCATAAAAGTTTGAGTAAAATCCTAATCTGCAATAAAAAATGCGGGTTCCCATTTGAAGGAGAAAAAAAAATTTGGTGTCAATTGCGCATGCTTGCGTAACTGAGCGGTGCGTGAAAATGTCATGGTTGAATTCCTCGCAAAAAAATTATGGGATATACATGTTTTTAGTTTTTTAATTCGTATATTTACGGAGATACGCCCCCTTTATACATCATCTCGTAAACTCGACACACTTCAAGGGTTTACCTGTTCTGCAAAGGGTTCACCCTTTCATAATGCCAGAATCCCCAAATTTTTCGATTTTCAGTAAAGGTAATTAACTAAAACCCTCTATGACAATGTCATCTTCTCACCTTGTAGAAGGGTTGCATGGACTGTGAATTGATTTGAAACTATGGTTGTTTTTTGCACATTAAAGCCTCTATTACAATAAATTAATGTCAGTAAGTCAATTGGAACAGATATTAGCCTCAGAAGATCCTCAATTGATAATTGATACTACATACCTCGCAAAAATTTTTTCTCCCAAGGTATTTCAAAGGCGCGCCATTTCAGATTTCAGTACAGTAGGTCGATTAGGACAGAAATAAACCTCGGAGTGCCTTCAGCTCATCAGTTCATCTCCATACCTTGTACCTAATTGTATTTTAAGTGACCCAAAAGCGCTCCATTTCAAATATTATCACCGTAATTGGATTACAAAATAAATGAGCCTCAGAGGTCCTCACCTGATCAGAGCGCCTCCTTCGTACTTCGAAATTGTTTTTTTAGGTGTCACAGAGGAGATCCCACGTTCGTTACTGCTTTGCGTAACTCATTTCCGTGCTGGACTTTGTCATCAATATGCCTACATAGATAAAGAGAAAATGAAAAAAAAAAAAAAAAAAAAAAAAAAAAAAAAAAACGCCGTTGGGGGTGGTCTAGCCGCCAGTGGTTTGTGTTCATGATGGTACATTTATTGTAAAATGAAATCTGGGGGACACCCCCAGACCCCCGGATTGTTAATGTTAGGATCAAGGATCAAACCAATGAAACACAGAATGTGTATTTCGGGGATTCCCCGGAGGGCTGGTGGCATTCTGGTAAGTTTGGCCGAAGTTCATTCCGCGTTCTTGGAATCCAGCGCCTTGGATTGTAGACCTACGTGACGTAGACCCTTCCCGGGGATATTAACGTTTTATAAGGTGGCAATCCTGTGACCAATTGTGGTGTGAACTTAAGAGTTCCAAAGACGAATAGAAGCATGGAGGCTCAGGTAAGTCGTTAAACAATCCAACTATCGTCTGTTTACTAATTTTCAATAAAATGGGAGCAGTAAGTTAAAAAAGTCGTCAAGCATATTAGGCATGGACCTATGTTTCACAACCCAATGTCCACATACTGCAACGCATTATACTTCTCAGTAACAAAATCTCCCTTCTTCCTTCGATGATTTTCCATGTAAGGAAACTTTGGCCCTTTGGGCCTACGTGACCGACTGCTCATAACCTCCAAGGAAGGGTAGGGATGGTTAGGAAAACCCTCTGGCCAGGAGACAATTGTGTCTTTAATTATAACACCCACTTCCTGATGAATTAGTCAAATAATCATAAAGATTACAAGCAATCCAACTATCGTCTGAATACTAACTGTCAATGAAATGGGAGCAGTACGAACCGGTCTGTCTTACCTACCGGCTTATTTATAATATTTGTAATAATATTATAATAATGCTTGCCACTATGTATTATATTACATGAATATTATATTATATTATATATTTTCATTTATACACACACTAGCGCGAATGATGGGTCACAGGGCTACGTGAGTAGGTACTGATTGCCCAGTCCATAGAGAACACTTGAGCAGCGTTTCCACTCGCCATTATCAGCATACTAGCCGCTCCGGCTCGCTTCGCTCGCCTCCACGTCACTTTAATCGCTTCGCCTCGCTTCCCCTCGCATTTTGACCAACTTCCCGTCACTTTTTTCGATATCCGATTTCGGATTCAGATTCGTCGGGATCAAACCTTTATTTCGCCCGCGAAAACCGTTCCGAAAAACGTACCTTTATGGGGTATATTTTAATCAGAAAAAAACCAAGTTTTTCGTCGGACTTTTCGAGAAAACGGGTCTGTACTCTTGCATTTTTTGACGCATTTCCCGATACTTTTTTCGCGATCCGATCGCGCCGTCGTCTTCCTCGTAGAAAAACCTAAGAAACAGGTATTTTTCCGGAATTTTCAACGGCCGTTTAGAGGGGTACAGGAAGCGGGGAAGTCCAAAAAGCGCACATTAACCGTTACTTCGACCCCCCTCCCGCCCTACGGCCCATAGTTCGGGTGGGATTAGAAAATTTTAAATTCGCTTATGCCCCCTTTCGGAAAATCCCAAGAAGATCCCCCCACTCGTACACTCCCCCCACTCAGCCGTTTGGCCGTGCATAGACACGACAGATGGGTGGGTTCGGGGGGGTCTCACGGGACGGACACCTTCAAACCAAATAACCCTCCGTAAAAACACATTCTGTGTTAAAATTAAATAAAAAATCTTCAAACATCAAGTCCCTCTGATCTAAGTATATCCTCACTGCTTAACTCGGTGCCCACTAACTGAACATTAATGAGATAAAATAAATACCAACCTATGCTTCAGAAGTCTACCTACAGATGTCAAAAGTTATAATAAATCCGGTTTCCTGAAGTAAAAATTCCATTATAATTAACTATATCAGCTGATAGTGAATTACGAATCCGGTTTCCTGAAGTAAAAATGCCATTATAATTACCTACATCAGCTGATAGTGAATTATGATTTATTCTCCAGTTTGTGTACACAGTGTAAAAATAGGTGCTGTAAAGACTATGTGGAATCAATTGAAAAATCTTTGATGTTTTATCTAAAGTCATTTTGGAATCACGCAAACTATAAGAACGGTTGTTCCTCAATCCCCGATATAATGAAGCTTGGGGACAGAGTGGGGACCGGCTATTCTGAAGTGGTTGAATTTTTGCTGAACACTTTTCTTCCGTTTTTGATATATCTCGGCCTCCCGTCCCTGTCTACCTCCCTCTTCATGTTTCTCTTCTGCTGTCTTCACAATTAGTGAGGATACCGTTCTAAAAGAACTGAAGTAGCTTGACACTAACAAATGAATGGGGCCCGATAAGGTTCCACCGGTTTCGCTGCGTAACTGCTGTGAATCACAGTTTCCCTATTGCTGCTCTATTCTATTTGAAAGCTCTCTCAGTTAGGGTGTGTTTCCTTCCCAGTGGAAGGTATCTTATATTACACCCATCCACAAAGATGGCATTATCGTCCTGTGTGTTCTCTTTCAACCGTTCCCAAATTGTTCGAGATAATTGTGGTCAATTCAATCTCCAAATCATCGAAGAGCAGCATGTATTCGTACCTGGTAGGTCGGCGATGACCAATCTATTGATATTCGAGAACTAAATATATCTTGAATGCGTTTGCCAGGGGTAATCAAGAGGATACGATTTCCACTGACTTCCACAAAACCTTCGATAAGTTACCTCACAGTCACCTGTGTACTAAATTGGTTGCATTTGGCTTCCATGGTATGCTTTTGGACTGGCTTTGCATTTTTTGACGCATTTCCCGATACTTTTTTCGCGATCCGATCGCGCCGTCGTCTTCCTCGTAGCAATAACATTCTCTTGAACGACGAGAGGTGGTCAGGGATTTGGGGGTGCTTTTTGTTGTCAAGTTGAGTTTTTCTTACCATTTGGATTTTGTCTGTAACAAGAATGATGGGCTTCTTGAAAAGGAGTACCTACCAACAATTTCAGGGACATGGCGGCCTTGACGCTTCTTTACGTTTTTCTTTTTGTAATTAGGCAGTAGCCCGTCTGAATGTTCAAATAAATAAAACAAATAAATAAATACGAGCATTGTAGATACAAAGCGATTTTCGCAATGTTCCACCACTTTTGATTTATTCCCATATTATCAATTTGTTTTCCCACTAAACTTCCAACCCTTTAGGAAGAGCGGACAGCTTCACTGATCTGCATGATTTCATTTGATTCTTCGGGATGATTTCGATAAATCACACTTCAAAAAACATTACTGATACCTTGAAAGTTTTCGAGATCTCAATTTAATAACATTTCAACCCTAAAATACTACCCTTTAAGATTAACCAAAATTCATGCCGATGTGATTTTGGTTTATTATTTTCAATAATAAGCCTATGTGATCGTATAGCAAAAAATGTTTATAACCCCCCCCCCCCCCCCCCCTCAAACTTTGTCATTTTACGTTTTAAAGTGCGTAGAATCCCAATTTGCAATGTCCGTCCCCCGCCCGCCGTCTGGGCCATAAAAGGCCTTACAATTGACTTAAAAAATCCGTTCTTTCGCACATAGACTCCACTTGTGGTCTAGTTGGTTCTAACTTCTCACCAGCTCGATCGCTCCAAACCCATGGGTGATAAGAGCCAAAAATAGGTGAAAAAGTGTTTTTTTCGAGGTTTTGAGTGTTAGACTGTGAGCATACTCGCGCACGCCTATTTTTTCATAACGGCGCCAGGGGCGTAGGATAACGGATATATATTACTTTTACAAGTAACACCCATATAATACACCGCGGCACCATGAGGTGGGTACGGCGTTATGGGCAAAGCGGAACAGCGCCAGGGGCGTAGGAGAACGGTTATTTATTACTTATACTTGTAATACCCATAAACAAAAATTATACCTTAAACAAACCATAGTATATTTTGAATATTATACAATACTATAGGATGTTATAAATAACTATCCAGCCCATCTAGAAAGCAAATCATTCATAAATTAAAATTACATTACTTCAGCGGATTGGAGTCCCAACCCTCTGGATGAATAGCTATTTACTTAGAAATGTTTAATTCTCAATATTTAAAAGTAATTTCTCTAACAAAAACTTACTCATTGTATAATTTTATTTTACTTGAAACATTTCTTTCTTTTATATGCTACTTTTCTGCACTACTGGTTTTTTTTTTAAATGTAGTTCTGTCTTTTCATACTTTGCTGCGGGCGATAGTTCGTATTCATGTTTTTTTTTTTTTTTTTCTTCTTCTAATATTGAATCAAGATTTCATGCAGGATTTCCTAAAATTGTGGTCGTAGTTATGGGTGGCTTCTACCTGTTTTCGATAATTTACCGGGTTTCTGTAGCCATGTTTTTCCATACTAATCATGGAACTAATGTAAAATTTGTATTTCGATCTCAGTGATATAATCATTTCTTCGGTAAAAATAGCAGTTCCAGTAAAAGCCATGGGTGGCCACTTCTAAGTAACGATGGTGGCTACTACTAGGTAATGATAATAACCTAATTTAAAACTCTTAATATCCGTCCAAACATTTCAGTTTATATTTCTTATTCGTTTCCATTTGTTATTCCAAGGTGTCAACTGCCACAGAATGTACATGCTTCTGGGGTATTTTTAACGCTGAATCACATAGAGACGTTCGTTTGTTGATATTCCCAATAACAGCTTGAATGAACACTGAAAAAAACGGCCCGAATTGCAATTCCCCCACTTGCATCCATACAGCGCAAAGCGTTGTAAAATTATTATAATTATATATTTATTTATTATTGTTATTTGTTATTATTATTGATTTTATTATTATTATTTTTTTTTATTTTTTTGCTCTTCTATGTTGGTGTTTCAAATATCACTAAATTAATGTCGCTACGTTATTCAGCGTGAAAAAATAGCCCAAAATCATGTATATCACTTGGGGCAATTGAGTACCTGAAAAAGTCCAATATTTCACGATTCGCACACGTTGTTGCTCACTCAAAATCTCTAGTGAAAGGTTAGTTTTTCATGAAATTGCAAGTAGACTCCGAATCTGCAAACAAGTTAGGGTTCCTGTTTGAAAAACGGGAGATAGAAGTCGTAACGCCACAGAGGCACATGATAAGCAATTTCAATTTCACCACTGCGAAATCAAGATGCATTTATATTTTTCATATTAGGTACTGATAATAACGTGGGTACACAATTGAATATAAATGTCTCGAGTCTCAATGAAATCCTCGTAAGAGGGGTACTGGAAGCGCTGTGGGCGATCACCGTGTCCGCGCTATTATGCAATATGAGTGCCTAGCGGATCCGACGATGTTCGGATCGCCTTTGCGAATCCGACAGGGTGCCACTTCGTAAACCATTTACCCTCACATTTCGTTCATTTTGAGGACATACAACACTAAAACTGTGTTATAAAAGTGCAAATAATTATAGCACAAATTACTGATCAATTTTTTCCCCATCTGGAAGGTAAAAATGCACAAAATGCGGTGAATTTTTTTCAGATGGTCCTCTTCCAAGGTTGCTATTTCATTGTTTATGTATTTTCTTCGTTGAAAGCAGTGAAATTATTGATGTCATACAGCACATCCTCTTGAATTTTCTAGGTACTGATAGAAAAACCTTGGAACGGTACCAGAACTGCAAAGTGTGTGACATATAATATTAGCCCTGAGCAATAGCTCGTAAAACTTAGTGTTGTGACATTTTCTTTCTCAACATAAGTATGGGCGAGGCGTTGTGTTACCTCAAATCAATCACACGTTCCACATTTTTTTCTCTTATTCATATTATTCTCATTCCCCGAAAATTTAATCCTCTCTAGTTGAAAATTACTCACCCATTGGCTTGATCTGCTCTCCAGCAAACTTTCTGGAGAGCCTGATGTCATCACGTCTTACTAACTTACGCCACACTCTGACACTGCCATCTTTGATCGTACAAGTTTTGTGATGGACAGCATTCATAGAGGTGACTCGGTAGTTGGATGTTTTGTAGATCTGGCGAAAGCCTTCGAAATCGGCTTCTCTTTCGGTTCTGCTGTTGGCGTTGAATTCCGTTGGGTGAGAGTCGCAATGGTTTGAGGTATATCCAACAGCGCGAAACGGTTTCAATATACTTTAAAGATCTGACAGGGACATTTTTTATTGGATGTTTTAACAGAGCGTAAACAAAACTTTTTACCCAAGACAACCGTTTGTAGTCCTTCAACATAAAGGGTGTCAATTCTCTCGGATGGAATTTCACTGAAATTGGGTAATTTTGTTCCCCGTTTGACGTTTGAACTGTTCAAACTCTACATATTCGGAAGCAATATGATAGAGATTGTGGAATCTATTTCTCCTGCATGAGACCCCATGGGATTGGATTCCAAAGGTTGTTAGGTTTGAGAGTGCCACTGATGGGCCTCTTGTCTCCCCATGTTTTCTCGCAGCACCTGTATCCCCTCCTGAAGCTCGCCGAATCTGTTATTTAGCTGCGGACTAAATCACTCGCGACGAAGTTGTGGAAACCCATTTCAAAACGGAGTTTAGTGAAAAAGTTGTCTATTTCAACGAAAAATAAAGAATTACAATGTTAAATCGATTTCAACGGTTCATCATCAGAAACAAACAATAACTTAACACACATTAGAAACGATACGGCTTATATAATCACAGGTAAAGGGAGATCGGATCCCATTGAACGAGAGAAAGGAAAGGGTTGGGAGGTACAACTAATGAAATGCAAGCAGAGTGACGGGGTTATAGCTAATCAGATGAAGTGAAAGGAGGGGAATTACTCATTCTGGTTTTAACAGTGTGAAGTGGTAATATATTATTCCCAGCTTTACAGAAATGGACTTATCAGTGTTGAAATATATTGAGGGATATGCTCACTTAACCATTTACCGGATCTGTCACTTTTGATGATTTCGAATTTTTGACATTTTCATGTCTTTGCCCTGGCACATTGCACAAAAAACTGTCACGTAACGAAATTGTGTTACAGTGCCTTTATAATGATTTCCGCTGACAACGACCCCGTTGTTAGGTTTGTTCATTTTCTACACTTTTTAACCCACAAAAATCGTTCACCACTCGTTGGAAAGCTCTCGATTTAACGAACATTTTCATGTTCTCCATAACATATTGACTATATGAATAGCGGGGCTATGGGCATAACTGTTCTCATATTATGTTTACAAACTCTTTACATGGTACCTACCTCTCCTATTAACTGTTGGTAGTTGAGATTTGATATGTAGCCTCTGCAGTTTACCCTGGCACATAGCAACAAAAAACATCACGAAATTATGTCAATTGTGTCAACAAGCTAGATAGTTATTATGTTAATGATTCGTTTCACATTCTGACAACAACGGAGGGTAAAACGGAAGTTAGTGAAAAAACGTTGTCTATTTCCACGAAAAATAAAGAGTTACAATGTTAAATCGATTTCGACGGTTAGGCCATCATCAGTAACAAACAATAACACACCAACAACAATAACTCCACAACAACAATAACAATAACAACAATAAACCAATCAACAATAACAAACAATAAGTTATTGTTTGTTACTGATGATGGCCTAACCGTCGAAATCGATTTAACATTGTAACTCTTTATTTTTCGTGGAAATAGACAACGTTTTTTCACTAACTTCCGTTTTATAATGGGTTTCCACAACTTCGTCGCGAGTGATTTAGTTCGTAAAGGAGGGTAGTTTATAAAATCCTACAGTGAGGTAAAAAGCAATAGGTAAACACATGAAAATGTCCCAATGCGTTGCAGACTCGTATGCACGCGTTTGTTGAAATAGGATTACACATGTCAAACCTGAATTTGATTGTTAAAGACGATGCTTCGATACTTAAAGATCGATTTTGATGAAGTGGGTAGGGATTTCAGTTCAGTTAGAGTTAGATTTTTTTCTTTTGATTTTTACGTACAACCAAGCCGTTGCTGGGGAAATGAAACTTCTTTAGTTTTCACCGGACGAAAATCGTTCTCCACTCGTTGGAAAGCTCTCGACTTATCACGCATTTCTTTCGTACATGTTCTTTTTGTCATAAAACTAATAGTTAACAATTTCTTTGCACTCAAAAAGCTCAATTTTTGTTTAGCTTTTTTTATTGTTTCTGTTTTCTCTGTATACATTTCATCCTCCCAGAAAAACTCTTTGAAAAGTCGTAATTACCGAAATAATTATTATTCCCATTATTTTTCAAAGGATCTTAAGAAACGAGTTTTGCATCTTTCACTTCTAATTAAAACATATGAAAAATACCAAGCATCTGGTAAATCAAACAATTTCAAGTACAATCTACATACCTCCCTTTGGACATTTTTTCGACCATGTGATTGTAATTCATCATTTTCTCTTCCGGCAAGTTTTTTCTGCTATTATTTAGCCCTACTTACAGCACCATTATTGTTTTGGACATTACATCTCTACATCAGTGATTCACGTTATTTTAATTAGAGAAACAAAGAAAATTTGCAATATCTGCGATAACATTTAAAAATGAACTTTCAAGAGAAAGAGAAAAAAAAGCTGCAAATTATTACACGCAGGTTTAGCAGTTGTATCGGACAGCTCTTATACGCAGAACACCTGTCTATAATCATTTCACGAAGGGTTTTATACATTAGGTAGTCAAATATACTACTTAGGTGTAGACGCCTACCGAAAAGAAATTAATTAAATTAAATAAAACACCTATCCTTTCCTAGTAGGTATTTAACACGAGCTCATCCACCTACTAAAAATTATTTGCATAAAATTAGTCAACTACCTACGCTTCAGAAGTCCATCAACGGGTGAAAATATTGTAATAAACCCGGTTTTGTGAAGTCATAGTTCCATTGGAATTATGACAGCTGATCTCAATGAATGAGATCCAAAAAAGTTGCTGTTCGAGGTCACAATTTTTCAACATTTTATCCCTTGCTTAATTACTACCCTTTAGGGTTTATCAAAATTGATGCCAATATTACTGGCGCGACCACGGCCGATGTATTTTTGAGCTAAATTTCATAGTTTGGTCCAGCAGTTTCTGAGAAAATACGGCGTACGGCGGACAAACGGATTTTATTTATTTATTTTTTAATTCGATTTTTGGAATCTGTTTATCTTGAAACATAAACCACCAAATTTTGATGGGGGAGAGGGGGTTAAAAAATGTGTTTCTTGGTCGATCAAAAAGGTACATTAATGAAAATAACAAACCAAAAACTTGGTATAAATATTAATGATGGTAATTTGTAATCATGGTCATGAATTTGTACGCCAATCTGTTTGTTATGTTCGGAAATAGTTTTATGGTTTACTATCACATTCCATTCTTATGAGGTTTTAGGCCCAAGGAATGAAATTTCCACCTGCAGCGTATCCTCTAAAATATCATGTCTGTTCATAAGTCCTTCGACGACTTCAACTCCACTATGCAAAATAGTTGGTGCTCTGATTAACAATGCAATCTCAGTTCCTGGCAGACCGACAATCATTATAATTCTATGAACGCTCCATTATCCAGCTCTCACGCATTCACGTTTTCCGACCTGTCGTCATCTCGACCTGAGAACGACCTTCTACAACTGTATAGCTATAGTCCGAATCTAGAAACCTTTTGTATTCAAGGTTTGTTCTTTATTTTTCCAGCAATATGACGTCTTGCTTTGTTTGTCGAGTTTATTCCCCATTGCTCGGGAGGCTGATTCTACCCATGTGATTTTTTCAATAATAAACCTTTTTAATCGACCAAGAAAAAAAATCCTAACCCCTCTCCTCTGAAAAATTCAATGGCTTAAGTTTTAAAGTGCATAAATTCCAAAAATTAAGAAGAAAAAAAATCCGTCCACTCGCCGTACGCCATACACCGTCCAGAGCTTTTCTTCGAAACTGCAGGTCCAAAGTTTATAAAATAGTCTATGGCCTGGTGCTAGGGGCCATAATTATCTACCTACCCTTTTCTCACTCAGCTTTTCAAGAAATTTGGAAGCAAAATAGGTATGATTTGGTGATGTGTCTATTGAGGGACTTTGATTAGTCCATCATAATTTTTGAAAGAAAGTGAAAGAAGGTAAGAAGGGAATAGTTATTTATCAACTTTTTAAAAATTTATTTATTTGCAAATTAGAATAATTTCACATATCGTGTCCTTGTACAATATATATAGATTGACACCGCACTTGCTTAATTCAAAAAGAAAATGTTTCGGATTTGGAATCACAATTTGGTGATTTTGGTACATACACTTCAGCACCCCCAAAACACGTGTTCAACGACACTCCTCCCGCTTAAATCCCACAAATGAAAAATACCTATCCCAGTCGTTTCTGCGTCCAAAATTATTGGAAAAAGACACCCCACTTGCCTATGTAAGAAAAAAGATCGAAAAACACTTTTTTTGACCCGTAGCACCCGTGGGTGTAGGGCGACCGGGCTGGCGACAAGTTTGGACCAACTATACCCCAAATGACGTCTATGTGCGAAAGAATGGGTTTTAAAGTAAATTCAAATGCCTTTTATGGTCCGGACAGCGAAAGGCGGACGGACTTGGCAGATTTTGGATTCTACGCACCTTGAAACGTAAAATGACAAAGTTTGAGGGGGGGTTATAAACATTTTTTTGCTATACGGTCACAAAGGATTATTATTGGTAATAATATCTTTGAATTCTGCATTTTTGGGAAATTGGTAATAAAGGATGTAGGTAAAATTTAATATTCTTACCACTATTTCGTCGTTTGCAATTAGGTACCTACTAAATTTCTCTTTTTGAGGCGTTTCTCATTGGAAATGTAGTTGGAATGACAAAATCAAGTAAATCAATCTTTTCATTTATCAAACTTTTGTAGAACTATTCTTGATTCAATATTTGAATCATATTTAAAATCAAAACTTACCGCTTACTTACTTACTTACCGCTTGCACGGAAAAAACTCATGCATAGATATTATACTGACAACGAAAAAAACGAAAGTTCGAATTTTTGAGGTGCTCAAAGCTCAGATGATTGCATCAGATGCGAGGAACAACTCCTGAAAATTTCAGTCTGAACCGTAGGTCTGAACCCCTTGAGGTCTCCTAAACCCGTTTTTTGATAATTAAATTATCGATTTTAGAACACTAGACGCTTAGGACAAAAATACGGTTAGGACATGAAAGATCCATGCGTCTGGACACTTTTTATACTCTATTCCTATGTTTTCGGTGTCGCGGAACACGATGCCGCCATTATTGCAAGCGCAAAGCTGTATTTCTTTTGATATTCAAGAAATCAGTCCAAAATAGTGATGGAAAAAGGCATTTTCTTGCTGTTTTTACCTAGTTTTGACTGAGAAAAAAAATTGTTTGCGGGTCTTTTCTGCTTCGGACCTTGTTTCCTGGATGTTCCGAATGTAACAAGACCGATTTCGTCCTATAATATATTGTCCTTTTGGAAATATCTGCTCAAGAGCCGAGTTAGCTTTTTTAATGGTAACCGCTCTATACTTACCAGTAGCTACGAAATTAAAATTTAACGCCCTGATGCCCTATTAATCCCAATATTTTATGTTTTTGGGCTCGTTGAACATTACGTGCTAGTAGTGGAGGCGTAGGACTCGTATTTCGGTTAATAATCAAGAGCTACGTGTCAAAAATCGGTGAGTAGAGTGGATTTTTCTCATTTTTCGTCAGATTTTTTGCCCAAGGTGAAATTGATTTCTCAAATTTGTTTTCCCCGGCGCAGATTAGTTTCTTAATTCACTCTAATGAAACATAACCAATTTAAGTATAGAATACTACTGCCTTTCACTGACGTCGGTCATAGATCAAAAGTTCAGTGAGAATATTTTAAACAAGTGAAATACGAGTGTACAAAATAAATTCCAGAAAACCAGTGTTAATAGAAACAAAGTATAATATGCACTCAAGTATAGAACGGTTACCATTAAATAAGTCGACTTGGCTCTTGAGCTGATATTTCGAGAAGAAAAATGTATTATGGGACAGACTTAGTCTTGTTATATTCAGAATAAGTCACAGAACAAAGTTCAAGGCAGAGGAGACACTCATAAATAGTTTTTCCCAATCAAAACTAAGTGAAACCGGTGAAAAATCCCTTATTTCCATTAATTTTGTCAACCGATTTTATGAACATCAAGAAAAATCTACTCTATTCACCGATTTTTGACACCTAGCTCTTGATTATTAACCGAAATGCGAGTCCTACGCCTCCACTACTAGCACGTAATGTTCAACGAGCCCAAAAACATAAAATAACGGGATAAAAAGGGCTTCAGGGCCTTAAATTTTGATTTCGTAGCTACTGGTAAGTATAGAGCGCTTACCATTAAAAAAGCTAACTCGGCTCTTGAGCAGATATTTCCAAAAGGACAATATATTATAGGACAAAATCGGTCTTGTTACATTCGGAACAAGCCAGGAAACAAGGTCCGAAGCAGAAAAGACCCGCAAACAATTTTTTTCTCAGTCAAAACTAGGTAAAAACAGCAAGAAAATGCCTTTTTCCATCACTATTTTGAACTGATTTCTTGAATATCAAAAGAAATACAGCTTTTGCGCTTGCAATAATGGCGGCATCGTGTTCCGCGACACCGAAAACATAGGAATAGAGTATAAAAAGTGTCCAGACGCATGGATCTTTCATGTCCTAACCGTATTTTTGTCCTAAGCGTCTAGTGTTCTAAAATCGATAATTTAATTATCAAAAAACGGGTTTAGGAGACCTCAAGGGGTTCAGACCTACGGTTCAGACTGAAAATTTCAGGAGTTGTTCCTCGCATCTGATGCAATCATCTGAGCTTTGAGCACCTCAAAAATTCGAACTTTCTTTTTTTTCGTTGTCAGTCTAATAGATATGTCTTTTGGCAATTATTTATTGACAACATAATGCAATGTAATTAAAATGAGATAGTTTTAGATAATAAAGGTCGGTGAGTACTGAAAAATTGTTTTGTTGTTGTTTCGTTAATTGCTAAGAAATAGCAATTCCTCAACTTCCTATTCCTCATTTTCTGGGTAGAGTTGCGTTATTAGTAACGTACCTGAAGAAAGTAGGTAACAACCTAGTTACCCATTACATTTTGTGATCGCGATCACGCTTATTTTGTCATGACCCCCAGCCAAAAGACATATCTATGTCAAAATGTGAAGAGAGAACACATAGGTAAGAAGAATTCGCATCTAGAATTAGAAGTTTTTAGACAGATCACGGAGGAACTTATAAAGCGGTTGGAGCTGAACGGATATCAGTCTAGTTGAAGGTGGAGATTAAATAATGTTCTAGCCTACCCCTTCCTCGGTTTATGATTTTGATTTAAAAATTTTTTTTAATAGCTCTTCCAAAATGAAAACTGGGATTTTTCCCTACGAGATATGTGACAGTTCCCGCGAGATCCAAGGGAATGCGTTGCCGTCGGTCCACTGTTTCCCAACGGGCGTCGGGCGCTTTGTTCCCGTGTTTTTGAAACCCTGCGTTTGGCGATAGATGGGTGATCCTAGAACTGAAAAACGAATCTTCTCCAAACGTAGCAAATATGCTATTAGTACGAGTTGTATCTCTTATGGTACTGTCGCTCTCCTCTCTCTATCTGTGAATGAGGATTTAGGCCCCCATTGCACCTCCGGGGCGCCTAAGTCCATTACATGGTAGCAGAGCGTGGTTAGGATTATGCACGGCTGACGCCTAGTAATCCGATCCACTATTTTTGGGGCGTTTATGTTTCAGAAGAAACATGGCGCCCGGGTTTCCAGAAGGAATACCCATTATACTCCCTTGGATACATAAATACTTTCATTGGTTCTTATTAATTTTTCAATTTATCCCCTCTTATTATTTCTATTTAACATACTTAATTTTCAAGGGCATTGTTCCCAAGCCCAGGGCATCGTTCTCTATTTCATAAGTCCCCATAGTGGGCACCTTCCACTGTAAGTCTTCAAAGTTGAGCAAGTTAATTCCCAGGGCATAGTTCCCATTTTCGTAAGTCCCCAAAGTGGGCCGCTCCCTACTGTAAGTCTCCTGGTTGAGCAAGTTATGTTATTCCTGATTGTTCCAATCTTTGATTGGGGGTTAACTACCTAATGAATACTTCATATGAAGATTCATTGACAATCCATCCTGTTTTAATTTCACCTTTTTATCCTGAATCGCCAATGCAGCTATTTATTAGTGAGCGTCAGTTCTCAACCAGTAAACTATTCCACCTAGTTTACATACTTGCTCTTCAATCAAGTATGTTTTTTAGGGGGGGGGGGGGGGGGGGGGGGGGAGTGTGACAGTTCCCGCGAGATCCAAGGGAATGCGTTGCCGTCGCGTCCGCTGTTTCCCAACGGGCGTCGGGCGCTTTAGTTCCCGTGTTTTTGAAATCCCTGCGTTTGGCGAGAGATGGGTGATCCTGAGGAACCGGAAAACGAATCTTCTCCGAACGTAGCATATATGCTATTAGTACGAGTTGTATCTCTTATGGTACTGTCTGACTGCCTCCTCTCTCTATCTATGAATGTGGATTTAGGCCCCCATTGCACCTCCGGGGCTCCTAAGTCCATTACATGGTAGCAGAGCGTGGTTAGGATTATGCACGGCTGCCGCCTAGTAATCCGATCCACTATTTTTGGGGCGTTAATGTTTCAGAAGAAACATGGCCCGGGTTTCCAGAAGGAATACCCATTATACTCCCTTGGATACATAAATACTTTCATTGGTTCTTATTAATTTTTCAATTTATCCCCTCTTATTATTTCTATTTAACATACTTAATTTTCAAGGGCATTGTTCCCAAGCCCAGGGCATCGTTCTCTATTTCATAAGTCCCCATAGTGGGCACCTTCCACTGTAAGTCTTCAAAGTTGAGCAAGTTAATTCCCAGGGCATAGTTCCCATTTTCATAAGTCCCCAAAGTGGGCAGCTCCCTACTGTAAGTCTCCTGGTTGAGCAAGTTATGTTATTCCTGATTGTTCCAATCTTTGATTGGCATCCGTTGTTCCCGTGTTTTTGAAAGCCTGCGTTTGGCGATGGATGGGTGATTTTAGAACTGGAAAACGAATCTTCTCCGAACGTAGCATAAATATGCTATTAGTACGAGTTGTATCTCTTATGGTACTGTCACTCTCCTCTCTCTATCTATGAATCTGGATTTAGGCCCCCATTGCACCTCCGGGGCGCCTAAGTCCATTACAGATATCACGTAAAAACCTTGTACGAAAGTGTAAATAACATTTAAACCTTTTCATATGATATGATAAAATTTACCCTTTGTCTTTTTAGTAAACCTAAATTTAATTGTTGGTACATCGCCCAAACATCAATGTACAAAAGATCCTACCTTGAGTTTCTCGTAGGTCGTGGTGAGTTCAAGGTGGTGCACGAACGGATTGATGAGCTCCGATGAGCCCTTGAGGATGTCCTCAGAAGCAGTGCATTTGGTCTTCATACTTCCGATGCTGCTACCGTTTGCGTCTCCCTCGAGCGCCTCCAGAGGTTCTTTCGCAACGTCACCGGTAGCAGTTGATGATTCTTTCTGTAATAATTAGAAACTAATTTTACTACGTAAGTAGCGAAATGTATCATGTCCTCTTAAGATTTTCATTAGACTTACTTATGCATAATACTTAATGACTATGATATAAATCATCAATTCAGTATACAAATTCAAAAGTGGTATTTATGAGTGAGAAGCTGTACATAAAGAGAACTTTTCCTTAAGAAATTATTCCATCTTCCGCAAAATACACCCAACTTCATATTGTATTTGGAGATAAAGCAGGATCCAGTTTATCTTTTCACGCGCAGACTGAATGCAGATTATATTGTCAGAGTCCTGAGTCAGTCGGACCGAAGGATCGCGAAATTAACGGCTGTGGTGGTTATCAGGCAGGAAGTTGGTTGGGCGAGAATCTGGAGGGAGAGGATACGGGGTCTGGTGTATGGTTCCGATGTCCGGCCATTCCACCCTTTGATGTTTAAAGAATTTTCTGGATTTGTGATTGAGGAGGAGAATTATTTTCACACGTAGTTTTTGAGGTATCGACCTGCCACCACACAATAACAATTCCTCTACCAACACCTTGGACCCTGAAGTGAAATACCAGGCCGAGACAGACCTCTATGATGCCATCATCATCATGAAGTGTAGATGAGAATTGTGGAATGTTAATTGGAAGCCATGGGTCCAAGGAAGAACGTACTTCTGCTCTCTCTGTAACTGGGGAGTGAGCGATTCGACCGAACATTTTATAGCTCATTGCCCGATACTCGGCCCCTACAGAAAAATATTCTTTGGAAGGGTGGAACGCTCGAGGGTGGAGTTGATTAATTTACTAAATGGCTCTAATTGGAAGCAGTTGTGCGCATTTTTCAGTGTGGCCTGGAATTATAGGGAATCCCTTGTGGCCAAATTTAATTATGATAATGTTTGAATAATACTTAATTAGGTAAAATTAAGATTTGATTATGTAATACTATGAATGAAGAAGTAGTAGTAGTAGTAGTACAAGTAAGTAAACAACAAGATTAGATAAGGAGTAATTATAACAATAGGAACATTGAGTCATTATAAGAGCATATATAAGCCCAACTTGTGCCTATATGGATATGGTTTCTGATTATTATTGATGAGATATGTGATTTAATCAATCAAGTAATACCTGTGAATTTTATATGAGAGAATTTAAATATAATATATAGGCTAACTTCGTTTTCTTTTTTTCTCTGTATGCATTTATTCAAAAAGTCTTTTGATGCGGAACTCCAGCTGACGGTCTTCGAACCAAAGCTGTTCACGTTATGTAACCTTTGAATCTTGTTTTCGTTGAAACTCCTCTTCGTGTGACCTGTCTACAACCCACGACGGTAAATGACAAATAAATCACTTTTATTTCGAAAGTTTTCGGGATCACGATTTTTTCAAACATTTAAACCCTTCAAATTTTTACTCTTTCGCTGACCCAAAAAATTTTACTTATAGTTTTTTTTCATGGAGGATCTTTCTGTGAGATTGATTCTGCGATAAACAAAAAACTGTTTAACTGAAACGTACACTGAAAGCTGAGCTATAAGTAAGCCTTATACAAGGAACAAGCCTTGAAAAAAATATTATTTGGTTCATTTCGATAAAAAGTTACACGTGGCTGGCATTTTCTTGAAAACCCATAGTTTCTCTCTCTCTCTCTCTCTCTAATCACAGATTTTCATACAAAATTGGCTAGAACATAAATTTTTAACCTAAAAAACCACTGATGGTAATCATTAGAGAGCGCATAAATTTCCTTTTAGCACAAGGCAGTTTAAAGAATTTTTAAATGGTTTGAAATCGTGCATAAGAAATATTGCATGGTCAAAAAATGACAACAATTTTACTGCGCATAAGCTCAATAACTATACTTTAATTCTACTTGCCGGCGCCGGGAAACAAATTACCTGTGATTCAGCTAATTTTTACGAATTTATTTGTAAACATTTTATTTTTACTCTGCTAATTAGGGGAGAAGACGATGTTGTAATGACAAAGAACGTGGCTTTCTCCAAATAAATCCTGAGTTTTCTTGAAAAATGACCCGCTATGAACCGAAAGATTTCGCCGGACGCGATTGGTAACACTAGCAGATCTTTCAATCTTTGTTATAAGCGAGTTTTACACTTTAAGTAACAACTTTAAAATTTGTTTTAAGGCTTAATTTCATGTTTGTATTTTTCCCCAATTGTTTTTAGGGTAAAGTATTAAGGTTATGAAAAAACCGTAGAAACATTTCAGGAAAAAAAAAAAAAAAAAAAAAAATCAACAAGACTTGGGAACGCAAAGCGACGCATGAAAGCTGTAAGTATGCAATTGGCTGAAAATTTGCTGTTTCGACTCGATTTTACTAAGTCTTTCTGGTTATAACAGTCTCTATCTACGTAGAAGAGCTATCTAATACAGGAAATACAGGAATAGAAGACCATTTTGTGCGTGATAATTCGCCTTTTTATAAGGGGCGCATGGGTTTTCTCTCTGCGGCCCTGAGTGCGACTGCTAGAACGAAAGCCAGAAACTCATTCGTTTTCACTACCCGTGAAGTGAAATCCCGTGAACAACCCGTGAATATCGCCTCACCTCCTGAATTTTTTCTGGAAACATGATATATCAAAAGGACGATTGGAATCGCTCTGCCACATAGTACATGAAGATACGCATGGCATTATTCAGTTCTTCCTATATTCACCATAAACTCAATTTCACATAAGGACAACGACATCAAGACATACACACAAAACAGCTGATCTACCTTCTCAAAACATCCACTAGAGTGTCCTGGCGTCAATTCATCAAACAAAAGTGTATATCAACTATTATTGCTTCCGAGTCAACCTATAGGTAGCGGAAACAATGTTTTCACTTTGAGGGGAAAAAAAAAAAATACTTCGTCTCCAAAATCAAAATTTCCATTCGCATTTTACGTTTTATACCATTCTGAACAACACATTGGTTCCATGTGTATCTGTCGTGTCCCCAAATCCTAGTATCAATCTTAATTTCCATAGTTTTCATCCCATTTGGATGAAACTGTCACGGAATGTGTGGGCTAGAGATTGAGCGGTCTCCTATCAGTTGCATTGTTCCGAAGTAAATACATCACTGTGCGCATGCGCAAACGTAAATTCAACCGAGCATTATTTTCTTACGCCCTAGTCGTCCGATCTCGCTCTATTTCGGGGGATAGTTATTGAGCATTCCACGCCAATTTCAAGATGATCGTAACATTAGTAGCTCCTGCGTACGCGAAAATGTTGAATGCTAGTAACAAGCTTAATTTTCAGTTTTTATTCGATTTTGTTGAACTTATTAGAGATTGTGCGGGTTAGGCAGTACATGGTCCCCTATTAATTTCATTGTTGTCAAATCAATACATCACTCTGCGCATGCGCAAACGTAAATTCTATTATGCTCTATTTGTTCACACCCTAGTCGTTCGATCTCTCTCACATTTGGATGATAGTCGGGAGACGACCATTTGATCATCCCATATCAATTTCAATATAATTGTATCATTAATAACTACTGCGAATGAACCAATGTGAAATCCTTCTAACGACCTTAATTTCCAAAGTTTTCATCCAATTATGATGAAATTGTCAGGAGAGGTGCAGGTTAGGCTGTAGATGGTCCCGTACCAATTTCACAATTATGACGTATCACCATCTTGATTTACTCTTTTCCACTGCGGACTTTGTCAAGATCATCAAGAACTTTTCAATGATCTATACATTCATGTTACGGAAACGAGGAAGCTATGTGCTACACCCGACTTGGTAGACTTTTTTCTGTTTCATTTACTATCCTATTTCATCCACCAATCAACGCGAATCATGTACCCTGTGTATTCAACCAGTAATAAGTGTCCCTTAGGCAACCCTGATGAGACAAATCGCCAAATAAAGGAAGTTATTATTATTATTATGCTAGGAAATTAGCTGGGGAAAGATGGTACCAAGCATCATTCTGAAACGAACGTCTATACCGTGATATCTATAATCCGCTGTCAATCCCAAGGCAAAAAAAGAAGTAAATAAATAAATGAATAAAATAAATAATAATAATAATACTAAATAAATAAAATACATTCTACCGAATTGGGTGGGCAGTATTGTTTCTTCACATTGTAATGGATGTATAGAATTAGTTGGAGAAAAAAGTACGAGTTAAAATGATTGATGAGTCGACATTAAAAGAAATCAATGTATCATCAAGCGCACAGACTATTATTACTATTAATCCAATGGCAATAAAAATTATAGGGGAACATTTAGGAGCTAGATGACACAATCCTTGAAAATGTCATAAAAATCTATACATTGGTCTCAGAGTTATGTCAGTGTCGATCAATCTTAATTTAGCACTTGTGCTAAAGTTATTACTTCACCAATCGCGATAGGTATAATCTACAGGAATTTTTCTAGAACACATAACCATCTACACCGCAAGAATGAACAAGATCGGACCAATAGACGCTAAGAAATCTACGTTACAAGAAGTTGACGTTTGCGCATGATCACAGACTACTATTTATGTGACGGCAATGAAAGTTATAGGGAACCGCCTAGAAGCTAAGCCTCACAACCTCTGAACAGTTCATCAAAATCATTCCATTAGACTCGAAGTTATGTTTCGCGCATGCGCAATGGTTCCCTACCGATCGCGATATAATTTGTAGGGAATTGTCGCAAAACATATACCCAATCACCCACCAAGTTTGAACGAAATCGGACCAACAGATCATGAGAAATTAACGTTATGAGAAATTCACGTTTGCGCGTGCGCACAGGCTATATTGTTGATTCGACGGAATTGAAATGATTTCTTCGGAATCGGAACGAAACTTGGTATAGTTTTGGCGTGATAAGGATTTACCACGGACAGACAGACAGACACGGAACCAAAATTGATCAGCAAGCTCTGAAACGAAAAAAGCAAGAGGAAATTTTGATTTTGGAACACAACATTTTTTTCGACTTCAATCACGAACACAAAGTTTCCCTACCTAACGACTCACGTAACGACTTACAATGTGATAAATTCTCTGGATCCGCAAAATAGATCCTTGTGGATGAAAAATACAAAGATCACGAAAGAACGCAAAGGGATTTTACTGCCCAAAAGTGGTAATTCTTTTTGGCAATGAATTTTTTTTTTTTTTTAAACCAACTCTTCGTAGAAAAGAGGGTATTACAGCCGTCGGCACGGCGGCACTTGGGGGTGGAGATGCATTTTCTTCGCGTTTCAGAGGGTGTAGAACACGTTTATAATCGACATTCATTTTCAGATTTCTTGATATACCTTGGTATATATATATATATATATATAATTGCTATGCAATTCTTAGGCCGTCCCCCAATAATTTTTTTTAAATGTCCACTTTTTTTGAGTAACGTTTTTTGTCCCGAGATGGGAAGCGAGAGGTCGTGGGTTCGAATCCCGGCCAGGCCTGAAATTTTCCTTTTTTTTTTTTTCTCGTGAGACGAAGGTTGTGGGTTCGAATCCCGGCCAGGCCTGAAAAATTTTTTTTTTCCCTCGTGAGACGAAGGTTGTGGGTTCGAATCCCGGCCAGGCCTGAAAATTTTTTTTTTTTTTTTTTCTCGTGAGACGAAGGTCGTGGGTTCGAATCCCGGCCAGGCCTGAAAATTTTTAACACAGAATGTGTTTTAGCCATGGACTAACTAGCCGAAAATGGAACGCGGGATGGTAACGAAATGTGTGACGGTGATGATTTTCACGTACAACCGAGCCGTTGGTAGGGAAATGGAACTTCCGCAATTTTAATCGCACAGAAATCGTTCACCATTCGTTGGAAAGCTCCTGATTTATCCAACCATATTATGTTAACTACTGTGAAGTGCGTGGCCATCAACCTGAGTTATGAGCATGAATAGTAAATGAATAGTAAACAATGACGCTTGTTTGGTTGTCACTTGGTTGCGCGACAACGCAAACACATTCTGTGTTTCAATAATTTCGTCCGAAGTATGTAAATAGAGGTAACCGGGGGTCCAGGTTTTGGGGCTTGCCCCCTGGCGAGGCGCGGAGCGCCGAGAAATTATCTTTTTTTTTTTTTTCTCGTGAGACGAATTGCATAGCAAATTATCCTCGTTTTCTACACAGTAGAAAAGAGAAAAGATCCGGCGAGGCGCGAAGCGCCGAGTATAGATTAGGGGGGTCCAGGGGGGCCAAGCCCCCCTGGCGGGGTCAAGGGGCGGAGCCCGAAGGGCCGAGTTTCAACCTATATATATTATTTACATATAATATTATAGCATTTCCTAGTCAAATTCAACCTTTTCCAAGTCAAATTCATCCTTTTCACCATTATTTGGAAATGACGAAAAATACGCACAAGCCCTAAATGTAGTACCAAATGCTCAAGCGTCAGTTGGACAGCCTCTCCACTGATGTCATATTTTTTGTCAATTTATTACAAGTACCTACTCGTATTTCACAAAAGTACCTACCTGTGCTTTTTTTTTTTTTTTTTTTTTTTTTTTTTTTTTTTTTAAGTGAGAAAATCAAAGGTAGACTTTCGACTAGTAAGATTTTTAATTTTAAGACTTTTAAAATATTAATTATGTAAAGAAGAGAGAAGAGCTTTTCTTTCAAAGAAATGTTGATTTTTTTTAAATTATATTTTTTGTTGATTTCTTTTTTAATAAAATATGATTTTGTTTTATGTATAGGTACTACTGCGTTTGGAGTATTGTTTTCAGCCCAGTCCCCAATCACAGACAAGCATTTGGTACTACATTTAGGGATTGTGCGTATTTTTCGTCATTTCCCTAATAATGGTGAAAAGGTTGAATTTGACTAGGAAAAGGTTGAATTTGTTTTGGAAAAGGTTGAATTTGTTTTGAAAAAGGTTGAATATGAGTTGGAAAAGGTTGAATTTGACATGGAAAAAGTTGAATTTGAGTTGGGAAAGGTTGAATTTGACTTGGAAAAGGTTGAATTTGAGTTGGAAAAGGTTGGATTTGACTCGGAAAAGGTTGAATTTGACTTGGAAAAGGTTGAATTTGACTTGGAAAAGGTTGGATTTGACTTGGGAAAGGTCGAATTTGACTTGGAAATTCTATATATATATATATATATATATATATAAACTTTGTCACTTTACGTTATCGAATATGCGTAGAATCTGTTCAAGGATTTGAAATGATCCGGAGCCGTCCGGGATAGATAAGATACGAATGACTTTACAGACGTCATCCTGATCAGCTGAGTGACCTAAAATCTTTCTTGTTCACCGTAGGACGTTAAAATCTGATAGAGAGCCTCTCTTGGTTGACAAAAGGCGAGTGACCTTACAGGCCCTATTCTGATCAGCTGAGTGTGCTAAGGGTTATGCCGTCAGTCTGATTACAGCGAACATTGATAGGGAGCCTCTCTAGGACATCAAGGAAAATGAAATGACGGGCTCCACCCTGAGCTCCAGCTGGTTGACGTAGCGTTTTTCGCAACAGCTCGATCGCTCCACTCTCATGGGTGCTATGAGCCAAAAATCGGTGAAAAACTGTCTTTTGGTTTATTATTTCCAATAATAAGCCTATGGGATCGTATAGCAAAAAATGTTTACAACCCCCCTCAAACTTTGTCACTTAACGTTTCAAGGTGCGTAGAATCCAAATTTGAAATGTCCGTCCGCCAACCGCCGTCCGGCGTTCGCCGTCCGGGCCATAAAAAGCCTAAGACTTGACTTGAAAAACCCGTTTTTCGCACATAGACTCCATTTGGGATCTAGTTGGTCCTAACGTTTAACCATCCCGATCGCTTTACTCGCATAGATGCTATGGGCCAAAAACGGGCGAAAAAGTGTCTTTTTCGACGCTTTGAGTGTTAGACGTGTTAGACGCACGCCTGGCAGGGGGTGACGGTTGGTGGTGAGGGGGGTGAGCGGGGGGTGGAGTGAGAGGAGGCGCCGCGGCACTATGAGGTGGGTACGGCGTTCCTTCGAGGCATGAATATTTGTTTTTTTCTAGGTCGTATTTGTGTGTTAATACCAATGCTTTTCCTACGCACATTTAATAACATATCCTCTCGACTTTTCGTACGTACTTAGATAATGATATTATTAAGGCAATGATTATTTGAATAGATAGGAGCTCAAATCGAGAAATATAAACATACGTATATAATTATAGAAGTATAGGTTGTGGCAACTCGAAATAGGACACGCCGAGGAGTCTGGACGGGCCTTATGACGTACGCAAGCCAACTAAAACTACGATCAAACTCAATTGAAAAAATAATAAACCTTTGTGAAATAATTTGCAGCTTTTTTTTTTTTTTTTATATTTCAAGTTGTATAGAAATTGGAGATTTATGAGTGAAAAGAAAATGTTAGCTATTAATTTTATGGAAAAAAAGTATTCTAAATGATACTCTTCTATTCAAATAGAGATTTTTTTGGATTTTTTGCAATTTTATAGATTTTTTAAAACAAAATTTAATGAAGTTCAAGTTTTTAGCATAATTTCGTACATAAGTTTTTGAATGTTCTATTTCATAGTTGATAAACTTTATTTGACCAATCTTATGCTAAAAAATATCAATTTAACAATTCTTAGCCATTTTCAGTGATTTTGTCAGCACATTTTTTGAAATTTGACCAATTAAATGATATTAATATACAGTATAGGTAACACTTTTATGTGTTGGAAAGATGACTTGGTAATAAATTGTTTTGTTTATCAACTATATTAAAAAGCGTAAAATTGTGAGATTCCGCTGCTGTAATGGATTGAACCCATTTGTGAGGTCCGAAGCTCCGAGTTCCGACACTAAATATACTATAAGCGGCGTTTAATAATTATGGACCAGATATCTACGTAGATGGGCTGTCTAATACATAAATAATAAACTTTTGTGTAATAATTTGCAGCGTTTTTGATTTGGAATCATATGAACGACGTGTCCCAGGCTAATTTTGAGGCCGAACCCCCTCAAGCGGATTCAAACAACGCGAATCGAGTCCTTTTCTCATCACTAGCGATCCATGGTTCGTCAGAAGCTCTAAAATTCACAGCGACCCAGAAATACCGTATGCAAATCTCCACTGATTAATTTATTTATATTATTGATACGGGTAAGCCCAATACAATATAAATTTAAAGTATATAAGGAAAACAGAAAGATGTATGAGAAACGTAAATAATGTCCGCTTGGAAAAGCACAAGAGAAAATATTTGAAAAGAAAAGAGGATCGGCGAGTACCACATCCATAACTTGGTCAACAAATGCAGATTAGGAATCCTGAAAAATGTCTATATCTGGGCGGTCATTTAGGACAAAATTCAATATTTGGAGCATTCTGGGAAACGGGCGATGGTGAAGTTAGTTCTTTGGCGAAAACGGGATCCAAAAGAGATTCTTGTACGGGAGCCAGGGTGCCTCCCCCCTACCTCGGACCTTGGTAAAATAGTTCATTACTTATTAGAACGTCCCTCAGAAGCTAGCTCACACAGGGAAGGCTTCTAATTTAAGAGGGACGACCTATTGGAATTGATCCAGGGAGATATGGGGTAACATGAGCATGAGAAAAAAAAAAAACGCTGCAAATTATTACACAAAGGTTTATTATTCATGTATTGGATAGCCCTTTAATTAAACGAAGTCTATTATTCATTATCTAAATATATCTGCAGAGGCATAGACGCCTACCGAGGAGGAATTAAATTAAAAACACCTAGATTTTACAAGTTTTTTTAATTTAACACAAGCTGATCTACCAACTGAAAATTATAAATATAAAATAAATCACCTACCTACGCTTCACAGCTCCATTTATTGATGACAAAAGTTATAATGATCTGAATTTCTTCGGAATTATATCAGCTGATACGATCGTCATAGTTCATAAGGTCATTTGTACTATGTTTCACCTGTTGCAATTCATCCCATGTTGATTTTTTTCCCTGTTGATATTCTGGCCATTAGGGAGGAGAGCCAACCTAAAAAGTTACAGCTACCTGGGTGGTTTCTTTTGATTCTTTGGGATGATATCTATGAATTATTATTATGCCCCGTATGTAGTAAACCTGTATTAGATAGCTCTTCACTGCAGAACACTGGTCCAAAAAATTACATACCAAAATGAGTCTAAGGTGCATTATCGAAATATAACTGGACGACGTCACCTACCAAAAGAAAAATCCACACTACATGCAGATACATATTTACATGGATCCTATTTATCATGGGTTTTTGGTTTCTGTGAAATTTTTGTGTTGTGTCTCAAGTTAAAATCGCTGCAAATTATTTCACAAAGGTTTATTATTTTTTCAATTGAGTATGATCGTAGTTTTAGTTGGCTTGCGTACGTCATAAGGCCCGTCCAGACTCCTCGGCGTGTCCTATTTCGAGTTGCCACAACCTATACTTCTATAATTATATACGCATGTTTATATTTCTCAATTTTAGCTTCTATCTATTCAAATAGTTATTGCCTTAATAATATCATTATCTAAGTACGTACGAAAAGTTGAGAGGATATGTTATTAAATATACGTAGAAAAAACATTGGTATTAACACAAAAATATGACCTAGAAAAAAAATATATATTCATGCCTCGAAGGAACGCCGTACCCACCTCATGGTGCCGCTGTGTATTATATGGGTATTACACGTGAAAGTAATAAATATCCATTCTCCTACACCCCTCTGCTACGCCCCTGGTCACTCCAGACACCACAAGGGGCCGCGGCGCCTCCTCTCACTCCACCCCCCGCTCACCCCCCTCACCACCCACCGTGACCCCCTGCCAAGCGTGCCAGGCGTGCGTGCGTGCGTAAGTCTAACACTCAAAGCCTCGAAAAAGACACTTTTTCACCCGTTTTTGGCCCATAGCATCTATGCGAGTAAAGCGATCGGGATGGTTAAACGTTAGGACCAACTAGACCCCAAATGGAGTCTATGTGCGAAAGAACGGGTTTTTTAAGTCAATTCTTAGGCCTTTTATGGCCCGGACGGTGGACGGCGAACGGCGGACGGCGGACGGACATTTCAAATTTGGATTCTACGCACCTTGAAACGTAAAGTGACAAAGTTTGAGGGGGGGTTATAACAATTTTTTGCTACACGATCACATAGGCTTATTATTTGAAATGGTAAACCAAAAAGTTTCAATTAAATTAGCTAAGTCAGCTGATCAGAAAACACAGAATCAATTCAATCGTCTTTTAGTGTCCCAGAGAGTGTCCATCTCTAATTTCAACTTCCTAGGATAAGCAGGAGAGAATGTAGCTTACTCAGGTGATTAGGAATGAACCAGTCATTTCAATCGTCTCCTAATGTCTCAGGGAGTCTCCCTATCATATCCTAACTTCCTAGGATGAACTGGGGAGATTTTAGCTCTCTCATCTGATTAGAAAAGAGTCAATAACTACAATCGTCTATTAGTGTCCCAGAGAGTATCCCTATCAACTTTCAATTTCCTAGGGGTAACACGATAGAATTTTGCTCACTCAGCCGATTGGTAAAGAGCCAATAATTTTAATCGTCTCTTAATTGCTGCTTCAGAGATTAAATACGATAGAAATCATCAGCTTTAGGAACACATCAGCTTTAGGAGCCCATCACCTGATCAGATGTCTCTGCATCCTCCAGAACCTACTGCTTAAAATACCTACTAAGTACTCAATCTTAATCTTAATGAGTACTCTCCTATGAGTTAATCTTCTTTTCAATCGATTCCTAATGTCCCTGGGAGTCTCCCTATCAAATCTCATTCCCTGAGATGAATAGGAGAGATTTTAGCTCACTCAGCTGATTAGGAAAGACCCAATAATTGCTATAGCTACTGCTTACAATTACTTACTGCTCAATAGTATACCTACAATGTGTCGAGTGCCTTCTTTTCACATTATTAGTTCACTAGAGGCCTGTTAGGGCTTGGAAAGCCCTAATCTAGCAGTACCTAACAGGAACCCAGTAGTACCTAACAGGAACCCAGCACATTATAGTAACGATATAAGTCCTACCTATTTGCGGAGTTATGTGACCTGGTGCAAAGCTAAAGCGATGTTAATAAATGATTAAAAAAGAGGAGATAACGATCAAAATGTAAGTAATGTAATAAAATAAATACCACCAGTTGAGGTGGTCCTCGCCACTCAGCTGATCAGAAAAGACCCCATCACTTCACTCGTCTCTTAATGTCCCAGAGAGTCTCCATATCTAATTTCAACATCCTACAGTGAACTTTAAAGGATTCAGCTCACTCAGCTGATCAGAAAAGACCCCATCACTACGTTTCTTACTTACCGACACTTTTGCAACAAACTTGGGGCCGTGCTGATTCGGAATTATAATATATAAAGACCGTTCGAAATTATATATAAAGCTAAGTTCTTCAGTTTCAATTTCTTCCTCAAACTCTCCTAGATGTTGGTAACTACACTACGTTTCTTACTTACCGTGAATTGATGGCAACTGCTGTTACCGCCACAGCCTAATAAACAACTCTCGTTGATAAGGACCGCCTAGAACACGATCAAGGTGGGTATAGAGACGAACGGCGACACTTTTGCAACAAACTTGGGGCCGTGCTGATCCGAATGAGCCGTATAACACTGAAATCGGACCGCGAAGTTCTTCACAATTTCAAAGACCGATCGGAATTATATATAAACATTATGGTTACTTAGCAATATTAGTTTATAACTTAGCGTAATAAATCAGCTTTCTTTGACACTAAAGTGGATAAGGGATCATGAGATGTTGCGATAAAATGAGAGCATTCCAAAACGTGGCGAACGATTTTCCTGCTATGAAAACTAAGGGCGTTACACTTCGCTAGTAACGCATTGGTTGAACGTAAAAATCAAAAGAAATAGAAAAACCCTAGTACGAGGAAATTAACCCGTTTTTGGCCCATTTTTGGCTCATAGCATTGATGCGTGTGAAGCGATCGAGCTGGCTAGATTCTAGGACCAACTAGACCCTAAATGGAGTCCATGTGGGAAAGGGCGGATTTTTTTCATCAAGTTAAAGGCCTCTTATGGCTTGAACGGCGACAGCGAACGGACATTGCAGTTTCGGAACCTACGCACCTTGAAACGTAAAGCGGCTAAGTTTGAGAGAAAATAATTTTTTTTTCCCTTTACGATTACAAAGGCCTATTATTGGAAATATTAACCAAAACGTGCTAGAAAAATCACTAAAAATAGCTATAAACGGATAAAAGTTGTTGATTTATATGATAAAATCCACAATCTTTTTGAATTACAGGATATTATTTAGGACGAGTTTTTTTAATCATAAAGTTTGTTGTGAACAATTAGTTATTCGCACTCAAAGTACTAAAATTTCAAAATAATGTAACATAATATAGTACGACAACTTATGTAAATTCGCTCACTCGATTATGCAGCATGAATGGAACATTTTTTAAATTCCCTCCCTATTTGAATACTACTTGATGATCTTTGGTTGGTGTTGGTTGATAATGACGCTTACACATTTGATACATTTCTGTGGAGCATGCAAATTAATGGCCCCTGTCCAGAGCTACCCACTGGCTCTGCTTGGGATTAAAATATTTAAGAAATATATATAAATAAAGAACCTTTAATCTCCTCAGTCCCTGTGCATGAAACCGTAGGTTAAACCATGCTAAAGTTCTTTATTCGTAAAGTGACAAAGTTTGAGAGAAAATAAATTTTTTTTTCCTGTTTTTTAAGTGTTTTTTAGGTCAATTCTTAGGCCTTTTATGGCCCGGACGGCGGACGGCGAACGGCGGATGGACATTTCAAATTTGGATTCTACGCACCTTGAAACGTAAAGTGACAAAGTTTGAGGGGGGATTATAAAAATTTTTTGCTATACGATTACAAATGCTTATTATTGGAAAAATAAACAAACAAAAATCGCATACAAATCTGTTTCAGACCATTCTAATACCAAATCCGTGGGGAAAAAAAAAAAAAACCTACATTGGTGCTTCGTGGAGGTCGCAGAGCAGCGAAACAAGCAAGAAGGCGGGAGTAACAGCGGGTCAAGGAGTTGTGGAGGAAGTATCCGGCTTGTGTAGCTGCAGAGGTACTGGAGTGAGCTGGGGATGAATAAGTTTCGCACCCTCTCCAGGAGTTTGTGGACTATTGGGAGCCACTCTTGAGTGCTGCTAGCCACAACCCTGGTGAGCCGGTGGTGCCCCCAGCTTCCACCAGGGATTCCTTACGCAGCATTATGTGCACGCCGAAGCTTCATGACGAGGCACATAAGTGCCTTGTCAAAAACTCCATGTCTGCTGCACCTGATGGTATTTCTGCCTGACGCTAGAATAAAGCCCCAAAGAATGTCAAGCTGCACATCCTCAACATGTTACTTCTGTCGGGAAGATCTCCGAAAGTGATGATCCGTGCACGGACCATCTTCATCCCAAAGAAAGGAGCAAGTGGGCCTGGAGGCTACCGCCTGATTTCAATTCACCGTAGTTTTCTGCCACTTTCAAAAGATTCTGGCATCTCACATTCAAGTGGCTGGTTTCATTGGTGGCGTCCAGAGAGCTTCTCAGCCAGCGGATGGCACAACAGAGAACCTAACAGTTCTCCGAACTGTCATTTTGCTGGCTCGTATCAGGAAATGGCAGCTCCACCTTGCCGCTCTGGACCTTGACGCCTTTGACACTGTAAGCCATTTTGCCCTGATCGATTGTCTTCATGGTATCGGGGCACCTGCTCGTTTAATTGAGTATGTTGCCTGTCTGCACCATGAAGGTGTAACGGTCCTCGAGGCACGAGGTGAGATGTCAGGGGATGTTGTCATTGGGGATGTTGTCCAGTGGATCTTCTGTCACCACTCCTCTTCAACCTGGACGTGGGTTCGGCATTGGGTAAGCTGCCAGCTGAAATAGGGTTTAATCTCGCCCCTGAGGTACAAGTAGGCGCATTAGCTTTTGCTGATGATGTCATCCTACATGCAGAAACTCACGAGGGCTTGCAGATCCCTTTTGCTCAGCAGCTAGCCTGGAGTAGTCTGGTAGTTGACTCATATAAGTGTGGGTCGGTCTCTTGTTCCCGTCGGGTCACCAGCCATCAGGTGAAGGTGGTGGATGAGGAGTGTTTTGTCATAGGACAGTCACCCATCAATAACCAATCCGTGCTGGAGGTTTGGCGGTACCTTAGAGTCGACTTTATGGGTGTGGCCACCATTGCTGCAAGCCGTGAGGACCTTGGTGGAGCTCTAGCTTGTGACACCAAGGCTCGATTGAAGCCACAGCAGAAGTTGCGCCTCCCTCACACGTACTTAATGCCAAAGCTAACGTAGCTAATGCCTGCTGGGAGGCTGCTTGAGTTAGATCGTGAAGTTTGATCTGCTGTGTGCTCTTGTCTTGGCTAGGCTTCCCACCTGGTGTCCCAAGTGCCTATATTCACGCACCGGTCAAGACCAGTGTGCTCGGTATTGTATCTCTCTCAGCCAGCATCCCATCACTACGCCACCAGCGTCTGTTCTCCCTTAGGAGCTCAAGCTGAGAGGTCGCCCGCACTGCTGCTGACCTGGAATTTGACAGGCAGCAGTTGTTGTGGTGTGATCGAGCAACACAAACTGCTCCAAACCCCAGCTCAACTGCTGAATTTACTGCTGCTCTGCATGAGTCAGTAGATGGTACGGAACTCCGACAGTGCTCTGAATCCCCATTTTCTTCTCAGAGGGTATAATGGGCTTCAGAGGGCATTGGAGCTCCTGACTGTTGTCATTTTCACGCTGTCAGGATGGCTATATTAGCCACCTTGGTGAGGTGTTCAAGGAGTAGTTGCACGATAGTTGCCGTGCCTGTTGGGGTAAAAATGAGAACCTCTACAGAGAACAGAGTCCACGTACTCATGGTGGCCAAATTCTACGTCATGATGAGGTTGCCAAGCAGATAACACAGGCGCTTTGCTATCTAGTGGCTCAGATGTCGAATGGAAGAGACTATGTGTTCCAAGTGACTGGGGCAAGAAGCCAGATATTGTTGCTGTGAATCCTGATGGGTCTGCCAAAATCCTGGATGTCCAGGTTGTCAGTGGTCTCGTGGACATGGAGTAGACCTGGTGAACTGAAATAAACAAGTATGAAAGTAATGATTTGTGGCAGGCGATTTCAGAGCTAAAAGGAGTGGCAACCAATAACATCAAGGGCATGGAGGGGACCGTGTCATGGTGCAGGTTGTGGTGTGGGAAAAGTGCCATGGAGTAACTTGGAGTAATTCGCGTCCTTAGGGGCTCTTACCTCAACTGGTGGTCATTTTATACGGGAACTTCCTTTCATCCCTCTCTTCTTCCTCCTGCTCCTGCGACTTCCTTCATCCCTAGAGCCAGCGTTAGTAAACTAGGGCATTATCCCCACTTTTTTAAAAATTTATTTGTTCATTTTTCAATCTAATTGTGTACCTCCCCCACATTTGAAGGGAGTTTTGGAAAAAAATGAGTATGCTTGTGGAAGCTTTGTTTTTATAACACGTTTTCCCATGCGCGCGCTTTTTGCCATTCAATCACCTTGCCTGAGGCCCCACTATAAGCAGATTGTCCAGTTGCTAATGTTGGTAAATACGTAGCAGTGGGACCTCTCTCGCATTCTCGACAGGCGTGGGGCAGCAGTCCGCAATTCAGAAATACTCCCCCAGGACCTCCGGGCTTCGTGAGGATCTTAAGACTGGAGTATTGAGGCTCGGAGAGCAGGTAGGCCGTATTGAAGGTTTTGAGAGCACCTATCAGCAGGAATCAGCGAGGCCCTGATGGCTTGGAAGACGAAATCGCGGCTTATTTCCAGAGGAAATTCCTGCAGGTTGAGGAAGCGACCGGGGCGAGGCATCAGGGAGGAAATCCACCTACTTCGGTGCCTCGTGGAGGTCGCAGAGCAGCTAAGCAAGCACGGAGGCGGGAATACCAGCGGGTCCAGAGGTTGTGGAGAAAGCATAGTGAGGGGACAAACGTCGAGTAGTAATTGCTGGTATGTGATTGAACTCACGTGTATTGCGTTTGATAAACACCATTATACCCGCATCGCCCGACTGGAAATGGAAGTGATGTGGTCAGGAAGTTTGAGCTGGTGATCACGAAGAATACCCATATTCCGCAGTGAGTTGACCCGTTTAAGGCATTCTGTCCACATCTATATAACTCTGGAGATGTAGTGCTTGAGAGCGGTAAAATGTGATTACAAAGGGAGGTTGCCAAAATTTAGCGCTTATCATGCTTTTACAAAATGGGAAAGTGCAAAGAATTACTAAATTAAACATCTACTCAAATTATTATAAAAACGGAAGTTAGTGAAGAACGTTATCTTTTATGCGAAAAAATAAAGAGTTAAAATGTTAGATTGAATTCGATGGTTAGGTCATCATCAGTAAAAACAACAGCAACTTCATCCGACTTCTTGATAAAAAAAGCCTCCCGAGCTTGCGACGTGACAAGTGTTGTGTGAAAGAGATTTTTTAGAGTACTTGCCGTTGGGCTATGCATCCTAACATTGTCCAGTAATTGTATGAAAGTGAATTAACTAAGTATTGGTAGTAAATTAAGCCATTGTAATATTATATTTCTAATGAAGAAATATTTGAAAAAGCAACAAACAATAACTCAATAAAAAAATTAATAAAAATGTACCTAGTTATTGTTTGTTACTGAATATGATCTAACCGTCAAAATCAATCTAACATTGTAAATCATAATTTTTTCGTGGAAATAGTTAACGTTCTTCACTAAATTCCGTTTTGAAATTGGTTTTCACAACATCATCGCTTCAGTTCGTAAATTATTATACTCGTACATAAATCAATCAAAGTTTCAGTAAGCTGTTCTGTTTGGGCCTCCTGACAACTGCATGTATTTTATAACTGCATTTTGTATGTTCCTCGTAAATGTAAATTTTATTTTATATTTATATTCGTATAATATTACAAAAGACTTCAAACTAAATAATGATTATAGTTTCTAGACGTCCCAAGGGTTCTCTATTTCAAATTTTAGCTTCATAGCTTGAATAACAAAGTTATTATATCCGGATCTGACTCAGCTGATCTCAGGGGCTCTGGACTTCATAGCTTTGTTTCCGCAACTGCTCCGGAGCAGGTTCAGTTCAGAGCAAGTGCAGAGCAAGGGCACCTCCATGGCTGTTCAGTTCAGATGGCAGCGGAAACGCTCAAGGACATATTCGGTACAGTAACCATGGATACACGAAGATCCATGAAATGCGGTACTGCGTTAGCGGTACTTTAGCAAAACCATGAGCAAAACCTTGTGTCTCATTCTTATTCTTCGATTCTTATTCGACGTCGACATTCTCGAGATTCACTCCCGAATATTTAGTTATTTCGTTTTCATTAGTTTAGTAGTAGAAATAAGGAATATAATAAAGGAATAAACAATTCAAATTTAAAAGTTCGAAAATCGCAGAATCACCTGAATAAATGCGAACAATTGACTCGAAAATAGGCATGAAATCAAAGGAAACCCCAATATGTAAGGTGTAAGGTTACAAAAGTTTGAGGAAGGATATATAGGGTTATCTCAAGTTCCAAAGAGCGCATGCGCGGAGCAAGCTGCACCTCCTCTTCTGGCGGAGCAGGAAGTTCATGTTCGGATCATGTTCCTTGAGCAGCGGAAACACTGGACATCTTGCACCGAATATGAACCGAGGGACAGCGGAAACGCCATTATCTTACTCCTTCTTCACTGCGCAAGCGCAACTTGACCTGAACCTGTTCGGGTCTGCAGCGGAAACAAAGCTCGTGATTCCTTCCTATAGACGCCCCGAAGGGGCGTCCATTCCTAATTTCAACTTCATACGTTGAATATCAAAGAACTGAGCTCCAGAACTGACTCAGCTGAACTAGAGGGGGGCGGAGGGCTCTAGACTTCATGAATAATTTCTAGACGTCCAAGGGGTTCTTCATTTCAAGTTGTAGCTTCATAAGTTGAATAGCAAAGGAATTAACTCCAGAGCTCACTCAGCTGAACTGAGGGACTCTAGACGTCATCATTCGTTTCTAGACGTCTCACTATCACTATTTATCTATTATAAAATCTATCTTTATGATTTTATAATTCATTTCTAGACAGAGCCGGCCCGAGCCATTTTTGTTACCCATGCGGAATGGCTCCCCCCCCCCCCCACCCCCACCAATATAGGATTGGAAGCCAAAAGAGGGCAAATTTAAAAATAAAAGCTAATTATTACATATGGAAATTTCCAGTATTTCAATTGTTGAATGACCTGGAGATCACAAGTTTCCCATGAGTTGAGCAGATGGTGAATAACACGATGTGATCGAAGAGTGGTCAAGTGAAATGAGCTTGCTGTTTTTTTTTTTTTTTTCAATGTATAGGTACTGAAAAATACCAGAAAACATATAGATATGTAAATAAATTCAATCCATTCAATAATTAACACGAAAAACGGACGGTAGACCTTCGGTTCTACAGTCAGATCATTTAATAATGAATAATTTTACACATTATTAGTTCATTATAGTTACTTAGCAATATTAGTTTATAACTGAGCGCAATAAATCAGCTTTCCTTGACACTATAGAGGCTTAGGGATTATGAGACGCTGTGATAAAATGAGAGCATTCCAAAAAGTTCCAGTCATGCAGCATGATCGTATGAGCGAATTTTCATAAACTATCTATCGTACTATAGTATGTTAAATTGCATTGAAATTGGAGCAATTGTAGTTGACAGAAATGGTTAAAACCAATTTTATGGCACAAAAACTTATTCTAAATAAAATTCCACTGATTCAAAAGGGATTTTTGATTTTTAAATTTTTTTGCAGTTTAAGTACGTTTTTTAGCAAATTTTAATGACATTTAAGTACGTTTTTCATCATAATTTTGAGCAAAAATTTTTAATGTCCTAGTTAATCGTTGAAAATTTAGTTTTGACTAAAATTCTGCAAAAAAATAGAAATTTAACGATTTTTGGCCGTTTTTAGCCATTTTTAGTGATTTTTTGGGTACATTTTTCGAAATTTGACCAATTTAATGTGCTCAAAAATTGTTGTCCAACGAACTCATCCTTTCTTTTGAAATGCTTGATTTTTTGGCGAAAGAACGAAGTTTTTATCTCAATTCTATCGAGAGTTATCGTCTGGAATGACACATACATATATATATATATATATATATATATATATATACATATAAAAAAGCGTTAAAATCTAGGAATCATTTCAGAATGCCTCAAAACAGATTTCGATGAAGAAAATTTTTGAAAATTTTTATTTGAAAGTTTTTGGAGCCATTGCAATAGCTTCATTTTCTAAGAAAATTCGCTAAAAGTGGCTAACGATTTTCCTGCTATGAAAACTAAGGGAGTTACACTTCCCTAGTAACGCATTGGTTGTACGTGAAAATCAATAGAAAACCCCACCGTGACGTGACGCTCGTGACGTGACGAAAACAAATGGAAACGTCCTGTTAATGATTATCTTTATATATAATTCCGAACGGTCTTTGAAATTGTGAAGAACTTTGCGGTCCGATTTTAGTGTTAGACTGCTCATTTGAATCAGCACGGCCCCAAGTTTGTTGCAAAAGTGTCGCCGTTAGTCTCTATACCCGCCTTGATCGTGTTCTAGGCGGTCCTTATCAACGAGAGTTGTTTATTAGGCTGTGGCGGTAACAACAGTTGCCATCAATTCACGGTAAGTAAGAAACGTAGTGTAGTTACTAACATCTAGGAGAGTTATTTCTGAACGAAGAAATTGAAACTGAAGAACTTAGCGGACTTTATATAATATAATTCCGAACGGTCTTTATATATAATTCCGAATCAGCACGGCCCCAGGTGTCGGTAAGTAAGAAACGTAGTGATGAGGTCTTTTCTGATCAGCTGAGTGAGCTAAATTCTTTCCTGTTCACTGTAGGAAGTTGAAATTTGATAGGTAGACTCTCTGGGACATTAAGAGACGAGTGAAGTGATGGGGTCTTTTCTGATCAGCTGAGTGAGCTAAATTCTTTCCTGTTCACTGTAGGAAGTTGAAATTTGATAACTCTCTGGAACATTAAGAGACGAGTGAAGTGATGGGGTCTTTTCTGATCAGCTGAGTGAGCTAAATCCTTTCCTGTTCACTGTAGGAAGTTGAAATTTGATACGGAGACTCTCTGCTTATGAGGCTGTGGCAGTAACAACAGTTGCCACGGTAAGTAACAAATGTAGTGTAGTTACTAACATCTAGGAGAGTTATTTCTGAACGATCCTTGAAATTCAAAAGAACTTCGCGGACCGATTTCAGTGTTAGACGGTCCCAAGTGTCGCCGTTCGTCTCTGTGCTTATCTTGATCGTGTTCTAGATTAGGGCTTTCCAAGCCCTAACAGGCCTCTAGTTAAATGATAAAAATAAACCTATTTATTCTTCTGTCCAGCGCCCCCTTCTGTCCGGCGCCCTAAGCGGCCGCATGGTTCGCATGCGACTAGGACCGGCTCTGTTTCTAGATGTTCCATGAGGTCTCCATTTCAACTTTCAACTTCATGGGATGCATAGCTAATAACATAGCTCTGGATCTAACTCAGCGATCTGGAAGCCTCTATACTTCATGATTTTTTTGAGATGCCCGAAGGTGCCTCCATTCCTAATTTCAGCTTCATAGATTGAAAAGCGATCCTCAGATCTTTCTCAGCTGAACTGAGGGACTCTAGACGTCATCATTCGTTTCTAGACGTCTCATAAGGCTTCTCCATTTCAAATTTCAACTTCATAGGTTGAAAAGCGAAGAAAATGACACGGGAGCTCACTCAGCTGATCTAGGGGGCTTCCGACTTTATGATTCATTTGCAAGTGTTTCTAGTGGGTTCCGTTTCAAATTTCAGCTTCATAAGTTGAAAAGCAAAGAACTTAGCTCTGGATTCCACTCAGCTTAAATGGGTGGCTCTAGACATCATGATTTATTTCTAAATGTTTCAAGGGTTCTCCGTGTCAATTTTTAGAAAGAACTTAGCTCCGAATCTTAATCAGCTGACTTGAGGGCGCTATACTTTATGATTCGTTTCTAGACGTGCCAACAGGCCTCCATTTCAAATTTTAGGTTCATAGGTGGAACAGCAAAGAACTTAGCTCTGGATTTCACTCAGCTTAGATGGGTGGCTCTAAACATCATGATTCATTTCTAAATGTCTCAAGGGTTCTCCGTGTCAATTTTTAGAAAGAACTTAGCTCCGAATCTTAATCAGCTGACTTGAGGGCGCTATACTTTATGATTCGTTTCTAGACGTGCCAACAGGCCTCCATTTCAAATTTTAGGTTCATAGGTGGAACAGCAAAGAACTTTCCCAGGAGTTCCCCAGGGAAGCCATATCGGACCTTGGTTCTTCCTGTTGGCGATCAACAGTGTTGTTGATTATCTTGGGCCTGATGTTCAGTGTTTATTGTACGCAGATGATCTGAAATTGTACCGGCATGTCGAGTCTCTTCTTGACGGTGAAATCCTGCAACGGGCGGTGACTCGTTTGAGTGTTTGGTGCACTAAGAACAGTTTGCGACTTAACCCGGCTAAGTGCTCTGTAGTTTCCTTTCATCGTTCTGTTAGCACATGCCAATTCCCATATATTCTGGAAGGCTCTCCTCTCTCTCGAGCGACCGAGACTATGGACCTGGGGGTCTTGTTCGATGACCGACTCTCTTTCTCCAGGCATATTGGCACAGTGGCAAGCCATGCCATGCAAGCGTTAGGCTTTCTGAAGCGTCACACCCGCGAATTCACTGATATTAAGCCGATAGTTGTGCTTTATAAGGCGTTGGTCCTCCCAAAACTTGAATACGCATCAACGGTGTGGAGCCCTTTTTATACAGTCCACCGGCATGCCCTCGAGAGAGTTCAGAATAAATTCCTGAGGTACGTCGGATTTAAGTTGGGGATCCCGTCCGACGAGATCAATTATTCTTCCCTGTTTGAGACCTGCAGAGCCCAACCACTGGACAAAAGAAGAATTCTTGCCGATTTGGTGTTTCTGCATAAGCTGCTAAATAATAAAATCAATTGCCCATCTCTACTTGCCAAGTTCCAGCTTTCCACTCCTCGTCTTACCAGTCGCCATCCCACCTTGTTTCACGTCCCGTTCTCAGCATCTAATTATTTAATAAATTCCCCCTTAAACCGTATCCGCCGTTCAGCCAACTTACTTCTCCACCTTCATCCCGATTTTGACTTTTTCAATAGCTCTGTATCCCAACTTAGATCACTTGTATTATCATCCCCTGTTTTATTCTGATTTTAAATGTTTATCGAATTTCAATAGTATGTATATATTTTTCTTCCATTCATTCACTTGACACACTGTTTTTTTTTTTTTTTCCTTGAATATCTGTATTATTTTTTTTTTTCTCTCTCTTAACTCTGTATCATGTATTTCCTTGTAAATTGGGCTTGCCCGTACTTATAATAAATAAATAAATAAATAAATAAAAACATCATTAGCAATGAACGGCTAGACAAAACTCGGCGCTCCGCGCCTCGCCAGGGGGCAAGCCCCCTGGACCCCCGGTTACCTCTATTTACATACTTCGGACGAAATTATTGAAACACAGAATGTGTTTCCGTTGTCGCGCAACCAAGTGACAACCAAACAAGCGTCATTGTTTACTATTCATTTACTATTCATGCTCATAACTCAGGTTGATGGCCACGCACTTCACAGTAGTTAACATAATATGGTTGGATAAATCAGGAGCTTTCCAACGAATGGTGAACGATTTCTGTGCGATTAAAATTGCGGAAGTTCCATTTCCCTACCAACGGCTCGGTTGTACGTGAAAATCATAAGAAAATTTACAAGCGGTTGCAATCATGTTGACAATATCAATTATTGAGAATGATCATCTGTGTGTAAACAATTGCTTCAAATAACCATGCTCATAACTCAGGTTGATGGCCACGCACTTCGCAGTAGTTAACATAATATGGTTGGATAAATCAGGAGCTTTCCAACGAATGGTGAACGATTTCTGTGCGATTAAAATTGCGGAAGTTCCATTTCCCTACCAACGGCTCGGTTGTACGTGAAAATCATCACCGTCACACATTTCGTTACCATCCCGCGTTCCATTTTCGGCTAGTTAGTCCATGGCTAAAGGTGAAAATTCCTAGATGCGACTCACGACTGCGACTGCGACTCGCGATTGGCCGCGTCCCACTCCTTCAATGCATTCTTATGGAACAACATTCCTAGGTGCGTTTCCCGGCCGCATGGCCGCATGCGGCTGACGGCCGATGAGCGCGTCTGCGACTCGACTGGTAGGGTGAGCAGTCCAGCCGCACGCCTTCTACGACTGAGGTATGCAAACCCGCAAGTCTCGCAAACCAAAAAATGTGAAGCACAGAAAGCGTTGGAAAATGGAATTCACATTCTTCTGTGTCCTACTTTGTTAACCTACAGTTCCCATCCCATTGTCTTCCGTACCACATTACATATTGCTCATGGCCAAGTTTTCTCCAACCGAAGAAGAAACTCTTCCTCTAATATATTCTCTAATCCCATAATATTTGACAGTGAACTTCCTGACTATAAGGACGCGAGCAAGAAAGAGAAGGCATGGGACAAGGTAGCAGAGGTGATGAAGAAAGAAAGTCAGTGTATTTACTTATTTATCAAGAATTCATCTTCCTCCTCTTCTTCTAACAGGAGAGCGAGCACTAAAAAATACTCAACTCGCAATGGGTGGGATTGTAGCATAGTGAAACACCCAAGCATCAACTGAGCTTTCGTTCCTCGTACTGATCACATTTTTTCGAAAGGTTCTTGCTGTTTCTAACCTCCTTAAATTTTTATGGCGAACCTCCATAATACAACTTTTTCTTGTTGCGACATAGCTCTTTATATTTCAAATTTACTTCAATATAAACTTTCTTGGCAAAATCAGAGCTCGTGTTACACCACAAGTTTAAGCATACAAAAGATCGACTCCTTGCCTTCCAACATTGCCAATCAAACCAAGGCTTTTTAGACTAAAATGCTTTTTTTTCCAGATCAGATCCCCCACCAGCCGAAATCTTGAGGGCGGAGAGAATTCGATATCCAATTCCTCCTCAGGTGGTAGCTGCTGAGTGGAAAACTCATCCGTTTCATACTTCAATCTCCTTTCATACTCCTCCTTCCCATGCTCCCTCCAAGAAAATCTATGCATCTTAATCAATCCTGAATTAAAAATTTTACGCTTCTCGAATGAGACAGTAATTGGCATATGATCAAACTAAATATCGAAGAGAACTTTGAAGCTTTTAACAAAGTGAACTATACCACCAGTTACTGATTATAAGTCTATCACATAACACCCCCCCCCCCCCCCCAGGTGTAACACCCTTCATGATCCCCAGCTGTACGCCCATTCATTATTATAAGTTCATTGTCGTTGTAGAATTCCACTAGTTTCCTACCTCTGCTATTGACAACACTATCCATTGAATTTCTCGACGGGCTAACATTTTGGTAAACACCCAGTATCCTCTGGCACCGCCTGCTCTCTCCCAACCCCGGCATTAACATCCCCAATTATTACCAATTTGCCTCCCCCCAAATCATTGACCGCATTCACAAGTTCCGTAAATTCATCCTCCCAATTATTCAGATAATTCATTAATCATTGGCCCTCATAAATCAAACCCTCTATTGTTCCAAAATTAGAAAACATGACTATATTAGACACTTTTTTCCTAATACAATACAAAGTACCGACTCGAGTTCTGCCAAATTTTGCCATTATAGTTGCCTAAATCCATAAAATGTTATATTCTGGGAAATATTTCGAAAAATTACAAGTACCTTCTTAAGGTATGTGTGTTTTAAATAGTAAAATAACAACAAAATCTCTTTAAGAAAAAAAAAAAAAAAAAAAAAAAATCTGTAACCATTAAGTATTTTATTTACTAAACCATTTATATTATAAGTCAAAATTCGTAATTCCATGTTTTCTTCAGTATGTACCCTTCCGACAGAGTTGTGATTGTCAGTCCCCGACACGTGAATTCCCCGACATTCCAGCTATCAAAGCACCAACAACCGAAGTGAGATCAATCTTAAACTGCGATTTTTGGCGCTGGAGACCAGGCTTGACATCAAAAAAATCTGGCAACCCTAGTCACCTTGGTACTTAATCATTACGGAAATCCTTGGTTTTATAAAATTTTCCTCGCTAAGTAGAAATGAATGTTCTATTTCATAGTTAAATGAACTTATTTATTTTACGCTCCATCCACTAGTTATCCGGTAAACTGGCAGAGGGCACTGCTTGAAGATAAGTAAACGAAAGAAAACAAAACGCTTGCATACGAGTCTGCAACGCATTGGGACATTTTCATGTGTTTACCTATTGCTTTTTACCTCACTGTAGGATTTTATAAACTACCCTCCGTTGTTGTCAGAATGTGAAACGAATCATTAACATAATAACTATCTATAGCTATTTGTTGTATTTTTCAAACCTCACAATGCGTTGCTGTTGTCTACTCTACTATCTCAACTACCAACAGTTAATAGGAGAGGTAGGTACCATGTAAAGAGTTTGTAAACAAAATATGAGAACAGTTATGCCCATAGCTCCGCTATTCGTATAGTCAATATGTTATGGAGAACATGAAAATGTTCGTTAAATCGAGAGCTTTCCAACGAGTGGTGAACGATTTTTGTGGGTTAAAAAGTGTAGAAAATGAACAAACCTAACAACGGGGTCGTTGTCAGCGGAAATCATTATAAAGGCACTGTAACACAATTTCGTTACGTGACAGTTTTTTGTGCAATGTGCCAGGGCAAAGACATGAAAATGTCAATATTTTTGTGAGCAAGTTTTCGTGACGATTTTTCAGTTAATGTGCCAAAGCAAAGACATGAAAACGTCCTGAATAATGTCTGTAGAACTAGATTCTAGAGCCACTCAGCTGATCTGGGATCGGTCAGTTGTGTTCAGAAGTCCCTCAAGGGCCCACATACCAAATCTCAGAATCGTGGGATCATTAGGGAAAAAACTGGACTCTAGAGCCACTCAGCTGATCTGAGATCGGTCAGTTGCGTTCAGAAGTCCCTCAAGGGGCTACATACCAAATCTCAGAATCGTGGGATCATTAGGGAAAAAACTGGATTCTAGAGCCACTCAGCTGATCTGGGATCGGTCAGTTGCGTTCAGAAGTCCCTCAAGGGGCTACATACCAAATCTCAGAATCGTGGGATCATTAGGGAAAAAAACTGGATTCTAGAGCCACTCAGCTGATCTGGGATTGGTCAGTTGTGTTCAGAAGTCCCTCAAGGGCCCACATACCAAATCTCAGAATCGTGGGATCATTAGGGAAAAAACTGGATTCTAGAGCCACTCAGCTGATCTGGGATCGGTCAGTTGTGTTCAGAAGTCCCTCAAGGGGCTACAAACCAAATCTCAGAATCGTGGGATCATTAGGGAAAAAACTGGATTCTAGAGCCACTCAGCTGATTTGGGATCGGTCAGTTGTGTTCAGAAGTCCCTCAAGGGCCCACATACCAAATCTCAGAATCGTGGGATCATTAGGGAAAAAACTGGATTCTAGAGCCACTCAGCTGATCGGGGATCGGTCAGTTGTGTTCAGAAGTCCCTCAAGGGGCTACATAAAACTTGGGACAATTCTTAGGCTTGAAAAGTTTTTTTTTTAAATCGTAAATCGAGAGCTTTCGAACGAATGGTCAACGTCATTTCTGATGGTCATAATCATCGTTGTGGCCACTTGGGACAATTTTCGTGAGCAATTTTCGTTAGCAATTTTCGTGACGATTTTTTTGTTATGTGCCATATGAAAGACATGAAAATGTCAAAATGAATCCCTCATTAAGTACTCAACATTGTCAACGTGAAATTTATCACCTTTCAGGAAAATCTTGGCTTTTATTTTTCTGTTTAGAAGCTCCCTCCGTACGGATAACGAGTAGTTTAGAACGCAATTTTCTTACTTCAGGAGAGTGATCCCGATTTACGAACTTCAAAACACGAAGCCTCCCGAAAAAAATCTCCAGATCGCAAAAATTAAACCATGACTTAATTGTCCCTCTGCTAAGCGAGAGGAAATGCGCGAACTATCAGCGGGACGATCTCCAAGCCCAGTACATCCTTCAAGAATTTCACCATAAAAGTAATATAGTTCGTACCGGGAGATGGAACAGAAATACCACCAAAAATCAGGCTACACTGGCCCTTGCGATCTTCAAATTTTCGGAGCTTCGAATGCAGCTCGGCCGTTTTGTTAGCGAATTTTTGAAGAAAATTAAGCTATTGCTCTCGCCTCAAAATTTGTAGAATGTGAATTTTTGAAAAAAAATTATGCAGAAATCCGTTTCAGGCTATTTTGAATCATATTCTGAAGTTTAACGCATTTTTTAATGTATGTATATATGTATGTATGTATGTATGTATATATGTATGTATATATGTATGTATGTGTCATTCCAGACGATAACTGTCCGTAGAATTGTGCTAGAAACTTCAAACAAATTTTAAAATGTTAAGGGCACAAAACGAAAGTTCAAGTTCGTTGGCCAGCTTGATCGGATTACATCTTCGGGTTGAAATTTTCAAAAATGTAGTAAAAAATTTCAAAATAGCCTGTTTTTTGCGATTTGTCGTGCGAAATAATTTTTTCAGCATACTAACATGTGGTATATTCGGAATCAGCGTAAAATTTCCTATAAGAATATGTATCAAGTTTTCAAAAATTTCAAAGTTGAAAAATCAGTCAAAAATCGAAATAATGCCGTTCGCTGGTTGTAAAAATCGGTAATATTCTTCAAAAATTCGCTCATGGGGTCATGCTGCATGACTGGACTTTTTTTTAATGGCATTAACACTGAGCCAATTTTTCGACGTCACACGATTTAGCAAATCCTCTGGAATCCATTAGTTCCCCACAGGCTTTCAGCTGTCCCAGAGTCACCTTGCCGATTCTCAGCTTGATAAGTTAAACAGCAAGGAACTTAGCTGTGAATCTTACTCAGCTGATGTGGATCGCAGAATACATCATGATTCATTCCTAAACGCCCAAAGGGGCCTCTATTTCAAATTTCAGCTTCATAGGTTAAAGAGCAAAGAAATTAGCTCCGGATCGCACTCAGCTGATCTGGAGAAGCTTTAGACTTCATTATTCGTTTCAAGACGCCTTAAGGGACCTCCATTCCAAATTTAGCTTTATAGGTTGAAAAAAATAAAAAATAAAATAATAATAATAAAAAACAAAACTCGGCGCTCCGCGCCTCGCCAGGGGGCAAGCCCCCTGGACCCCCGGTTACCTCTATTTACATACTTCGGACGAAATTATTGAAACACAGAATGTGTTTGCGTTGTCGCGCAACCAAGTGACAACCAAACAAGCGTCATTGTTTACTATTCATTTATAACATCAATTTATATAGTTATAGTATGAAACTACGAAAATTGCGTTGTCGCGCAACCAAGTGACAACCAAACAAGCGTCATTGTTTACTATTCATTTATAACATCAATTTATATAGTTATAGTATGAAACTACGAAAAAAAAACGAAATAAATTCGTGATAAATCAAGAGCTTTCCAACGAATGGTGAACGATTTCTGTGCGATTAAAATGGCGGAAATTCCATTTCCCTACCAACGGCTCGGTTGTACGTGAAAATCATCCGTCACACATTTCGTTACCATCCCGCGTTCCATTTTCGGCTAGTTAGTCCATGGCTAAAACATATTCTGTGTTAAAAAAAAAAAAGCTATAATGATACTCATCTGATCTGGGGGGCACTATACTTCATGATTCGTTTCTAGACGCCCCTGGTGCCTCCATTTCAAATTTCAGTTTCATGGGTTGAACAGCAAAGAACTTAGCCCCGGTTCTCACTCAGCTTTTCGGGTGGTGGGGGGGGGGGGGGGGGCTCTAAACTTCATGTTTCGTTTCTAGACGTCCCACATGTACTCCATTTCGAATTTCAGACGCCTAGATTAAATAGCAAAGTACTTAGCTACTGATCTTAATCAGCTGATCCCGAGGGCTCTAGACTTCATGATTCTAGATGTCGCACGGGTTTTTCATTTGGAATTTCAGCTTCGGAGGTTAAATCTATACTATTTTATAAGAATGAAACTCCGTCTGTTTGTTTGTCTGTCTGTCGTGTCTATGCTCGGCCAAACGGCTGAGTGGGGGGAGTCTACGAGTGGATGATCTTCTTGGGATTTTCCGATAGGGTGTATAAGCGAATTTAAAATTGTCTAATCCCAGCCAAACCATGGGCCGTAGGGCGGGAGGGGGGTCGAAGTAAGAATTAATGTGCGCTTTTTGGTCTTCCCCGCTTCCTCTACCCCTCTAAACGGCCGTAGAAAATTCCGGAAAAATACCGGTTTCGTAGGTTTTTGAACGAGGAAGACGACGGCGCGATCGGATCGCGAAAAAAGTATCGGGAAATGCGTCAAAAAAATGCGAGAGTACGGACCCGTTTTCTCGGAACGGTTTTCGCGGGCGAAATACAGCTTTGATCCCGCCGAATCTGAATCCGAAATCGGATATCGAAAAAAGTGACGGGCAGTCGGTCAAATTGCGAGCGGAAGCGAGGGGAACCGTTTAATATGAGAAATTATATGTGCCCCGGACGCGAGAAGGCTCTAGGAAGACGTGTTTGGGGTGCGAGCAGGTACACATAGGTACCTTGCGAGCGAAGCGAGAGCCATTTCAACAGAATAAATACGGACTTTATCCTACACATATACAGCAATACCTTGCGAGCGAAGCGAGCAACATCCCCGAATAAACTTTTCGTGGTTCCACGTAGTTTTATAAGATTTAATTTGTTTGTAATAATTCCCAACTGAAAAAAAACGTCTGCCAAGTTGGGTGGGCAGTATAACTTCCTCAAGCGAGCGAAGCGAGCAGCATCCCCTACAGAAGTTAAACCTACCCTTAGAGATCTACCGTTTGCGAGTGAAGCGAGCAGCATTCCCTACAGAAGTTAAACCTATCCTTAGAGATCTACCGTTTGCGAGCGAACCGAGCAACATCCCCTAAATGCCATACTTTGCGAGCGAAGCGAGCAACATTTTCTACATGCCAGACTTTGCGAGCGAAGCGAGCAACATATCCTACATGCCAGACTTTGCGAGCGAAGCGAGCAATATTCCCTACATGCTTGCCCCCCGGCTGGACGTGGAGGCGAGCGTAGCGAGCCGGAGCGGCTAGTAGTAAAGAAATTAGATCCGCGGCTACTTCAATCTCGTTTTTTTGTGGCAATTCTGTAATTACTTTTACTTTTTAGCGCATTTTCTTATTTAAAAGGAAAAATGAGCTATCGAGTTCACTTTGTCCGACGATGTAGTTATGCAGGCATGTCCTATTGAAATCGTTTTAAATGCCACTTCCCGTCCTAAGATTTTGATAAAACTTTGTATGGATGTAATCTGTAACACGACGAGAATAAAGATGTCACATGAGAGGTAATTGATATGTGGAGTCAACTCCATAGCCATTTTTCCCCTATTCGACGCAGCAAGCTGAAAATTTAAAGGGAGGCTAAAGGGAAAATGCTGAAGACAACTGAGAGGTCATCAATCAGCTGAGTGAGCTCCAAAGCCATTTTGTCCCCTATTCAACGCAGGAAGCGTCAATTTCACGCGGATATCTTTATAAGAAAATGCGCTATCATGTGACTCACTGCATGAGCACTGATCTACTTGTTTTCACTCTTAGGTTCCGGTAAAAATGTATTTCACGTCAAAATTATTTTATAAGCTACCTATCACATATGACATTTTGAGCTAATTCCTAATATACCCATTTCCTTATTCTTAAAATAGCGTCTTCGACCCAAGAAATCGATTTTTCATCATTTTTCTCTCTTTTTGACCTATGGAACTGTCCAAATTATATTATAAGAAAAAAAAGTTGTAGAGGAAATAAGTTTGCATTGAATGAGACCACCGCTATCTAACTCTTTTCCTTGTTTTTGGGCGATTTTTCAAAGTTCTTGTGACCTACCAAATCACTACTCACTTCTATGGAAATCCTCAACCAGTATTGGTAAGTCACGAGAACTTTGAAAAATTTTCAAAAACCTAAGATACAAGTTAGAAAGTTGTCTCATTCGATGCGAAATTTTTTTCTCTACAGCTTTTCTTCAATACAAAAATTTAGGTCAGTTCCATAAGTCAAAAAGTGAGCTAAATTGTCAAAAATCGATTTCTTGGGTCGAAGAACCTATTTTAGGTAGGTATAGTTGATATTCTCGAGACTTGACACTAGCGCATCTTTACATCGAGGAAAGGCGAAGTCGAAATTATTTCACCTTATTGTCATGGTGGCGAGTAAACTACGTGTAAATGCGCCATTTGTAGACACTGCTGGACAAACTGCATAACATAGTCTTACCTAGTTCCTTGTCAATATTTTCATTATTTGTAATATGCAAGGTAATACATTTTATGTAAATTACATCAAGTTATTATCAGGTGATGTCCTCAAACGCTACGAACGCAAGAATAATCTGTGCGGTCAAGATCAATATGAAATGTGAGTTGGGGAGTTGACATGCAAGTGTTAGATGTTCCAGACATCAGCCGCGAAGTTGTTGTGGATTACCTATCTAGTTTTCAGAACTGTTCTTAGAATCAATTAAGAAACTAAAAATCTTTAGAGTACTGTGAAAATGGTCACGTGAAAGTACGTGCAAAATAATAACAAACAATATCAAAATTGTGCAGAAAAATGTCCTCAAATTTCATTAACATTTGCTAAAAAATCTATAAAACCACCCTAAAAACCTCAAAAATTTCAAATCATCTTTGAGTTGCAGAGTATTATTTTGAAGGAATTTCGGTTCCATAAAAATGGTCGACAAGTTTTTCTTTGCACTCCCATATAAGTAAATCCCTTCAGCACAAATGGGCATTCCGCCAAAGAGCAGTGGACAGCACAAACGAGACCTATGGCGAATTGAGTGACTGTATATTCGATACATTTCTTCCTAAAATCGTTGGAGGAAAAATTTCATCAGAGGAGATGGCCATGTTCTCTCTGCCAGTATATAAAGGGGGATTGGCAATAAATAACCCAATAAATATGGCAAAGTTGTGCTTTGAAACATCAAGGGCGGGAACCGAAGAACTTGTTGGAGCCATAAAAAGTGGAAGGGAAATGAAAATCGTAGAACATGTTTCGAGAACCGAATCTGCCAAGAGTCAGGCCAAAAAGAAAAGAGGAGAATCGGAAGACACCCTGTTATGCCAGACAATCAATAAATTTTCCACGAACCGAAAAAGAGCTATTGAACGATCTATTAATGCTCAGTAAGGTTGTAAGTCTTCAGGATGGCTCTCAATCCTCCCTTTGAGAAAGCATAATTCTGAAATGTCTCGTTGTGAATTCAGGGATGCTCTAGCGATTCGGTACAAACGCCAACCTGTTGAAATGCCAAAGTCATGTGATGGATGTGGCAACGGAACGTTCACTTTGCAACACGCATTAGATTGCAAGACTGGGGGCCTTATCACCAGACGCCATAACGAAGTTAGAGACTTGTTAGGAGAATTGATGTCAACTGCATGGGGGAACTGCGTGAAGGAGCCCATTATACGGGAGGCATTAGGATCCGAACCAATGCTACGAGGGGATTTGGTGTGTCGAGGAACCTGGGAGCCACAGAGGGAGGCGTTGTTTGACGTCCGTGTCTCTTATGGTTCTCGTCCCGTCCCTTCTGTCCTAGCCTCAGCAGAGCAAGAAAAGATGCGTAAGTATCTGAATGCATGTGAAGAGAGACATGCCTCATTCACACCACTGGTGTGTTCAGTCGATGGTCTATGTGCTCCTCAAATGAATGCCTTTGTGAAAGTATTGGGTGAGCGATTAGCAGACATTTGGAATCGGCCTCAGACGGTGGTTCGAGGATGGTTGAGAGTCCGCATCACAATGGCTATATTACGTGCATCCAGCATGTGCCTCAGAGGCGCAAGAAGAAGATGGAGAAGTGCGGAGCTTGGGTTTGGAGACGGAGCAGCCCTTCAGTTAGGCTTATGAGGGATGAAGAGATGAAAGATGAAGAGGTCAAAAGAACTAGAGAATTAATGTAGCCTACTAAAGAGTTCTTAGAAGTAATTCCTCTACGTTCCAATAAACATGGTTTTATTCATTTCTTTGCACTCAAAGTGCTCAAATTTCAAAATAATGCAACAAATTTCAAAACAAATTAACATGTAATATTAGGGTGGTTCAAAAAAAAAAAAAAAAAAAAAGTTCTGGGATTTCTAGTCCCCATCGTGTTTTTGCTTCCTTGGTATGTCAGGATGACCCTCCTAAATTTTTAGCAAAAAATATTAATCCTAACCACTTTACCTGGGTCGATTTTTGCCAGTTATCGACCGCTATCGTAAACCAACCTCTAAATTGGTGCCGAGGTGATGATTTGAAGGACGGATTTCAATTTTTTTGGGTCAATTTATGGGTTTTCGCATGCGCTGAACACGATGAACTTATTTATTTTACGCTCCGTCCACTAGTTATCCGGTAAGCTGGCAAAGGGCGCTGCTTGAAGATAAGTAAAAATCGAAAATTTCACCGAAAATGCTGTCGCCTGGTTAAGAATTGTACTAGAAACATGCTATTATGGTTTCTATACTTATTCGCTTAACGACCCGATACCATTGTACAAGCATTTACACGTGAACGGTACCGCTGACAATAGCTAACCCTACGCTCAAACGATCCCATCACAGTTCATACAATTCAGAACTACGAATTTGACCCCGGAAAACCGATAGAAACTAAGTAATTTTAAGAAAAATGGGGAAATTTAGCTATTTACTCCATTTTGCCGCTATATTTGGCAAATAAGTACAATGCCGGTTCAAGTCCTTGCCAAATTACCAACGGCTTTGTACCGAGTATCCTGGAAAATACTAAATTTTATCGACACACGGTATTTCGGGACCTTAAATTATCAACGCGACATAATTTTCGGTGAAATTAGGGTGAATTTGTCTATTACCCTACAATTAATTTGAGGTTTATGGCCAATAAACGGAGCAATCATCGGCGGAAAAGTATAGTAAAAAACGGGATCATGTTCAGAACATGCCAAAGCATATTATCCGACCATAATAGCATGTTTCTAGTACAATTCTTAACCAGGCGACAGCATTTTCGGTGAAATTTTCGATTTTTACTTATCTTCAAGCAGCGCCTTCTGCCAGTTTACCGGATAACTAGTGGACGGAGCGTAAAATAAATAAGTTCATCGTGTTCAGCGCATGCGAAAACCCATAAATTGACCCAAAAAAATTGAAATCCGTCCTTCAAATCATCACCTCGGCACCAATTTAGAGGTTGGTTTACGATAGCGGTCGATAACAGGGAAAAATCGACCCAGGTAAAGTGGTTAGGATTAATATTTTTTGCTAAAAATTTAGGAGGGTCATCCTGACATACCGAGGAAACAAAAACACAATGGGGACCAAAAATCCCAGAACTTTTTTTTTTTTTTTGAACCACAATAATGTAATATACTATGATAATTTATGAAAACTCGCTCATACGATCATTCTGCATGACTGGAACTTTGTATTTTTTTGAGGACATAAAAAAACTTTAGATGGTAACTCCCCATTATTAGCGCATTTTCTTAGAGAAAAAAAGATGCGCTATTGTATTCAATACTAACTGACCGACGAACTTTGTGCCGCCTAACACATAATTCGTACAGTCGTGGTTACAAATAACAATAATTTATTCATTAAAAATTATTATTTAATTGAAGCGAAGAAAACATTGAATATAAATGATACAGTAGTTCGTATAAAGGGTGAATACGGGTATTTGAATTAGTTTCTATTGATGTATTGCCCAACCTTTTGGAGACGTTGATAGATACGTCGGGCACTGTAAGTGATGGTTCATGAAAAGAGACCATCATTTTACTCCCTATCAAATTTCAAATTCCTAGGGTGAATCGATCAATTGATCTTGTTGGAACCCGTCATTGCATCTGTCTCTCAATTTCTTAGAGAGGGTCCCTATCAAATTTCAAATTTTTAGGATTAATAGGAGAGGATTTGGCTGAGTAGCTGATCTCGTTGGAACCCATCATTGCATCCGTCTCCTAACGTCCTAGAGAGACTCCCTATCAAATTTCAAATTCATACGATTCATAAGAGAGAATTTAGCTGAGTCAGCTGATTTGGCTGGAACTCGTCATTGCATTCGACTCCTTATGTTCTAGAAAGGCTCCCTGTCAAATTTCACATTCCCAGGGTGGAAAGGAGAGAATTTAGCTCACTCAGCTGATAAGGAAAAAGCCCATCATTTTATTCGTTTCTCAATGTCCCAGAGAGGCTCCCTATAAAATTTTAAATTCCCATAGTGGATAGGAGAGAAATTAGCTAACTCAGCTGATCAGGAAAGATCCCATCATTTTATTCATCTCTTGATGTCCTAGAGGGTCACCCTATCAAATTTTAAATTCCCAAGGTGTATAGGAGATAATTTAGCTAAGTCAGCTGATCTAGTTGGAACCCGTCAATGCTTTCTCTCATAATGTCCTGGAGAGGCTCCCAGTCAAATTTAATATTCTAAGGGTGGAAAGGAGAAAATTTAGCTAACTCAGCTGATCAGGAAAGAGCCCATCATTTTATTCATCTCTTGATGTCCCAGAGGGTCACCCTATCAAATTTCAACTCCCTTGGGTGAACAGGAGAGAATATTTAACTTTCTTTTTCAATCATTTTTTATTATATATGTATATATTTTTTCTCAGGCAAATGGTACTGGTAAAAGCGTCCCGGTTTCTTGAACCACAATATAACCTTAGAGCTACGTTAAAACTCTTCTCGACCAAGACTGCTGCAATTAATTAGGCAATTTTAATATCAATTTTTGATATTAAATAGACTAATGAGATATTTAAATAGGGATATTTTTGACATCTTTACGAATAGAAAATTCTGTATCCTTAGATATATGTTCCGTACACATAGAAATATGTGTATCCTTGTAAAAGCGCTTCAACTCGAGAACGGCTGGACCGAATTTGACGGGAAGGGCTGCAAAATGATCGGCTATAGTCATTCAAAATACGGTCGTTACAAAACTTGCCATTGAGAATCAGCAGCAAACATCATAAATAAAGTGTATTATTTTAAATAAAGTGTATTTATGTATTTATTTATTATTTAAGTGTATTATCTAAATATATAAAAGTGAAAACTTTGTGTGTATGTATGTATGATCTTTATAAAAATCCACACCATTTGACGGATTTCGACCAAATTTGGTACAGATGTTCTTTAGGTACTGGGAAGTAACGGCGTAAAAGTCTTAAGTTACGAGCCTGATCAGCAGAGTGAGCCCTGATGCTAATTTCTTTCCTATTCATCACACGAGGCTGAAATTTGAAACGGAGCCTCTTCAGGACAAGGGGTAATAATGAAACGGTTCGGAGCCACCCGGATCAGATGAGTGAGCTCTTAACGCTAAATTCTACGCTATTCATCCTACTAATCTGAAATTTGGAACGTCTGCGAGACGGGTAGAATATGATTTTCACTTGCGGAACCACCCCGATCAGCTGATTGAGCTCTAAACGTTGATTTCTATTCAATTTATTCTACGGTGTTGAAATTTGAAGGGAACCACTCTGAGACATTTAGAATAGGATGTTAACTTCCCCCCCACCAGCTGAGTGAGCTCTTAACGCTGATTTCTATGCTATTTATCCAACGAAGCTGAAAATAGGAACGATGACTCTGTGATGACACAGGTAGAATATGATTTTCACTTCCCGAACAACCTCAATCAGCTGATTGAGCTCTTAGCGCTAATTTCTATAATGTTTATTCAATGGAGATGATAAACTTTTCTTATTTTATTTAAAAAATTGAAAAAAAAGCCACAGTTCCTTAGAGCCTGACGGCTAAAATTAAAAAACATGAATATGCTTTAGCCGTACACGACTCACTCCTCGTCGATTCTCTGAACCCGACCCCCCATCGGCCTCTGAACTCTGTTTATCATTCTGCCATCAATCCTAAAACATGGAATCATGTTTTAGCTCCTCGCTCTCACTTTATTATAGAAATGATCACGACCATTGAGCTCTTGTGAGATGATGATCTCCTAATAGAAACTCGCGAGTAAACATTCACTTTATTATAGAAATGATCACGACGATTGAGCTCTTGTGAGATGATGATCTCCTAATATAAACTCGCGAGTAAACATTCACTTTATTATAGAAAGAGGCTACATACGAAATTACAGCTTCCTATAGTGTAAAGTATAGAAATTACCTATTAAAATAATTTAACCACCGCTTCACAAATCTAACCGTTCTCGCAATATTCGGATCACCTGCTATGAATCACATAATCGAAACACCAGCTCAATGAAATCATCAGAAATTGACAAGCGGTTGCAATCATGTTCACAATATCAATAATTGAGAATGATCACCTGTGTGTAAACAATTATTCATATAACCATGCTCATAACTCAGCTTGTTGGCCACGCACTTCGCAGTAGTTAATATAGTATGGTTGGATAAATCGAGAGCTTTCGAACGAATGGTCAACGAATTTTGTGGGATGAAAAACGACGAAGTATCATATCCCTAGCAACGACTCGGTTGTAAGCGGAAATCATCACAATTATTGGCGCTACTTTCGTTGCACTCTCGTGGGACATTTTTCGGTAGTTAGGTCACGGCTAAAGCATATTCATGCTAAAATCGGAACGTAATCATTTTATTAAATTTCACAAACTTTAGCAAAAATGAAAAAGAAAAAAAAAAAAACACACACACACACAAAGGTAGGCGTTTCAAACATTTTTCAAAACTGAAGTAGGTTTTCAAATGCGTTGGATGTCCCCCCGAAATTCTTATTTTGTCATTCCTTATGAAACACTAGTCTACTTGATAGAAAATTCGCTTTACACCATGCTTCCCTACATGAGTACTCGTCTGTAGATTTTAGCGAATTTTTGAAGAAAATTAAGCTATTGCTCTCGCCTCAAAATTTGTAGAATGTGATTTTTTGAAAAAATTTTATGCAGAAATCCGTTTCAGGCTATTCTGAATCATATTCTGAAGTTTAACGCATTTTTTTATGTATGTATGTATGTATGTATGTATATATGTATGTATGTATATATGTATGTATGTATATATGTATGTATGTATGTGTCATTCCAGACGATAACTGTCCGTAGAATTGTGCTAGAAACTTCAAACAAATTTTAAAATGTTAGGGACACAAAACGAAAGTTCAAGTTCGTTGGCCAGCATGATCGGATTACATCTTCGGGTTGAAATTTTCAAAAATGTAGTCAAAAATTTCAAAATAGCCTGTTTTTTGCGATTTGTTGTGCGAAATAATTTTTTCAGCATACTAACATGTGGTATATTCGGAATCAGCGTAAAATTTCCTATAAGAATATGTATCAAGTTTTCAAAAATTTCAAAGTTGAAAAATCAGTCAAAAATCGAAATAGTCGAAGATTTCTTCAGAAATTCGCTCATGGGGTCATGCTGCATGACTGGACTTTTTTTTTAATTCTTATCCATTGGTGAAGAATCATCATTTTGGGTATCACGCGCTACAGTGGCGCTACGACTTCTAACTCACGATTTTTTTAAACGGGAACCCCCCTTTTTCATTGCAGATTCGAAATCTACATAAAATTTCATGGAAATATGACCCCATCACTCAAATTTTTGATATAATCGATTCTCAATTGTCGACTCAATAGTGATACATCGAGTTTTTGAAGATATTCAAATGCCACATATTACAAACATCCTAATGGCAAAGGAAAATGTTGATGCTTTCAGAAAGAAATTAAAGTGATTCTTACTCGATAATTAGCAGCTCATCTAATTTGAATTAGTGGTAAATTACTAATGTTGTTATTTCCATTTACCTTTTTGATTGTTTCATGTCTATCCTGAAATTCTATTAGGGAAATTTTATTCTTATTTGTTGCTCACATCTTTATGAATACGGTCGATGGTATCCTTGAATACGGATCGATGGTTTGGTCTCCTTACTACGCTAACGCTATTGCTCGATTGGAAAAAGTCCAGAAAAGGTTCGCTCGCTATGCTGAATTTAAAAGAGGAGTAGGTTGGGAAGATTTTAATTATCAGGCTTTTCTTAATGGTAATGGTATAACTTCGCTAGAGGGTAGGCGTAAAACTGCTGATGGTATTTTCATTTATAAGCTGATCCATAATTTGATTGATTGTCCCGAGCTTCTTCAGCTTCTAAATTTTCATGCCCCCCTGTATCGCACTAGAACCTCCACCTTATTTTATATTCCTACCACAACCACAAATTACCTGCTAAACAATCCACTCCATAGAGCACAACGCATATTCAATATTCCTTCTGTCTCCGAAAAAATAGATATCAGCACAGTTTCCCTTTATCGTTTAAAAAAAATACTTGATTCTTTATAATTAGAAATCCTTGTTTTATTTTCTTGTTTTATTTTTATCAGTCATTCTTTTGCGTTCGCTTATTAATTTTTCTGTACCTTTGTAGTATTCATACTATAACGTTTCTCTTGTAATTGGGCTTCGGCCCGTATGTTTCATAAATAAATAAATAAATAAATGACATTTAGTTTACATCTTTATGTACTTACATGCAGCATGACAAACTTTGCCGACGCCACCCAGAGTCTACAATTCTCAACCGATTATCGGAATTATTATTTTGTTTGATTAAAATTTTAGTCTAGTTGTACAAAACACCTTGGAAATTCGGATTTGCTGTCGTGGAGGGGGTGGCCGCTCTACAAATCTCGACCTATTTTCGCGATTCTTATTTTTTTCCATACCTAACGACTTTGATTCAGTTTTGGAACGCATGCCAGAAGCTTCAAGTTTCATTATGGGAGGGGGTGAATGGACGGGGTAATACTAATAAATCGTTATGTTTAACTGTCATCGTCCGATTTTTGTAATCCTTTGTAGTTCAATTATGAATATGGTCAACTTTTGGTAAATACGTCAGGGGTTTCAAATTTCATGAAGGAAGGGGGTGAATGGCGGGGTAATAACGATAACATCATGATAATTTTGGTTTATTATTTCCAATAATAAGCCTATGTGATCGTGTAGCAAAAAATTTTTATAACCCCCCCTCAAACTTTGTCACTTTACGTTTCAAGGTGCGTAGAATCCAAATTTGAAATGTCCGTCCGCCGTTCGCCGTCCGCCGTTCGCCGTCCGCCGTTCGCCGTCCGCCATCCGGGCCATAAAAGGCCTAAGAATTGACTTAAAAAACCTGTTCTTTCGCACATAGACTCCATTTGGGGTCTAGTTGGTCCTAACGTTTAACCATCCCGATCGCTTTACTCGCATAGATGCTATGGGCCAAAAACGGGCAAAAAGTGTCTTTTTGAGGCTTTGACTGTTAGACGCACGCCTGGCACGCTTGGCAGGGGGTCACGGTGGGTGGTGAGGGGGGTGAGCGGGGGGTGGAGTGAGAGGAGGCGCCGCGGCACCATGAGGTGGGTACAGCGTTCCTTCGAGGCATGAATATATGTTTTTTTCTAGTTCATATTTGCGTGTTAATAGAAATGCTTTTCCTACGCATATTTAATAACATATCCCCTCGACTTTTCGTACGTACTTAGATAATGATATTATTAAGGCAATAACTATTTGAATAGATAGGAGCTCAAATCGAGAAATATAAACATGCGTATATAATTATAGAAGTATAAGTTGTGGCAACTCGAAATAGGACACGCCGAGGAGTCTGGACGGGCCTTATAACGTTCGCAAGCCAACTAAAACTACGATCGTACTCAATTGAAAAAATAATAAACCTTTGTGAAATAATTTGCAGCGTTTACTATTTTCATCCGATTTTCGTGACATTTTTAATCATTTGTTCGATAGAGATTTTAGTCTGGTTATGCAACCTTAGAAGTTTCAAATTTACTGTCGGAGGAGGGGGTGTATGGGAGAAGGGTGATCCCGGGAGATCATGATATATTTGTTATTTTTTCATTTTAATTAAAATTATATACTTTTCATTCATAGGGACGTCCCTATAATTCATGCATTACTTACCAATATATATGTTTGATTAGAGATACAAATAGTAGATATACTTACAGTAGTTAGTACAAATTCAGCACTTGAACTATTCGCCTAGCTTATTTTCTCTACTGTAAACTTGAACCGTAATAACAGTAAACCTTTATGTAACTAATAGTTTGTAGGGTTTTCCTTTGGCTTTGCGCATGAGTATCCCATCTCCGAAACTTTGTCCTATCTCGACCCAGGAGGTTGGAACCCCTTTCACCAATTAAGAGGGAACTTGGGGTGTTCTGCTGACACCGTGGGTGCTATAGGTACCTAAGAAATTTCATCTGTTTCTAGTAAATTATGAAACTTCTAGTGTAAATTAGGAAACGATTGCATGTACAGGGCTGCGATTTGATTGATAAATACATGCATTAGAATCCACAGTAGTGGTGGAAGAGTAAAATGTGTTTTTACAGACATTTACCTTTGGAGTTAGCCGTGGTGAATCAATGTTGATATCTGATTCCAGTTCGCCGGCCTACCGGAGTCAGTAAATAGGTACTATTTTAGAACGCACTGGAAAACAAGAGATCGGGAGAGCGGTCTGACAATCACGACGACGTTTATGGTAATTACAAGTAACGATCACGCTGTCTCACGGTCGCTGTATCGCGGTGGACTGAACTGACCCACGTTCCCGAGACAGATCCCTGAACCGGGAAGAGAAGGGCGGAAGGTGGGAAGTAGGGGTGGGAAGCCACGTGGGGAACTTAGCTTTCCTGGATGGTGAGGGGTGGAGCTGGTTCAGAGGGGAAGTGAGGAATTCCGAAGGAGACCGTTCCACCACTGGCGGGCGGGGGGTTAGGAACACCCTCCGTATTGATTGACTCAAACGTCCCGACTCTGCCCCAACCTACTCTTCATTCTTCTGGGGCGATCGCACACCAACAACTGGGTCACCAGCTCTCCTTGTTTACCAGTGAATGTTTGTAAACAATTGGAACATATTGAGAAAATACTGTTGAGCCAACATTGGCCTGAATGTATTTAGGTGAGGTAGGAACGAAACTTTAGTTTTATCATTTTAGGTCCCACCAACGGGAGTTTTCCTTGGATTTAACCAGGACCGTAAATTTTCTCGTCAAAACGGAGCAATGACTGTTCCACCAACGCTTAACTTAGGGTTGGGTGATAGTCGATAGTTACTATCGATATATCGATAGGTCATGCCTATCAATGGTCACTATCGATAGTGTCCACTATCGATGAATCATTATTACCCTCTAGTTTGAAATTCTCGGAATTATTACCTAATGTATAATGATACCTAATGTATATTAGATTTCGTTAAATAATAATGACAGATCTTCTGTGTGGAAGTTATATCTGAACAACGCACAAGATTGAGCCAAAGGAAAGCAGAAATGCTAGTTTTTCTTTCGGGAAATATGTGGCTCAAGGAGCACAGTTGAATCTTAAAATTAACTATTTCGTTATTTTTATTTTCTGAAGATTTAATTTGTTAATTGTCATTGTAAACATGTAAATTGTAAATACTTTTTTAATATTCAAATAAATTAGTTTTTTCTCATCTTACAATCTTATAATTTATATCCTGCAAATTTCAAATAGTAGGTAGGTAATTGAATTTAATTAAATTAGTTGAAATTCTTTACTGAATAGGTCTGGAAAAAAAAAGAAGCAGCTATCGAAAACTATCGATAGCATTCGATAGTTTTTAACCGATAGTATCGGCCTATCGATAGTGCTAACTATCGACTATCGCCCAACCCTAGCTTAACTCGAGAACTTCTTGTGCGGGTGGGGTTAACCAGTCGGATCAGCGCTGATCCGCAACTTACAGTCGCCATCTTGAAAAACTGTGTACCCAACCCGGTTTTTTCGTTTGGCGTTTGTTTTCATAACACAACCCCGCCGTATATCCGTAATAATTGATTTCCTATTCCGTCGTGATAATGAAGAAACAATAGAGAGTTTTTATTCTTCCCGTACGATTTTCCCCCGCTTACACGAGGAGAGCAGCATCTAGAGCAAGCAATTGCAGATGCTAGCTCTTCGTATTTCCAGACGTATTTTAACGCGTAGGTAGGTATACCTACACGAATAACCAAATGCTATCGGAGTAACGATTTGAGAAAAATGAAATTGGTAGGGTACAATCTACCGCCTAACCCACAAATTCCCAGAAAATGTAATCAAAATCTGATGAAAACTAGACCTTGTTCCTCAGAGTACACTTTCGCGCATGCGCAGGAGCTAATAATGATGCATGCATGTTGAAATTAACTTAGAATAATTAAACAATTGTTCCCCAACTGTGCACCAAATTTGAGGGGGATTGAACGGCTTGGGCGTAAACAATTATGCTTGAAGGAATTTACGTGATTTGAGAAGTAGGTACCTATGGAAATACTAGTGGACCATTTACAGCCTAATTCACACACTCTCTCAAAATTTCATTAAAATCAGATGAAAACTGTTGAAATTAGGTTCTTTTAAAAAGGAATGTAACTTCGCGCATGCGCAATAGCTACTAATGATAGGATTATGTTGAATTTGCTAGGCAATTGCTCAAATGAACCTCTTCCACCTATCCTCTGGGACAACGGGGGCGTGAGAAAATTATGACTGATGGAGTTCACATTTGCGCATGAAACGAGTGAGATATATATTTGGGAACAACAAAACTCATAGGAGACCATCTTAACCCTAACCCGCACATACCATGAAAATTTCATAAGAACTGGTTGAATATTGTGGAAATTAAGCTTGTTACAAGGATTTGCTGACATACACACACAGAGATAGAGAAAGAAAGACACGGAACGAAAGTAGTTCAGAATAGTCTAAAACATAAAATGCGAGTGGAAATTTTATCACCGTAAAAAAACAACAGTAGTTAGATTTTAGTTGAGACCACAACTTTTAAATCTCTCGAAAGTGAAAACAATGCTTCGCTACCTATAGGTAGACTTGGGAGCAATTTAAGAGATACAATTTAGCATTTAGGTGCCAATACTTCACTAGTAGGTACATATCAAACGGACAATTCCTACCTATAGTTAATAAACTCGATTTCGCAACGTTATTATAAATTCCAACTATATCACCTGATAATTCCAATATTGGCATTATATCAGCTGATATTTACAAGGCAATTTCCATGTATTCCAGCATCACTATCTAGCGATCTTTGATGGAATTTAAAGCTTGATCTTCTAATTCAAAGACCCGCTAGCTAGCATCGCGTGATTTATCTATCTTCTCGCGCTTAAAAGTTCGAAGGTTTTTTTCTCGATGCTCAAGCCCTTAAAGGAAAGCCAACTATTCAACTTACAGCGTTGGGTGGTTTTAACCGATTCTTTGGGAAAAAATTTATCATTGACAAGCAAAAAATTATTACTGTTACTTGGAAAGTTTTGGAGATCTCGATTTTCTAAGTGTTTGGCCCTCTAATACAACTCTTTAGGGTTGATAAAAAAATGATGCCGAGCTTCTCGGATCATCCAGACCCTAAATGTGATTTTTAACACAAGTTTCATATAGTTTGGTCAAGTATCTTCGGATCTTCGGAGAATTTGGATATTTGGAACTTGGATAGTATTTGGATAGAATGCATCTTGAATTGTGAACCAAAAAATTTTCAGGGGGGGTTAAAAAAATTTTTTTTTTTTTTTTTTTTCATTACAAAGGTCTATTATCGAAAATAATAAACCAAAATAACGTCTGCTAAGTTGGGTGGGCTGTGTAGCTTCCTCATATATTATAACATGAAAGAATAGAAAGGGAAAAGGATGGCCCTCCTACGCAGATAAAATAATGGCCTACCTTTAGAAAAAAAAATCGGTGTGCGTCGGACCACACGGTGGAAGTTATACTTCTGTGGCCATAATTTATAATTAATAAATAAATTATGAATAATAATTTATAAATTATAAATTTATAATTTATAATAATTATAAATTTATAAATTTATAATAATTATAAATTTATAAATTTATAATAATTTATAATAAATTTATAATAAATTTATAATAATAATCTATAAATTTATTATAATTTATTAATTATAATTTATATATTATGAATCGATAGTTCTTAAAAATTTGTTCTTAAAAATTTGTTCTTAAAAATTATAAATTTATAATTTATAATAATTATAAATTTATAAATTTATAATAATTTATAATAAATTTATAATTATAATATTTATAAATTTATTATAATAATCTATAAATTTATTATAATTTATTAATTATAATTTATATATTATGAATCGATAGTTCTTAAAAATTTGTTCTTACTTTTCTTACTTTTCTTACTTTTCAGCGTGACGCGGTTTCTCGACCAACATCCCATCCCAAAGGGTCTAACTCCTCCTCCTCCTCCTCCTCCTCCTCCCTCACTCCTCCTCCTCCGCCTCCCTCCTCCTCCTCCTCCCTCCTCCTCCTCCTCCTCCCTCCTCCTCCTCCCTCCTCCTCCTCCTCCTCCTCGATTAATCGATAGTTCTTAAAAATTTGTTCTTACTTTTCAGCGTGACATCCCATCCGATAGTTCTTAAAATTCAGCGTGACGCGGTTTCTCGACCAACATCCCATCCCAAAGTGTCTAACGGGCGCAAAGAAGTATAACTTCAAAACGCTGCAAATTATTACATAATGGTTTATTATTTCTGAATCATATAGCCAGCTATAGTATTCAGCATGCTCTGGGGCTTTCGCCAGTCTTTTTTCTAGTATCCACCTCTGTTCTTCACTCGACCCCCCGCTCACCCCCCTCACCACCCACCGTGACCCCCTGCCAAGCGTGCCAGGCGTGCGCGCGTGCGTAAGTCTAACACTCAAAGCCTCGAAAAATACACTTTTTCGCCCGTTTGTGGCCCATAGCATCTATGCGAGTAAAGCGATCGGGATGGTTAAACGTTAGGAACAATTAGACCCCAAATGGAGTCTATGTGCGAAAGAACGGGTTTTTCAAGTCAATTCTTCTTAGGCCTTTTATGGCCCGGACGGCGGACGGCGGATGGCGAACGGCGGACGGACATTTCAAATTTGGATTCTACGCACCTTGAAACGTAAAGTGACAAAGTTTGAGGGGGGGTTATAAAAATGTTTTGCTATACGATCACATAGGCTTATTATTGGAAATAATAAACCAATAGACGGGGGAAAACAAACGTACAAACATTTTACAGTTCCGATATTAGGTTCTGAAATGTTCTATAACTGAGCTTTTCTTGGATCGATCCACATAAGGTGCCGCGTTTGATAGTCATTTCCAACAGAAAAAACGCCTGCCAAGTTCGGTGGGCAGTATAACTTCCTCACATGGAAAATGCAGAAAATTATTATACAGCAATTTATTATTTTCGTTTTGCCCCTTTTATAAGATTTATTTTATTTATTTATTTATTTATTTTTTGTTTTTTGCCATTCCCTTGGTATTGCCTATAGAAAGGGATTGTGAGCAATTTTCAAAATTTTCACCGCTTCCCGAACCATGGGCTGTAGCTCATTCCACAGCGAGAAACATCCCCACACACGTCGGATTTCAACGGGGTTTTTCCTACGAACTCAGGATGGACTATTTATATCCCATAGCATCTATAAATCACACAGAGAGCGAGCGAAGCGAGAAACATCTCCTGCACATTTCAAATCACCCTTTATGATCCATTTCCATGTTCCCATCATTCTACATGTCCCACTCAAAAGTAAAAACCATCGGATCCAGTGGCGTAATTTGAGGAGGGGCAGGGTGGGCAGAGCCCCCCCACGATCACAGAGGATGTAGAAGTTCTTCTTGAAACGGATGCTGCGTGAACAATAATTAATAATTTCACATTACTAACGTCAGTACCAATTACGGTAAGTTCGAGAACGCAACCCGCAAAGCACGCCTGTTATGTGGGTCCAGTTACCTAGCAACTTCAAGGCTAACTAGGAACGCTCCTCCAAGGCTGGTTCCAGGGAGGGCCAAACGCCGTGGATAATATAATTGCCCATAATGCCCATCCAACAGAAGCGAAATAACTACAGTAAAAATAATGGTATGCTGGATACTATAAAGTGAAACAGTGGTGAAATTATGTCGTTCCCCCTCTCCTGAGGGGGGGCGCGCCCATCCTCATTCCCCTCCTGGTAAGCCATAAGTCATTATCGCCCCACTCTCACTGCCCCTAACTTTCTCCACCTTTACAGCCCTCCGATTCACGTTCGATTGATCGATTCAATGCAGTAGCATCGATTGCGTCCTTCTTACCATCAATAAGTTTTCTAACGCATAAAAGTCTTCAATTGTCCCTGATTTTTGGTATGAGTCCCAGTAGAAGTAACGATAAAATAAAATTGAAAGAATCTTACTTGAACTAAAAAATGTCCGTGCTGTGGTGATTGAAATATCCATAGTCGAATGGAAACGATTGAAAGAATTGATATGCGAACCAACCGATAAATCATTTTACTTCAGTTTGTTTACCTTTGTGAGTCTCTCATAAACGTTTAATGCCCTATATCCTGTATCTTATTCCGTGGTAATTGTCATACAATGTTTAACATGAAAGGAACCGTAATTAGTGTAAAAGTGAGTGCTAAAGTTACGAGTTATGAACCCCTTGGAGGGATACATCAAGATCTACAAAGACGATTGGATTGGAAACGGTAAGTCAATGACAAGCCTTGTGCTCCCCAGTTCATGAGATTTTTCTCATAATAAAGACAGATTTAGTTTGGTAAGAATGTTCTTTTTGTGTCCATCAAAAGAAGGGTTAATTACCTTAATTTAAGGTACGTAAGGTTATGCTGTAAAAATAATACAATGTGTCTGCTCTTCCCTATTCGTCTCCCTACATAATGATTACTTTTATGTTCATTTTCTCTCGGTAGGTAGGTAGGTACCTAAGACTCAAATTCAAATTATTTAATTCTAAAGTGATTGTTTTCGTTTAATTTTTTTCAATAATGAACCTTTGCAATAAACTATTTCTGGCATCGGCATCAAGGGAGGCATTTATCCTCTGCGAAATCAGATGGGTAAAAATACCGATTGTCACTTCAAGGTTCGTTCGGCACAAAGTACAAAATAAATACCTATTGTGCGTCGTACTAAGCATAACGCTTTTTCCCATCTACTTCTTACATTCTCCTCTTCGTTATAATTTATTATATATCAGATTTTCATTGATTTTATATGACCCGGACTTTTTGACAAGGACTTTAAATTTGGATTTTCGGTTTTGTGCAGATATAAGGTATAATTTCGGTGATTTTACATTTAATTTGCTAATTGCTAAACTTCTGGTGCAAGTGGCGCACGCGAAAGTATTTTTCCTGAGGTCTACTTAAAAAATTATGAAAACATCATTCTTCATAATTTTTTACGCTGAATTCAGGGGAAATGAGGGGGGAGGGGGGGGGGGGGGGTAACCTTTCTGTGGGACACCCTGTATACATGCTACAATGCCCTCTTTGTGACTAGTAGTACCCACCATACACATTTTATACTATAGTTACATATACCTATAATCTTTGGCTGTTGTTGTTGCCCCTCCGTGATAAATTGCTTTGCTACGCCACTGATCGGATCTATACAGCCATACCAAGCGAGCGAGAAAACTAGGCTAGTTCGAAATAAGTTGAAGTTTAATAAGTTAGCTAAATTTTAAATTCAATTAATGAGCTAAATTCTCTCCTTTTCGCTGTAGGATGTTGAAATTTGACAGGGTGCCTCTCTGGGACATCAAGAAACGAATGAAATGATGGGCTCTTTCCTGATAGCTGAGTGAGCTAAAATCTCTATTTTCATTATAGAATGCTGAATTCTGACAGTGATCCTCTCTGAGACATCATGAAACGAATGAAATAATGGGCTGTTTTCAGATCAGCTGATTAAGATAAAATCTCTCCTTTTCGCCGTAAGATGTTGAAATTTTGACAGGGTGTCTCTCTGGGACATCAAGAGACGAATGAAATGATTGGCCCTTTCTTGATTTTGTCATGGTAGTTGATAACATGTGAGTTAATAACATGTAAAGGAGTGCCTATCAAATAATTACTTAATTTGAAATAATTGAATTTTCTATTATAATCTGAGTGAGATCTGGAGCGAATTTCTTTGATATTAAACCTATGAAGCTGGAATTTTGTAGGCATGAAACAGTTTTCTTCTTCAACACCAATAAAAAGTATAGCATCATGTGGTATTTACTTTCCAGAGTGTGCGAGGAAGCAGGAAATGATATGAAAATAATTCGATTTGTGACGATTCTGAACATAAACTGGGAAAAAAAGTGACAAATCTAGGCGATTTGGCTTAATTTCAATATTTTGTATATCTCGATGTTAGGTGCTTATATATTTTTTGGAGAAGGAAATCTGGTTTTCAGTATTACTCATGTCCATTGTAGACAAGAAAAAAAAGTTGGTTGCTACTTTCTCGTCTTTGGTACGATTTTTCTGTTTGATGCTAGAAAATATACGTAGGTACTTTTAAAGTTTCTTATACGTACAAGGCTATTTAAAAAAAAAAGCTACAAATCCTTCGAAGAAACGTGCTTCAAATCCCTTTACGATGAGTATTATGTAAGAGAAAAATTCCAGTCATGCGAATTTTCGTAAATTATCGTACTACATTATGTCACATTGTTTTGGAAATTAAGGACTTCGAGGGAAAAGAAATATTAACTACCGATTTTATGGCAACAAATTCTTTCCACATAAATACTTAGCGAATCAAAAATAAATTTTGGATTATTAACTTTTTGCAGTTTCTATCGATTTTCGCGAGTTTAGTAGAAAATGAAGCTAGTATGAAATGAAGTAGAACATTTTTGATAATTTTCTTCATTGAAATCCGCTTTGAGACATTCTGGAACGAATCCTAGAGTTTAAGGCTTTTTCATATAATTATTTATGTATATATGTGTGTCCTTCCAGACGATAACTCTCCTTAGGATTGAGATAAAAATTCTGTTTTTGCGCCAAAAAATCAAGCTTTCTAAACTAAAGGATGACTTTGTTGGCCAGCACTTTTTGAGCACATTAGATTGGTCAAATTTCAAAAAATGTCCTGAAAAAACCACTAAAAATGGCTAAAAACGGGTAAAAATCGTTAAATTCATAATTTTTAATAGAATACTGCTCAAATGAAGGTTATCAAATCTAAAATAGAACACTAGAAAATTTATGTACAAAATTATGCTGAAAAATGTACTTAAATTTAATTAAAATTTGCTATAAAATCAATAAGAACTTCAAAAAAGCGAAAAATCCAAAAGCTCTTTTTGAATAGCAGATTACTATTTAGAATACATTTTTGCCATAAAAATAATGGTTAACATTTTCTTTGCACTCAAAAAGCTCAAATTTCAAAACAGTTTAACATAATATAATATGATAACTTGAGAAAATTCGCTCATACTATCATGCTGAATGACTGGAACTTTTGAGTTTACAGTGACTCAAAATGGAATCATGGTCGTGCTTATGGCATGAGGTGCAAAGCACGAAAGTAATCTTAAAAATCGAATCCCTCGAAGACTAAGCGCTTAAAATAAAATCTCTGAGAGAAACCTTCGATCAGAAATCAGCTCTCTCGATCCTTGAAGTTTTGATTGCCTTAACCAGAAAACCCTGAATTAGGAGTTCATTCCTCCACAAGGAACAGCGATACGCGAGCGAGTTAGTCAAATGGCATTTGATTGAGGCATGGGACAGATTCAAGAAGTCCCTCTGATTCTGGTCATTGAGACTCGGACGGCAAGCAAAGCAAGCAGAAATGGTAGATGGAAATAATAAACAAAAAGGCTTACAGTAAAATATGTATGAACTCACCTTACCGTCTACTTTGCTTGGTGAAGCATCTTGAAAAGCGATACCATTATCAACATTGCATTGCATCACGCTGTTGAATAATCCAAGCTGGTCTCATCATTCGAACAGTAAATTCCAGTACACCCGTTTCGTACAATAATTTGAATATAGCATAATTTAAAATTTATAACTTTCACAAAACAAATAAAACAAAAACAAAGAGTAAACTAGGAGTTTTACTATTCTTACCTGTGGTCATGGTAACTAAATTCTTGTTACCGCATTGTATTGCTGACATGTGATAGTCTGTAAAGAAAATGTACCTACAACATATCGAGAAGATAATTTTGATCATTGGACTTTATCTCAAAAATGAGGTATCTATTGTTTTAAATGGTAGGTAGGAACGAATCCTAGAGTTTAAGGCTTTTTCATATAATTATTTATGTATATGAAATGTGTGTCATTCCAGACGATAACTCTCCTTAGGATTGAGATAAAAATTCCGTTTTTGCGCCAAAAAATCAAGCTTTCTAAATGGAAGGATGAGTTTGTTGGTCAGCACTTTTTGAGCACATTAAATTGGTCAAATTTCAAAGAATGTACTAAAAAAAATCACTAAAAACAAAAAACAAAAACAAAGAGTAAACTAGGAGTTTTACTATTCTTACCTGTGGTCATGGTAACTAAATTCTTGTTACCGCATTGTATTGCTGACATGTGATAGTCTGTAAAGAAAATGTACCTACAACATATCGAGAAGATAATTTTGATCATTGGACTTTATCTCAAAAATGAGGTATCTATTGTTTTAAATGGTAGGTAGGAACGAATCCTAGAGTTTAAGGCTTTTTCATATAATTATTTATGTATATGAAATGTGTGTCCTTCCAGACGATAACTCTCCTTAGGATTGAGATATGAATTCCGTTCTTGCGCCAAAAAAGCAAGCTTTCTAAACGAAAGGACGAGTTTGTTGGTCAGCACTTTTTGAGCACATTAGATTGGTCAAATTTCAAAAAATGTCCTAAAACAAAAACAAAGAGTAAACTAGGAGTTTTACTATTCTTACCTGTGGTCATGGTAACTAAATTCTTGTTACCGCATTGTATTGCTGACATGTGATAGTCTGTAAAGAAAATGTACCTACAACATATCGAGAAGATAATTTTGATCATTGGACTTTATCTCAAAAATGAGGTATCTATTGTTTTAAATGGTAGGTAGGAACGAATCCTAGAGTTTAAGGCTTTTTCATATAATTATTTATGTATATGAAATATGTGTCCTTCCAGACGATAACTCAATTTAGGATTGAGATAAAAATTCCGTTTTTGCGCCAAAAAATCAAGCTTCCTAAATGGAAGGATGAGTTTGTTGGTCAGCACTTTTTGAGCACATTAAATTGGTCAAATTTCAAAGAATGTACTAAAAAAAATCACTAAAAACAAAAAACAAAAACAAAGAGTAAACTAGGAGTTTTACTATTCTTACCTGTGGTCATGGTAACTAAATTCTTGTTACCGCATTGTATTGCTGACATGTGATAGTCTGTAAAGAAAATGTACCTACAACATATCGAGAAGATAATTTTGATCATTGGACTTTACCTCAAAAATGAGGTATCTATTGTTTTAAATGTAAATCAATAGGTAGAGAGTCACTCTATCCAGGATGTTTTGGTGACCGTCACTGGTCAAGAACCGAATTTTGACCTAATTTCTGATCGAAAGTTCCTCAGAGATTTTTTTAAACGCTGTTTTCGATTTATTCAGTTTTTTTTTTTTTTCGTATATACTACCCATTGAAATTGAAACGGCTACAACTCCCTCAATTTACGAAAAAATTCAAATGTGATTGCACCTTTGGAAAAAGCATAAAATCATCATCATCATCTTCTAAAGGCAGCGCCTTGTCGGTGTAGCCATTCGTCCCTATCCATTGCAGCCCTCTTCAGCTGATGGTAAGAGGTGCATCCCATTAGGTGGTATATATCTTCCAGGTAGGATTTTCTTGGTCTTCCTCTAGGTCGTCTTCCTGCTACTTTCCCCTCAATGATGTTGGTGATGAAGTTATTATGCCTCAGTAAGTGTCCAACTAGCTTTACTTTTCTCCTCATTAATGATGTCATGATGTTTCTCTTCTCTTCTATTTCCTCCATGATCGTTTCGTTTCTTTTCCGTTCTGTCCACTTTGTCCTCGTCATTCTTCTCCACAGCCACATTTCCATGGCCTCAAGCCTATCCCTCTCGTATCTTCCTACTGTCCACGTTTCGCAACCGTACAACAGTATGCTCCAGATGTATGTTTTAATAAATTTCTTTCTTGTATGAATACTTAGGTTTTTATTAGATAGGAGATTCTTCTTCTTTTCAAAGGCTTGTTTCGCCAAGGTAATTCTTCTCCTTATTTCTTTGTTAGATCTATTGTCGTGAGTAATTAAACTTCCTAAGTAGCAGAATTCCTGTACTTGTTGTATCTTTTCGTTCTAAATGTGGATATTGCAATTTATGTTATGATAGTCATCTTTACTTACAACCATTGCCTTGGTTTTCTTGGCGTTTATTTTGAGTTTAAATTTGTTTAGAATTGTATCCAAACAATTGAGCATCTGGGTGATGTTTCCTTCAGAGTCTGCAATTAACGCTATGTCATCAGCAAATCTGATGGAGTGAATTTGGTTACCATTTATAGTGATTCCCTTGGTTTTGTTTTTAACTTCGTTTATAGCTACCTCTATAAAAAGGTTGAAGAGGTAAGGAGATAGCGGACAGCCCTGACGAACACCCTTCCTGATTTTGGCTTTTTTCCTACAACCGTTTATATCTATCATTGTTGTTTGACATTTATATAAATTGAGAATGAATCTTCTATCCTTCCAGTCTATTCCAGTTTTGCGTAGTGTTGTGAAAAGCAGCTCCCAATCTACCTTGTCAAAAGCCTTTTCTAGATCTACAAAGGCCACATAAGTGTCTTTTCCAAGTTCTATCCTTCTTTCTAGGACTTGTCTCAGGGCTAGGATTGCTTCTCTGGTGCCTTTTTTACTTCTGAATCCAAACTGGTCCTCATACAAATTTTCATCTACCTTTCGTTTCAGTCTGTTTTTAACAATGCCTAGGAGTATCTTGGAAGCGTGCGATAGTAGGGCAAGTGTCCTATAATTTGAACATTCTGTGACGTTACCTTTCTTGGGTATTGTTATGGTTTTACTTTGGGTGAAATCAGAGGGTAAACTGCCATGTTCATACATATCTGATATGATCTGGAACAAGGACAGTCTAGTTTTTTCATCTAAGCTCTTTAATAGTTCGGCAGGTATATCATCAACTCCCGTTGCCTTTTTATCATTAAGTTCTTTCAACGCCATATTAAACTCCTCCATTGTGATCACCGGTCCTTTCATACTACTGTCAACTTCTTCCTCCCTCTCAACGTACTGTTCTTCGTTTGTTAGTTCTTGGCCCTCATAAAGCTCTTCCATGTATTCTCTCCATCTATCCGCCACCTCATCAATGCCAAATAAAATTTTACCCTCTTTATCTTTGATTACATTGCTTTTGGTTTTGGGACTGTGGTGTAATTTTTTAACTTTGGCATAAACTCCACTATCATTCCTGTTCATCAATCTTTCGATCTCTTCACTGTTCTCATCCATCCACCTTTCTTTTGCCTTCCTGCATTCTGTTGTACCCTTATTTTTTACTTTTTTGTATTTCTCGTCATCCCTGTTCTTCCAATAATTCCTTTCTGATATAAGTTCTAGTATTTCTGCTGTCATCCAGGGCTTCCTCGGTTCAAGAATATTTTTCCCTAGTATTCTATCCGCAGTCTTCGCAATAGAAGCTTTCAGTTCTTCCCATGAGTGGTTGTCAGTTTTTTCCAATTCGTCTTGGAAAGCTTTTAGAATGGGGCCGTTTCTAAGTTTATCTACTGCCCACTTTTTCTCCAGAATTTTCTTCCTTCTTTTAAATTTTACATTGCACTTGGCCATGACTAGGTTGTGGTCACTATCGATTTCAAAACCAGGATAAGCGTAGCTAGATTTTGTCTGGTTTCTATATTGCTTTTTTACAAGAATATAGTCTATCTGGTATCTCATTCTATCCCCTGGAGCTTTCCATGTATACCTTCTGCGTTTTGGGGTTTCGAAGAAAGTGTTGGAAATCATAAAGCATAAAATATCATAATTATATTTCTGACGGAGAACCACATTTTTTTTTAATCGTCAAAACGGGTGAAAATTAACTTGAAAAGAAAAATTTTGTAAAATATTAGAAATCTCTACGTTTTTCAAATGATCCTAGGTTCCTATATTCTGGCAAATGAATTTTCGCCTATAAGCCCACAATTTATGCCAAACCTCAGGTTTCCAACGGTATAGTTAATTTCACTTTTACTTCGCTAATCAGGGGAGAAAACTATGTTTTAACGTAGAAAAAAACATGTTTTTTCCCAGGGTTTTGTTGAAAAATTACCTTCCACGAAAACACGAGTATGGGGTTGGTTTCTACGTATTTTTTACGCTGAATCGAATGATGACACTAGCAGATCTCCCCAACTCCGTTATAACCAATTTTTACACATTAACCTTTAGGTTCACTTTTTTCATTGGTAGAACGGGTGAAAAAAGAACTCGAAAAGAAAAAGTTGTGGAATCTTAGAAATCTCCACTTTTTCAAACGATCATAGGTTCCTATACTTATTCCGTTACTTGAATTTTCGCCCGTTAGACTACAATTTACAGCAAAACCTCAGCTGTCCAACGGCGCAGTCACTTTTACTTTTACTTTCAGAATTAGGGGATAAAAGTGTTTTAATATTGAAAAACATGTTTTCCCACTATTAACTCAAGGGTTTTCTTGAAAAAAGACCTTCTATGAAGGGACGAGTTTGAAGTCGGTTTCTAGGAATTTTTTACGCTGAATCGAAACTTGCAGGTCTCCCCAACTTAAACACTTAAACTTTTTTTTTTTTTTTTTTTTTTTAGCATGGAACATGCTTTAGCTTTGGACTAACTAGCCGAAGATGGTGACGCGGAAATGGAACGCGGATGGGGTGACTTGGATGTGTCACGAAATTTTTGACATTTTCATGTCTTTTCCCTGGCACATTGCACAAAAAACTGTCACGTAACGTAACGTAAATATTTTGACGATTTCCGCTTACAACCGAGTCGTTGCTAGGGAAATGGTACTTCGTCGTTTTTCATCCCAAAAAATTCGTTGACCATTCGTTCGAAAGCTCTCGATTTATCCAACCATATTATGTTTACTACTGCGAAGTGCGTGGCCAACAAGCTGAGTTATGAGCAAGGTTATTTGAATAATTGTGTACACTCAGGTGATCATTCTCTATAATTGATATTGTGAACATGATTGCCACCGCTTGTTAATTTCTGATGATTTCATTGAGCTGGTGTTTCGATGATTTGATTCATAGCAGGTGATCCAAATATTGCGAGAACGGTTTGATTTGTGAAGCGGTGGTTAAATCATTTTAATAGGTAATTTCTATGCTTTACACTCTAGGAAGCTGTAATTTCTTATGTAGCCTCTATAGGACATTGACTTGACGATGCCCAGAGTCCGGATCAGATGAGTGGCTTTTGAAGCTAATTTCTATGTTTTACACTCTAGGAAGCTGTAATTTCGTATGTAGTCTCTTTAGCACATTTACTTGACGATGCCCAGGGTCCGGATCAGCTGAGTGGCTCTTAGAGCTTGCATACGAGTCTGCAGGGGGGTAGGTGATATAGCCTTGCTAGAATTCAATGAAGTACCCACGGGTGTCGGAACAATGAGTCAACACGATCGCGAATTCAATTAAGTACCCACGGGTGGGCGGTTTCTCTTATGGCCCATTTAATTGATTTGTACGCACCGCCGTGCGATGCACGGGTGAGATCTGCCTAGTAATAAATACAATAAGAAAACACACATGAAAATGTCCCAATGTGTTGCAGACTCGTATGCAAGCATTTCAAGCTGCTTTGTCTTTCTTATGATTTTCACGTACAACCAGGCCGTTGCTGGGGAAATAAAACTTCTTTAGTGTTTATGGGACCAAAATCGTTCTCCATTTGTTGGAAAGCTCTCGATTTATCACGCATTTCTTTCGTACTTTTAACTTAGAGTAATAAATCAGCACTCCTAGACACTACAATGGCTTAGAGGTCATGAAATGTCGTGGTAAAATGAGAGCATTCCAAAAAGTGGCGAATTTAGTTAGGTATACAAAATTTAGTTGCCACCAGTAACTAAATAATAACTAATAAGTTTTTCTGATGATTTTCACGTACAACCAAGCCGTTTCTAGGGAAATGAAAGTTGTTCAGTTTTCGACGGACAAAAATCGTTCTCCATTCGTTGGAAAGCTCTCGATTTATCACGCAGGCCTTGCGTACTTGTTGTTGGTATTTAAATTTTATTTATGTTATTAATAGTTGTAGTAAACAATGCCGCTTGTTTTGTTGTCACTTGGTTGTAATGATGGTCACAGTTGACGCTCACCGGACCCAATGAACTGGGAAAACAAGAAAGTGAGGAGTGATTGCTCCTTTATTGTTAACTTCGTTCTCTTTATCCTGTACCTACCCACTAGTTTCTTTGTACATCGTGTTAATTACATTAACGCATTCTCCACAGCTAGTCGACACTTCTTCGCTAGTGGCAATAAAATCCCATCTCCAAAAACACCGGACCAACGCTCAGCGAATTATGTCGTTGTGTGCGTCGCTCTCCAAGGAACGACAGTTACGGGAAGAAAGCCTCAAGGCACAGAGCTAGGCTGAAAACTTGCTTGAGTTATTGAGTAAATACATCAAGTTCATCTTAATAAACCGTTCAATAACGATTTGATTTTTGATCACATTGATTTAGGGTGTCATCTTAACCCCCCACCGCCCAATGTCACCTACACAGGTGACGCTTTTTTGATGACGTTTAAATACTGCTGGTAATGGTTTGGCTGCTTGATTAGCATATTTTCACCTCCTTCAAGTATCCATGAACACATAAAACCAACAAAAAGTTCGTTTTGAAACGTATGGATCAGGTTATGACCTTCCTAAGTTTGTCTTATCACCATTTTCTGGCGTTGCTAAGTTAGCTCTCGTTTTTCGTTCACCATGCCCAAAAAACGGTTAACCCAACTGCTTTCACATTTTAGAGTAGTTAGATAGTTATGTGAACGAGATCTGTTAAAGTATTCGTGATTGTACCTGGGTTGGAAGGAAAAATGTGTTGTAAAAATGGAGTGTCATCCGCAGGTGACGTTGGGCACTGTTGCAGGAGCTCGGCATTGGCAATCACATTCATGTTTCGTGTTTTGGGTTACTGTTCTCAATGTTCAGCTCGTTATTCTCATTTTGTTGGCATGACAAGTAGGATTTTCGTGTGTTTTATGCGTACCTACGTTTCATTTCATAAGTACCTACCTGTTTTGTGGAGTTTCATGTGTATCTCACCATAGTGAAAACCCTAACTTGCCGCGATAGCATACAGCAGATCAGAATCCTTTATTATACGATTTTCCCAACAATTATACGTATTTTCCCAATAATTGAAAAAATGCGAAGAGGAATGAATGTGATGCTGACTATTTGGAGGATGAAGACTCTCGCAGGTCTCCTCCGAGGTCCCCTTCCAGCCCGGAAGAGCAGCATACTTCTCAACCAAAACTGACCAAAAAGCAGACTCGGACGGTGGCTTACAAGAAAGGACCAAAAGAGAAGAAGACCGAACGTGAAATCAATTGGCTGAACAATGAAGATTTGTTCATAAAAAGAGCTGGAAGAGGAGACAACCTTGAACATACTACTTACTGCCTACGATGGACCCGACATGTCTATCATGGATTGTTTCGAAAAAATGTATTCTGATGAAGTTATCGAATTGATGGTCACTATGTGCAAGCAATGCCATAAGCGAACCCGTTTTATGTGTGAAAAATGTGCAGTAGATTTGCATATATCCATTGTTGGCATGACTATCATCGCAAATTGAACAACCCTTGAAGTCACTTTTTATACTCCATACCATTTTCTACATATTGTTTTATTTTCAAATAGGTATTTTAATTAATATTGTGTACATTCATAAGAATAAAACGTTTTCAGATCAGAAACCACCAGTTTACTTCATTTGCCTTCTTATTTGCCCGGGTGCCCAATGCCACCTACAGGTGACGGTGTCATGATGGGTGGGGGGGGGGGGTGTGTGGTGGTGGTAAAAACACATTTAATGTTCAATTTAGAGCCTATGTAGATGGAAAAATATGAAAACTTTGAAATTCCTCTGGTAGGTCATATTTGGGCGCTGGAGGGTTAATAAACCGTTCAATAACGATTTGATTTCTGATCACATTGATTTGAGGTGAAAATGTGAAATAGGTAAACCATGGCCACTTCAATTTGTTTTAATTTGAGGTAAAAACACGACTTACATTATCAGGAGACGTAAAGCTAAGTAGTGGTCGATGGTTTGTAAAGTAGGACACATAACCCAGCGTTTGTACATTGGATACGTTTCTCGTGAAGACACCGTCGACACACGTCATATTTCGTGTCGTGGAAACGTCCGAAGAACTATTCAATGTACAGCCGAATGTTTCAGTCATGATAGCATGGCTAAAGCATGTTCCATGTTTTTTGAATTTTAGCCGCAGGCTCTAAGCAGTAAGCATCTGGGGGTCCAGGGGGCTTGCCCCCTGGCGAGGAGCGCAGCGCCGAGTTTTTTTTGAATTGGTAAAACGGGTGAAAAATGAATTTGAAAAGAAAAATTTGTGAGATCTTATAGAAATCTCCACTTTTTCCTACAGTCATAGGTTCTTATAATCCGGCACGTGAATTTTTGCCTGCAAGCTTGAAAATTGCGCCAAAACCTCAGCTTTCCAACGGTTTAGTCAAAATTTTACTTTTACTTTGCTAATAAAGGGATAAGATTATGTTGGTTATTCAGTAAAATCAAGGGTTTTCTTGAAAAATTACGATTTTTTAGTGCTGAACACGATGGTGAAGCCAGAATTGCAACATCTTGTTCCGTTTTAGCGAATTTTTGAAGAAAATTAAGCTATTGCTCTCGCCTCAAAATTTGTAGAATGTGAATTTTTGAGAACATTTTATGCAGAAATCCGTTTCAGGCTATTCTGAATCATATTCTGAAGTTTAACCATTTTTTATGTATGTATGTATGTATATATATATGTATGTATGTGTCATTCCAGACGATAACTGTCCGTAGGATTGTACTAGAAACTTCAAACAAATTTTAAAATGTTAAGGACACAAAACGAAAGTTCAAGTTCGTTGGCCAGCATGATCGGATTACATCTTCGGGTTGAAATTTTCAAAAATGTAGTCAAAAATTTCAAAATAGCCTGTTTTTTGCGATTTGTTGTGCGAAATAATTTTTTCAGCATACTAACATGTGGTATATTCAGAATCAGAGTAAAATTTGCTATAAGAATATGTATCAAGTTTTCAAAAATTTCAAAAGTAGAAAAATCAGTCAAAAATCGAAATAATGCCGTTCGCTAGTTGTAAAAATCGGTAATATTTGCATGAAACATTGTCCAAATTCAGATTGAACTACTCTAATGGAAGTTTCCCTGTATAACCAATCCTAGAACCATGCTGTTTAAAACGTAGGTAGTAGGTGCTTTAAAAAAAAATAAAAAAAAATGTAATCACAACTGATGAGTTTACTCTGTGCATGTGTTAATAATTTGATTCCATGTTTGTCTATCAAAATCATAAACTAAAATTTCTCAACACGATCAATAGCGACTGAAATGTCGAAGATTTCTTCAGAAATTCGCTCATGGGGTCATGCTGCATGACTGGACTTTTTGGATTAGAGCTAATAACCATGAAGAAGCGTCAATTCTGTTTTGGCTCGAGTCGGAGCCTGATATTGCTAGCCGTTCTCAGTGTTTGAGATAAAACAAAAAAACGATGCAAATTATTATACAATGGTATATTATTTATGTGTTAGATAGCATTTCTACACAGATCATTGGTCTATAATTATTAAACCACGTGTGTAATGTATGATCAGAACATTGCACGTGCCTCCGAGAAGGTTTCACACTTTTACAGTTCCAAGACCATGCAATTTTACGCTTCACATTTAAAATGAGAAAAAAGGACGGAAAGAAATGTAAGGAAAGGAAAGAACACAGGTTCAGAGGCCCCCTCAGCTGAACAGTGCGCCTTCGTTCCTCGTAATTGTTTCCGAGGAGTCTAAATAATTAAAATCATTTAAAAAAGTAAATAATGACTCGGCGCTTCGCGCCTCGCCGGGGGGCTTCGCCCCCCTGGCCCCCCTAATCTATACTCGGCGCTTCGCGCCTCGCCGGCTCTTTTCTCTTTTCTACTGCGTAGAAAACGAGGATATTTTGCTATGCAATTCTAAGCCTGAAAAAATTTGTATATAAAAAAATGTTCAAGCCTGGCTGGGATTCGAACCCACGATGCGAGAAAAATTGATATAAAAAAATTTGGATATAAAAAAATTTTCAAGCCTGGCTGGGATTCGAACCCACGAACTCGCGCTTCCCGTCACGGACGATAGCAACGGTTGTACGTAAAAATCATGTTAAAAAAAGTTTGGGACATTTTAAAAAAATTATTGGGGGTCGGCCTAAGAATTGCATAGCAATTAATAAATTGAGATAAATTATTAAATTATTATTATTATTTTTTGTCCGGGGGATTAAATAATAGGCGAATAAACAAGACCTGTTAATATGCGTGATAAGGTAGAGAGGAGATAAAGTCTGATCGAGAACTTTTGACCCCTTGCTACTTGTGCTTTTGTATTATGAAAAATAACGCGTTATTCAATATAAATATAAATTATATTGAATACTCGAGGTTTTCTACTTTTTCCACAAAAGGTTATGACGCCCAGTTATAGTTGCGCTAAGCGAACGAAAGTGATAAATCTTCCGCGTTTTCAATTACTCAAAACGTTCGACAATCGCCGGCAACATGAATAATTTAAATAACCCACCCCCCGTCGAAAAACTCTTCGGTAGGGAGAATTATTCCGACTGGAAGTTTGCTATGGAGCATTTGTTGAAGTTGGACGGCCTGTGGAGTGTAATCACAACAAAAAAGGTAGGTGAGAAGGACACCAAAGCATTTGCTAAAATAGTTTTGTTGTTTGATAAAGTCAACCATTTCCACATGAAACAGGTTACATCTGCTAAGCAAGCATGGGAAAAATTGCAAGAAACGTACGGGGATAATGGAATTTTTCGCATAATTGGATTGATCCGAAAATTTGTTTCAACTAAATTAGTTGACTGCTAGAGCGTTGATGAGTATTGAGATACATTAATTACAACAGCTTAAGAACTGGCCTCGAAGTCCCAGATGAATGGACCGCAGCAATTTTGCTGGCTGAATTACCAGAAAAATATGATCCAATGATCATGGCGCTTGAAAACAGGAATTCTGTAATCTCATCCGATGCAGTGAAACTGAAACTGCTTCAGGACCAAGTCCCCAGGCTCAATAGATCCTGACCAAGGATAAGGCGATTCGCAAAATCTCGAGACAGCCTTCTTTCATGAAAATGCGGATGGATCAAAACAAAAGTATTACCCTAAATGTAAAATTTACCACAAAATTGGGCATTGGACCTAAAAATGTCGTAAAAATCCAAACAATAAAATATATAAAAGTTATGTCTAATCGGGTGGAAATAATGGAGAGAAATACGCTTTTTAATAATGCTGGCGTTGGATATTTAGATGGATGGTATGACTCGTGAGTATCCCGACTTATCAATAGAAACAAGGATCTGCTTACTAATTACTAACAGTAAACCCGAAACTGGAATCCGAATTACTAAGGCCAACAACGGTAGCTTTCATGTCATTGAGGTTGGTACTACACGAATACAATTGATGGTGAATGACGTAATTCCAGAAATCGACATCCATGACGTCATGTATGCACCTGATGCTTCCATAAATTTACTTTCTGTCAGTACTATCGTAGATGAGGGTTTCACAGTTAAATTCAACAGTAATGGACCCAACATTTTCCATGAAAATTAAATTATCGCTAAAGCTACTAATGTAAATGGTATATATCGCATGGACATGACCCTTTCGCAACCCTCTCAGGAGATGACTTGTATACCTATGGCACCGCCGCTTAGCTCCTCTGAACAGAAAAAGTATGGATCTATTGAAAAATAGGGCTGAAGACTATGATGGAGAGCCAGTACCATCTGATCCTTGCACCATATGTATTGAAGCGAAATATGCTAGAGCACCATTCAAAAGTAACACACATAATGCGAAGGAACCCCTTGAGCTTGTCCATTCAGATCGGTATGGACCCATGTCTTTAGAGAGCATTGAAAATCTAGATGGTTCTTAACCTTCATAGACGAATATTCACACATAAGTTTTGTGTACTTCCTAAGACGGAAAAGTGAAATTTTACAAGTTTTCAAGAATTTTAAGCAGAAGGCAGAAGCCCAAACCAATAAGAAATTAAAGGCCCTTTAGAATGATAAATAATGGTTCAGAGTATATAAAAAAAAACCATTTCAGACATTTCTCAAGGTACATGGAATCATACAGCGCAAAACCAGTAGGTCCATATACTCCCTAGCAAAACGGCGTGAGTAAAAGGGCAAACCGAACCATTCTGGAGCGTGCCAAGAGTAACCTTTTTGAAACAAGCTTAACAACAGGATACTGGGTAGAATCAACTGCTACAGCAATCCATATTTTGAACCGAAGCCCTACTTCAGTTGTCAAAAACATTGCACCACATGAGGCATGTTGAATGGTGAGAAACCTGACGTATCGCATCTAACGATATTTGGATGTCATGCTATGGTTCATGTGCCTGTGCAACATCGCCAGAAACGGGATCGAAAATCGGTTAAGAGAATATATAATGGTTATGTAGACCATGTGAAGGGTTAGTGATTAATAGACCCTCATACTAAGAAAATTACAATCAGCAGGTACAGAATCTTTCTTGAAAACCCGATGTATTGGGCGACCAATAGAGCAGAGCCTTATGAAAATTCCTCATGACCAACCAAGCATGCACCAGTACTGCCATTACCTCAGAAAGGTATAAGTGAAATCAACGCAACTGCCGGCAACTCCTCCTCCACCACCACCTCCTCAACTCTCGCCAACACCAGCAACATTGTCTAGGATCTCGACTAACTCGAACGATACCTTCACAACCATAACGGATGGAGAAGATGAAACACTGCAATCATCAATGATAGAACTAGAAGATTCACCAGACAGCAGCTTACCAGCTCTACCTAATGTTCTACAAACCCGTTGTGGAAGAACTGTTAACCACCCAAATCATCTTCAAGATTTTGATATCCTAGCAGCCGTTATAAATAACGAGGATGATCCAAAGTCTTGTAAAGAAGCTGTAAAGATCGATGAGTGGAAAAGAGCCTTAGAAAATTAGCTCATTCAACACAAGAATCTACACACATGGTCACCAGCGGAGCTGCCAACTGGCTACTCAGCAATTGACACACGCTGGGTATTTAGCACCAAAGATGATGGTAGGTACCAAGAAACCACGGTTAGTAGCCAAAGGATTTCAATAAAAGGAGGAGGACCCTCTAAAAATCGTATTTGCTCCAGTGCCTAGGATCTCAAATATACGAACCATGCTAGCTCATGCCATACAAGAAAATTTTGAAACAAGATTCCATGACATACCTACTGCCTTCTTAATGGAAAATCTCAAAATGATGTCTACGTTTGAATTTCACAAGGTATCAAAAGCAAGAAGAGTCATGTCCTGAAGCTAAACCGCAGTCTCTATGGATTACCTGAGAGCCCCGAAAATTGGAACAATGAATCAAATAGAATTTTAGAGGAAAAATGATTTGCAAGATCAATGTATGACTTCGGTCTCTACGTCAAAGATAAGGCGTCTCTATTCGTACATTTGGATGACATCATGGCCATTGGAACAAAAAAGCAAGTCGAAGAAATTTTGAAAATCCTATAGGAAGCTTTCACAACGAAAGACATGGGACATATAACTTAATTCCTTGGCATGGATAATAGAAGAACAACTGATTCGGTAACAATATCTCAGGAGAATTACATTAAAAAGATTTTGAAGTAATTCAATACGGAAGAAGGGAGAGGAGTCGCGACATCAACGGAAGCCAGATTTCAAAACGACTTAAAATCTGAGACTATCGACGTATCTTATAGGAAACTCATTGGCTATGTTATTTACAGTGGGATCTGGATAATTCGAACTTCTTTAATTCGAAATCTTCTTTAATTCGAATATTCTCTTGGCCCCTGGCATTTTGTATTTAAACAATGCTGAAAAATCGTGGATTATTCGAATTTTATTTTGGATAATTCGAATTTTCGGCGTGCTAGTTAGGGTATAAATTTTAAGCTGCGACTCAAAATAATTGTAAATTTATCGGGAAATACGTTTTAGTAACGATATTCGGCAAAAGGTTGCGTTAGACCAAATGCATGCAAGTCAGTGCCATCGTACAGTCTGATAACTCCCCTTCCCCTCCCGCCCACCGACCATCCCAAAACAACAAAAAAGCCACATTACAGGTCCAAGCTACGTTTGAAAGCCGAATTAATGTAAGCGATTCATTCTTCAACTCTTTGAATGCGTTGGAATCTTTTTTAATGGCAGAGAGACTTCATTCAAGGAAACAGGCCAAAACATCATCCTTTTTTGAAAAACACTAGATTGTTTTTTATGGTTTCAGGCAAATACCGTACTATTCCAGGTGTCTTTATATTTATTGTTCAATATTCTGTTGGTCAATACAGTATTCAATGTTACTGTATGTACTTCACTTCGTACTGTATTTTGTTAAAATATAATTATTAAAAACTTATTTAATTCAAATTTTTGGTTAATTCGAAGTTTTGGACTGGTCCCTTGAGGTTCGAATTATCCAAGTTTCACTCTATATGGCCAGCACGTCAAGACCAGATGTACAGTTTGCAGTCTCGCAACTCAGTCGCTACCTGCGACCTGCGACTCAGTCCAACTTCTGATACTTGGCAAGCTGGAACGGATACTTCGCTACCTCCGTATGACCCAAAATAAGAAACTTATATACACAAAAGGTGATAAACGACTCGATGTTTACTCCGATTCTGACTGAGCAGGGAACAGAACCGATAGAAAAAGTGTCAGCGGATGTGTCATTCAGTATGTAGGGAATACGGGAAGCTGGCACTCTAAAGGCCCGGTCACACAGGACGCGTTATAACGCGACGTTAGTCGTTCCAGTAACGTCGCGTTACCACGATACTGTTGTATGACACAACATTGCATCACCCCCGTCACACACACAGCGGTACCCCTCAGCGATACTTTCAGTAACGCGACGTCAGCCAAGCGGGTTGTACAGAATTACAGAATATCGCGCGCTGAGGGCGTTCTCTTCCTTCTGCCACTGTCGTTCAATATACAATGAATATGAATGTGGAAACTGAGGCTCTTATTGATACTAATTTTGTATCAAGAGTGGGATTTTTTGTGTGGTGATTATGTGTTATTAAAAAAGTAGCTATCTGTTATTTTTTCCGTGACCCCACTTCAAAGAAATATATCAGAAAAAATTGCAAGACGAAATTTTTTATGAACTTACCTCAAACAAACGGCTAGTTTTTCCCTCGTTTCAACAGGTCTCCTCCAGTTCGTGGTTATCTTCTCGATATTCACCGCTAGTATTTCATGTAGATCCTCGAAATTTTGTCTCGACATGCTGAAATAGTTTACAAAACGATCTTCATGTGAGCACAACTCCCGACATAGACGGTGGTATTCCCCAAGCTCTTCCCTCCTTTCATTGATTGGGTGCACCCAATACCGTCTATTCCTGCGATCTAATAGCGCTAGAAGAAGTAGAGCTTCTTCCTCATCAGAGTCATTCTAAGAAATCATTATAGATTATAGACAAATTAGATAAATTATAGACGCTGGGAACCGCGAACCCCTTGAGTAGCGCAGACAAGACTGGGTCTTGCGCCCTGATAACGCCCTGATAACGCGGTGTATGTGACGTTGCTATATCGCCGAACGTCGGGGGGAACGCGCGTTCCTATAACGTCGCGTTATAACGCGTCCTGTGTGACCGGGCCTTAACAAACCACCGTAGTTCTATTGTCGCCAGAAGCTGAGTACATCGCAGCATCCCAGGCCAGTCAAGACTTTGTAAATATAAAGGGAATTCTGGAAGATAGGAATGAAGGTAGAATGTACGTTATACATGGATAATACTGGGGCTATTTCGACGATTCAAAGTTTTGAAAACTCAAAATGTACAGACCACATAATGATTAAAATTCACTTCCTAAAAAATCGACTAAAAATGTGATGAAAATTAAGTACCTATATTAATACAAATGAAAATTTAGGAGATCTACTCACAAATCCATTGTGCAAATTAAAAGTTTTGAAATTAGTTGACAAAATTGGCATTAAATAATAAAGTAACTAAAACCAATGAAATTAGAAAAAAAGGTGTGTCCAAATATTTTTTCCATGACATGTCTGGTAAACTAGTGTGCAAAAGTGGAAGAGAACTAGGTATGTGTGAGTTATATATTGTTATTATTAAGATAAATGTGTTATTGATTATAGCATTATTAAGAGGATGTGTATGTCCACTTGAATGTTATTGTGAAATTCAAGTAATCAAGATATTATAAAAGATAGTCTGGCAAGATCCACAAGTTACACATGATTCATGTTTGAATCGAGGAGGAGAGTAAATAATTTGTAATTAGGCGCCACAACAATACCTGTTGATATGCGTGATAAGGGGAAAAGGAGATAAAGTTTGATCGAGAACTTTCTATCCCTTGTTACCTGTGCTTTTGTATTATGAAAAATTAGCCGCTCCGGCTCGCTTCGCTCGCCTCCACGTCCGGCCGGGGGGGCTCCGGCCCCTTGACCCCCGTTGTGTATTACAACTGAAACATGTAGGGGATGTTGCTCGCTCGGTGTGAGTGTATAGATGCGATGGTCTTTTACTGTCGAGTGGGACTTGAAGAATGGTTGGAAACGGTAGATCACTAAGGGTAGGTTTAACGTGTGCAAGGGATGTTGCTTGCTTTGCTCGCTTGGTGTGGGATGTATAGATGTGATAGGATGAAGTGGGATACCATCTAGACCTACAGCCCATGTTTCAATATGTGATGAACTTATACTGCCCACCTAACCTGGCAGACGTTTTTTTCTGTTGGAAAGCACTATGAAATGCGGCACCTTAAGTGGAACCTCGAAAAGTTCAGTTTCAAGAACGTTTCAGTATTAACAGAACTGTCGGATGTTAAATGTATGTACGCATTTGTTTTACCCGTATATTTTTCTAAAGGTAGGCCATTATTTTATCTGCGTAAAGGGCTATCCTTTTCAAGAGGTTGGAATATAGAGTTCAGAGCAACTATCTTTCGACGGAATAAGCTCGAAAACGGACGTTTTTGTTTTCTTTTACGTTTACTACAATCGGAAAAAAGAATTTTATGCCTTGAAACTCGAATGGGACCGAATCGGAACTTCAGCAAACATTTTAACCAAACCGAGCAAAAACCATCAAAATTTACTGGGTCTAAGACGGAAAAACCATAGCGAGGATTGCATTTTTGTTGTTGTGATTTCCCGCATACTCTCGCAGATTTTTCCGCGAATAAAACATCTTAGAGCAATTTTGACGGCACTATAGTGTTCTATGTGTCCAGAAACGTAACTTTGACGTTGACATAAGAAGTGCTTTCAATCAAATTTTAATGTGCCAGCGGATAGAAGATCTAGCGCTCGGTGGAAAAAAAAAAAAAAATAATAATAAACAAAAAAAAGCGCATTAAAAGGGGCTTCCACCCCCTCCCGCCCGCCAGTCAATGGTTCGGGTGGGAGTAGAAATATTTAAAGTCGCTCATGCCGCCTTGCGGAGAAATCCAAGAAGCTCCCCCACTCGTTGACTCCCCCCACTCCGCCATTTGGCCGTGCATAGCATGGACAAACAGACGGAGTTCATTCTTATAAAATAGTATGGATAGAGATAAGAGATAGAGATAACGCGTTGCTTCATTAAATAATTGTATTTTATACTCGAGATTTTCTACCTCTTCCATAAAACAGAGGAGCTCCATCTACATAACAATACCGAGCGTCGAATAGGAAGAAATTAGCCTCGGAGGTCAATTAAAAAACAAATTAGGCTCAGAGACCCTGGATAGAGATTCTTGATATTACAAAAGGTTCATTTCAAATTGCAGATCCGTAGGATCATCATGCCTGCGTAGATATTGGCACTTGCAGGAGGAAAAAAAAGTCATTAATTAAAATATCTACATTTTACTAGTCCCTCTGATCTCAGTACAACGACATTCAAGTAATTAGGTACGTACCAACTGAAAATAACATAAATGTATAGATCATTGAAATGGTTTTAATAATCATTAAAAACTCCATAGTGGAATATCTCTATCTCTATCTCTATTATTAATAAGAATGAAACTCCGTCTGTCTGTCTGTCGTGTCTATGCACGGCCAAACGGCTGAGTGGGGGGAGTGTACGAGTGGGGGGATCTTCTTGAGATTTTCCAAAAGTGGGAGCGAGCGAATTTAAAATTGTTTAATCCCACCCGAACCATGGGCCGTAGGGCGGGAGGGGGGTCGAAGTTCCGGTTAATGTGCGCTTTTTGGACTTCCCCGCTTCCCCTACCCCTCTAAACGGCCGTTGACAATTCCGGAAAAATACGGGTTTCGTAGGTTTTCCTACGAGGAAGACGACGGCGCGATCGGATCGCGAAAAAAGTATCGGGAAATGCGTCAAAAAAATGCGAGAGTACGGACCCGTTTTCTCGAAAAGTCCGCCGAAAAACTTGGTTTTTTCCCATTAAAATATACCCCATAAAGGTACGTTTTTCGGAACGGTTTTCGCGGGCGAAATACAGCTTTGATCCCGCCGAATCTGAATCCGAAGTCGGATATCGAAAAAAGTGACGGAAAGTAGGTCAAATTGCGAGCGAAATTGCGAGGGAAGCGTTTAACATCAGAAATTAATCGACCACGGGCCGCCGTTACACAACGTTGCTTACCTGAAAGGGACGCGATGACCCCCAGGGGACTCACTACGCACTGAACTCATTTCAACGGAATTTCATACGGGTATTTCCCAACACCTATGCAGCAATACCTTGCGAGCGAAGCGAGCAACATTCCCTAATAAACTTTTCGTGGGTCCACGTAGTTTTATAAGATTTGATTTGTTTGTAAGAATTTCCAACAGAAAAAAACGTCTGCCAAGTTGGGTGGGCAGTATAACTTCCTCAAGCGAGCGAAGCGAGCAGCATCCCCTACAGAAGTTAAACCTACCCTTAGGGATCTACCGTTTGCGAGCGAAGCGAGCATAATTCCCTACATGCCATACTTTGCGAGCGAAGCGAGCAACATTTCCTACATGCCACAATTTGCGAGCGAAGCGAGCAACATTCCCTACATGCCAGAGTTTGCGAGCAAAGCGAGCAACATCCCCAAATAAACTTTTTTGTGGTTCCACGTAGTTTTATAAGATTTAATTTGTTTGTAAGAATTTCCAACAGAAAAAAACGTCTGCCAAGTTGGGTGGGCAGTATAACTTCCTCAAGCGAGCGAAGCGAGCATCATCTCCTAATAAACTTTTCGTGGTTCCACGTAGTTTTATAAGATTTAATTTGTTTGTAAGAATTTCCAACAGAAAAAAACGTCTGCCAAGTTGGGTGGGCAGTATAACTTCCTCAAGCGAGCGAAGCGAGCAGCATCCCCTACAGAAGTTAAACCTACCCTTAGAGATCTACCGTTTGCGAGCGAAGCGAGCAACATGCCCTACATGCCACATTTTGCGAGCGAAGCGAGCAATTCAATGGGGGTCCGGGGGGCTTGCCCCCCGGCTGGACGTGGAGGCGAGCGTAGCGAGCCGGAGCGGCTAGTTATTAATAAGAATGAAACTCCGTCTGTCTGTCTGTCGTGTCTATGCACGGCCAAACGGCTGAGTGGGGGGAGTATACGAGTGGGGGGATCTTCTTGGGATTTTCCGAAAGGTGGAACGAGCGAATTTAAAATTTTCTAATCCCACCCGAACCATGGGCCGTAGGGCGGGAGGGGGGTCGAAGTAAGAATTAATGTGCGCTTTTTCCACTTCCCCGCTTCCCCTACCCCTCTAAACGGCCGTCGAAAATTCCGGAAAAATACCGGTTTCGTAGGTTTTCCTACGAGGAAGACGACGGCGCGATCGGATCGCGAAAAAAGTATCGGGAAATGCGTAAAAAAAATGCGAGAGTACGGACCCGTTTTCTCGAAAAGTCCGCCGAAAAACTTGGTTTTTTTAAATTAAAATATACCCCATAAAGGTACGTTTTTCGGAACGGTTTTCGCGGGCGAAATACAGCTTTGGGTCCGCCGAATCTGAATCCGAAATCGGATATCGAAAAAAGTGACGAGAACTCGGTCATATTGCGAGCAGAAGCGAGCAAAGCGATTAAAATTGTGCCGTGGACGAGAGAAGGCTCAAGAATTGACGTGAAGGGTTCGATGTCACAATGTTGCGAGGCGAGCAGGTATACATAGGTATACATAGGCGAGCGAAGCGAGAGCCATTTCAAATAATAAATACGGACTTTGTCCTACACATATACAGGTATACCTTGCGAGCGAAGCAACATCCCCGAATAAACTTTTCGTGGTTCCAGGTAGTTTTATAAGATTTAATTTGTTTGTAAGAATTCCCTACTGAAAAAAACGTCAGCCAAGTTGGGTGGGCAGTACAACATTCCCTAATAAACTTTTCGTGGTTCCACGTAGTTTTATAAGAATTAATTTGAATGTAAGAATTTCCAACAGAAAAAAACGTCTGCCAAGTTAGGTGGGCAGTATAACTTCTTCAAGCGAGCGAAGCGAGCAGCATCCCCTACAGAAGTAAAACCTACCCTTAGGGATCTACCATTTGCGAGCGAAGCGAGCAACATCCCCTACATGTTTCAATTGTAATACATCGCATGTATACAGCCACACTACATTCCCTACATACCACACTAAACTTTTCGTGGTTCCACGTAGTTTTATAAGATTTAATTTGTTTGTAAGAATTCCCAACTGAAAAAAACGTCTGCCAAGTTGGGTGAACAGTATAACTTCCTCAAGCGAGCGAAGCGAGCAGCATCCCCTACAGAAGTTAAACCTACCCTTAGGGATCTACCATTTGCGAGCAAAGCGAGCAACATTCCCTACATGCCACACTTTGCGAGCGAAGCGAGCAAAATTCCCTACATGCCACATTTTGCGAGCGAAGCGAGCAATTTAAGGGGGGGTCCGGGGGGCTTGCCCCCCGGCTGGACGTGGAGGCGAGCGTAGCGAGCCGGAGCGGCTAGTTAATAAGAATGAAACTCCGTCTGTCTGTCTGTCGTGTCTATGCACGGCCAAACGGCTGAGTGGGGGGAGTGTACGAGTGGGGGGATCTTCTTGAGATTTTCCAAAAGTGGGAGCGAGCGAATTTAAAATTGTTTAATCCCACCCGAACCATGGGCCGTAGGGCGGGAGGTTGGTCGAAGTAATAATTAATGTGCGCTTTTTGGACTTCCCCGCTTCCCCTACCCCTCTAAACGGCCGTTGACAATTCCAGAAAAATACGGGTTTCGTAGGTTTTTGAACGAGGAAGACGACGGCGCGATCGGATCGCGAAAAAAGTATCGGGAAATGCGTTAAAAAAATGCGAGAATAAGGACCCGTTTTCTCGAAAAGTCCGCCGAAAAACTTGGTTTTTTCCGATTAAAATATACCCCATAAAGGTACGTTTTTCGGAACGGTTTTCGCGGGCGAAATACAGCTTTGGGTCCGCCGAATCTGAATCCGAAATCGGATATCGAAAAAAGTGACGTTAAGTCGGTCAAATCGCGAGCGGAAGCGAGAAGAATCGTTTAACATCAGAAATTAATTTTGCCGTGTTCGCGAGAAGGCTCTACGAAGACGTCAAGGGGTTTGTCAGGTATTTCACAATGTTACCTGCAGGCCTATTTCAAAAGAATAAATACGGGTTTTTTCCTACCTATATACAGGTATACCTTGCGAGCAAAGCGAGCAACATCCCCGAATAATCTTTTTGTGGTTCCACGTAGTTTTATAAGATTTAATTTGTTTGTAAGAATTTCCAACAGAAAAAAACGTCTGCCAAGTTGGGTGGGCAGTATAACTCCCTCAAGCGAGCGAAGCGAGCAGCATCCCCTACAGAAGTTAAACCTACCCTTAGAGATCTACCGTTTGCGAGCGAAGCGAGCAACATTCCCTACATGCCACACTTTGCGAGCGAAGCGAGCAATATTCCCTACATGCCACACTTTGCGAGCGAAGCGAGCAATTGAATGGGGGGTCCGGGGGGCTTGCCCCCCGGCTGGACGTGGAGGCGAGCGTAGCGAGCCGGAGCGGCTAGTTATTAATAAGAATGAAACTCCCGTCTGTTTGTCTGTCGTGTCTATGCACGGCCAAACGGCTAAATGGGCCGGATCTACGAGTGGGGGGATCTTCTTGGGATTTTCCAAAAGTGGGAGCGAGCGAATTTAAAATTGTTTAATCCCACCCGAACCATGGGCCGTAGGGCGGGAGGGGGGTCGAAGTAATAATTAATGTGCGCTTTTTGGACTTCCCCGCTTCCCCTACCCCTCTAAACGGCCGTTGACAATTCCGGAAAAATACGGGTTTCGTAGGTTTTCCTACGAGGAAGACGACGGCGCGATCGGATCGCGAAAAAAGTATCGGGAAATGCGTCAAAAAAATGCGAGAGTACGGACCCGTTTTCTCGAAAAGTCCGCCGAAAAACTTGGTTTTTTCCGATTAAAATATACCCCATAAAGGTACGTTTTTCGGAACGGTTTTCGCGGGCGAAATACAGCTTTGGGTCCGCCGAATCTGAATCCGAAATCGGATATCGAAAAAAGTGACGTTAAGTTGGTCAAATCGCGAGCGGAAGCGAGGCGAATCGTTAAAATTACATTTTTAATCGACCCCGCCGCCCATTTCACAACGGAAGGGACTCGACTTCTACGCAATACCTTGCGAGCAGGCCAACGCACGCGCGCGTATAAGGATGGAACTTTCCCTTTCGAGCACCATTTCAACAGAATAAATAGGTACGGGTTTGTCCTACACATATATAGCAATGCCTTGCGAGCGAAGCGAGCAACATCCCCAAATAAACTTTTTTGTGGTTCCACGTAGTTTTATAAGATTTAATTTGTTTGTAAGAATTTCCAACAGAAAAAAACGTCTGCCAAGTTGGGTGGGCAGTATAACTTCCTCCAATATAACTTCCTCCTACAAATCGAGACCGCCGCCGTTTCACAATGTTGCTAACCAGAAGGGACTCGATGACTCATTTCAACAGAATAAATACGGGTTTTTTCCTACACATATACAGCAATACCTTGTGAGCGAAGCGAGCAACATTCTCTAATAAACCTTTCGTGGTTCCATGTAGTTTTATAAGATTTAATTTGTTTGTAAGAATTTCCAACAGAAAAAAAACGTTTGCCAAGTTGGGTGGGCAGTATAACTTCCTCAAGCGAGCGAAGCGAGCAGCATACCCTACAGAAGTTAAACCTACCCTTAGAGATCTACCGTTTGCGAGCGAAGCGAGCAACATCCCCTACATGCCATACTTTGCGAGCGAAGCGAGCAACATTTTCTACATGCCAGACTTTGCCAGCGAAGCGAGCAACATATCGTACATGCCACACTTTGCGAGCGAAGCGAGCAAAATTCCCTACATGCCACACTTTGCGAGCGAAGCGAGAAACTTAATGGGGGGTCCGGGGGGCTTGCCCCCCGGCTGGACGTGGAGGCGAGCGTAGCGAGCCGGAGCGGCTAGTATTCAATAAAGATGTAGGTAACGTGAAACTTCGAAATCGGCCATTCAGGAAACGGGAAAACGATGCTTGAAGTAATTTACGTTAGCGGATGCGCAGAATGGAGTAAGGATTTGAGAAAAATTGAGTTGGTAGGGAACAATCTACAGCCTAACCCATAAATTCCCAGGAAATTTATCAAAATCTGATGAAAACTAAAAATTAACCTTATTTTTGAGAGTACTCTTTCGCACATGAGCAGAAGCCAATAATGATACAATCATGTTGAAATTAACATGGAATAATTAAACCATCGTCCCTCAAAAAATATGCACCAACTTTGAGTAGGATTGGATGACGAGGGCATGAAAAAATGATACTTGAAGGAATTTACGTTTGCGCATGCACCGAATGAAGCAATGATTTCAGTAGTTTGGGATTAATATCTGACCATTTACAAGCTAACCTGCACATTCCCTGAAGATTTCATCAAAATTGACTGAAAACGGTAGAAATTAGGCTCGTTTAAAATGGAATACACATTCGCCCATGCGGATTAGCTAATAATGATAGGATTATATTGAAATCAATAGGGAATGCTCAAATCAACCTCTCCCTCCTATTTTCCAAATTTGAGCGAGTTTGTACGACGAGGGCGTCAAAAAAATGATGGGTGTAGTGTGCGCATGCGCTGTGTGAAGTATTGATTTGGGAATAACAAAACTGATAGGGAACCATCTTCACCCTAACCCGCACATTCGATGAACACACACACTCACACACACAGAAAGACGGAACGAAAGTTGTTCAGAATGGTCTAATACGTAAAATGCGAGTGGAAATTTTACCACTGTAAAAAAATAACAACCGTTTGATTTTAGTGGAGACCACAACTTTTCCATCTCTCAAACGTGAAAACAATGCTTCCACTATCTATAGGTAGACTTGGGCAGGGCCGCCACATCTCCAAGTCGGGCCCGGGACCAGATTCTGGCCACGGGCCTTGATAATTGTTTAAAAAAACTATTAAACCTTCTCTAACCAAACGAAAAATCATTTATACTTCCTACCAAGGTTCAGTGTTCGAATAAGAACACTTGAGGGGCTGAACATTTAATCAAAAGTAAAGTGTAACTTAAGAATTGGAAGTTCAAGTATTCATGCTCTAGTAATTACCAACCAATTACAAAACCATAAAAATCCCATAAATTACCTTGAAACAAAAATTCTATATCCAATCAGTCATAGGATTTTTATTTCAACTACTTTAAATACAATAGTTTGTGAATAGAGGGCGTATTCAGAGAAGTTCCAATTCACTCATTCCTCAATTGGACGATTGTGGCAGAAATTATGATTGACTAAATTTCATATAATCATTAATCAACACATACAATTAACTTTATTTTAATGTTATGGATGGATTAAAAAGGAAAGTCTCTGTATACAAGATGGCTGAAGGAATTAATTGAAACAATGATTATGTTTGAAAGAATACATTTACCTATTAATTTTGGAAAAAATAAATAAAAATCTACAAAAATATAACTGTTTTATTACAGTTTATCTCCTTGTTTATACTATGCAGTAAAGAATTAGATTTATAACAACAAAAGATACAAGAATTATTTAGTGAAAAACTATCAAAAATATGAATTAGTAATATGAGAAATTCGTTTTGTTGAGTTACAATAGCATTCTGTAATTGTAATTATAATTGTGGAAAACTTTTTAAATGTAGAAAACTGTAATAGGCTATAATTTCATGTTTTATAAAATGAAAGATTTTAAAACTAATAAAGTGAAGTGAAGAAAAGTGTATTTGCATTTGAAAAATACAAGACAAAACACTTAAAACTTTCGTGCCTTTTCAAGTGAAAATTCTTTAATAACCTTAGAAAAGTCAAGTTTGGATGCTAACTTGTGCTCAATGCTGAGAATGGCAAGGGAATTCAACCTTTCTTGGCCCATGGATGCTCTCTCCCAAGACTTCAGTCGAATGCCTACTGGTAAAGACGGTAAAGGGTAAAGAGTAATATTTTGGGCCATCGCAATCATCGCAACTGTTTATCTGGTGTAGCAAATCAAATATAATCTGATCAGGGCCCGTCAAGTGTAATACACTCTGTTTTATGGAGGCCTAAAAATTCTAAAATACTTTATTTACTAGATACAGGACCGGACCGGGCCCCCCTGGGCCCGGGCCCGGGCAACAGTACCCACTTGCCCCCCCCCCCCCCCCCCCCCCCATGTGGCGGCCTTGGGCACTTGGGAGCAATTTCAGAGATGAAATTTATCATTTAGGTACCAATACTTCACTAGTAGGTACATCTGCATGGATAATAATCTGCATGGTTAATAAACTTGATTTCGCAACGTTAGAATAAATTCCATTGGAACTATATTGGGATTATGTCAGCTGATAATATTTTCAAGGCAATTTCAACGTGTTCCTGTCCTACTATCCTACTATCTAGCGGTTGTAAATGGAATTTAGAGCTCGACTGGCTAATCAATAGATTCGCTAGCAGAGCATTATTTCTTTATGGTACTCCGAAGGTGTTTTTCGATTTCCGAGCCTTTACGGCTTGTTTTCCTAGCGACAGGTTTTTTGCGCCGTCGACAACGTGATACGCCGGGCGTTTAACGTTGGCCACTGATTCCCTTGAATTTAGTTAGGGTGTTTTCCTAGGGTTTGTTCGGACACGTAGTTCCGAACCAGTTCGGAATTCATCTAGTTCGGAATCGAACTGCAAAGGGAGGGGATGGGAACCGGTTCAGAACTCTTAGTTCTGAACTCCCAGTCCGAACGCCATTTCGTGTAGTTCGGAATTGATAACCTGATAACCTCTCCGTCTTTTTTCCCAAAACGTGGTTACATGTCTGTAATTTGTGTTATAAAAACTATAACTCAATATTTTTGTTATACTTTATCAGGTCTGTTAACCGCCTGTTAATGTTTATGAGGCCTGTTAGTATCTTGTGATACTACATTTAAGCAGCAATACCTAAATTGTTATTCAATAAAATGTTTTGAATTTAATTGCGTACTTTCATGTTCAATGTATTTCCGACCAAGGTTTGACTTTGATGTGTTTTGAAAATGGCTACTGAACACATAAATCTGAACTAAACCTCTTTATCATTAGTTGAGAGTTGCCCTGTCAGGAACTGAACTTGACCTCGGTAACTCCTATGAATTTCATTGATATCCCTCGAGCCATTTTGGAGAATAGAAAGTAACTACCAGTCTTACGGGATGAGGGGAACTGAATATAATTTGCACCCAGAAGAAGAATAACTCCTATGAATTTCATCAAAATCCCTCTAGGCGATTAAGAGAAAAGGCAACAACTGCTAAAAAAGACGTTTTTTTCACATATTTCGATTTGTTAACCCTAAAATAATAATTTTAAGCTATTTTAAGTAGGGGTATAGAAACCCATCTCTAGAATCGGAATGTTTTTATGTCGTACCGTAAGGTCGCAATCGTGTACCTACACGAGTTACTTACAGTTGTAAGAAACGTTAAGGGCGAGATAAATTGAAAAGACATCAGATAAAAATGTGAGCGCGAGAACGTGAATTATGAAGGCTGATGACAACTTGAAAGTTTGGCGGGAGGTACGTGCATACGGGGCGGGGCCAAGCTTGTTTACTGCGCATGTCTAGAACTATTAGTTCTGGAAAAAAGACGGAACTGGTAGAACTGGTTCGGAACGGTAACGAACTACTACGTCCGAACAACGAACTGCTAGTTCGAGGTCTTCCAGAACTGGTTCTCGTGTTGTCCGAACAGCCAAAAGTGGGCGTGTCCAGTTACGAACGGTTATGAACTACGTGTCCGAACAAACCCCTAGAGAACGCATCACGTCAGCGCAGAACGTACTGCGTTGACGCGGCTGGCCCGACTGCTCGAGGAGGAGTCAACTGCGCAGGACGCTGGCGCGATTGCCTTGGATTCCGGTGTTCGTGTTGCTCCAATTTTCGATTTCCAAGGTTTTCAAGATGTCCCAAAGCGGGACATCTTCTTGGGACATCCCAAATATTTCTCTGGGCAGCCTAAAGTATCTTTGGAATTTCTCTTCATCGTCAAGAAGATGAAACCGCTTGAATATACAATCACACGTTTCCTTACTTTGGTATATTTTGTTAATATGAACTCTTGTTCTTCGTCACCATCTATTATTTCTTTAATTATCAATGCATTAGGTAGATTTCTCTTTCTCATCATGTTCTCCATTTCAGCAGTAGGTAAATGTTTTCACACACACACAAACACGTGGTACCTTCAACACAATTCAAATCCAACTGAACAGATAAAACGGCGCTAGGAAAACAGTTTTAAGCAGCGTAATATATTTCACGTTCCTGCCGACGTTTTTCAGGCTAATTCGGTTCCTGCTGCGCGAAAAACCTGTCGCTAGGAAAACAGGCCTTTAGGGAAAGCGAACCGTACAACATACAGCGTTGCGGATGGTGTTAATCGATTGTTTGGGATTATATTTATCATTGACAAGCAAAAAATGATTAGGTACTGTTACTTTGACAGTTTATGAGACCTCGGTTTTTGCATGCTTTTCAATGCCTTTCCTTTGATGCTACCATTTGGGGATGACAAAAATAGATGTCGAGGTTCTAGGACCATCTAGACCCCAAATACGGTTTAACGCAAGTTTCTTGATGTTTGCTCTCTTAATTTCGGAAAAAAGCCGCGGACGGCAGGCGAAGGTCGGACGGAGTTTTTTTTTTTTTAAGCGAATTTTCTTAGAAAATGAAGCTATGGCAATGGCTCCAAAATTTTTAAAATAAAAATTTTCAAAAATTTTCTTCATCGAAATCTGTTTTGAGGCATTCTGAAATGATTCCTGGATTTTAACGCTTTTTTATATGTCTATATATATATATATGTATATTATTAATTGCAATTCTTAGGCCGACCCCCAATAATTTTTTTAAATATATATATAATATATAACCAGAAATCTAGAACTTGAAAAAACCTTCCAAAACCTTGGAGTAGTTTAGTAGTGGAGTAGTTTTTGAACCTCTCTCTCTCTCTCTCTCTTCTCTCTCTCTCTCTCTACCTCTCTCTCTCTCTCTCTCTCTCTCTCTCTCTCTCTCTCTCTCTCTCTCTCTCTCTCTCTCTCTCTCTCTCTCTCTCTCTCTCTCTCTCTCTCTCTCTCTCTCTCTCTCTCTCTCGCTCTCCCTCTCTCGCTCCTCTCTCTCTCTCTCTCTCTCTCTCTCTCTCCCTCTCTCTCTCTCTCTCTCTCTCTCTCTCTCTCTCTCTCTCTCTCTCTCTCTCTCTCTCTCTCTCTCTCTCTCTCTCTCTCTCTCTCTCTCTCTCTCTCTCTCTCTCTCTCTCTCTCTCTCTCTCTCTCTCTCTCCTCTCTCTCTCTCTCTCTCTCTCTCTCTCTCTCTCTCTCTCTCTCTCTCTCTCTCTCTCTCTCTCTCTCTCTCTCTCTCTCTCTCTCTCTCTCTCTCTCTCTCTCTCTCTCTCTCTCTCTCTCTCTCTCTCTCTCTCTCTCTCTCTCTCTCTCTCTCTCTCTCTCTCTCTCTCTCTCCCTCTCTCTCTCTCTCTCTCTCTCTCTCTCTCTCTCTCTATATATATATATATATATATATATATATATATATATATATACTCGGCGCTTCGCGCCTCGCCGGATCTTTTCTCTTTTCTACTGCGTAGAAAACGAGGATAATTTGCTATGCTGAAAAAATTTGTATATAAAAAAATGTTCAAGCCTGGCTGGGATTCGAACCCACGATGCGAGAAAATTTGATATAAAAAAATTTGGATATACAAAAATTTTCAAGCCTGGGTGGGATTAGAACCCACGAACTCGCGCTTCCCGTCACGGACGATAGCAACGGTTGTACGTGAAAATCATGTCAAAAAAAGTTTGGGACATTTAAAAAAAATTATTGGGGGTCGGCCTAAGAATTGCATAGCAATTATATATATATATATATATATATATATATATATATATATATATATATATATATATATATGTTTGTGTCATTCCAGACGATAACTCTCGATAGAATTGAGATAAAAACTTCGTTCTTTCTCCAAAAAATCAAGCATTTCAAAAGAAAGGATGAGATGAGTTCGTTGGACAACAATTTTTGAGCACATTAAATTGGTCAAATTTCGAAAAATGTACCCAAAAAATCACTAAAAATGGCTAAAAACGGCCAAAAATCGTTAAATTACTATTTTTTTGCAGAATTTTAGTCAAAACTAAATTTTCAACGATTAACTAGGACATTAAAAATTGTTGCTCAAAATTATTATGAAAAACGTACTTAAATGTCATTAAAATTTGCTAAAATATCTATAAAAACTGCATGCAAAAAAATTTAAAAATCAAAAATCCCTTTTGAATCAGTGGAATTTTATTTAGAATAAGTTTGTTGCCATAAAAGTGGTTTTTAACCATTTCTGTCAACTAAAATTGCTCCAATTTCAATGCAATTTAACATACTATAGTACAATAGATCGTTTATGAAAATTCGCTCATACGATCATGCTGCACGACTGGAACTTTTTTTTTTTTTTTTTGACATTTTCATGTCTTTCATATGGCACATAACAAAAAAATCGTCACGAAAAAAATTGTCCCAAGTGGCCACAACGATGATTATGACCATCAGAAATGACGTTGACCATTCATAGGTAAACACATGAAAATGTCCCAATGCGTTGCAGACTCGTATGCAAGCGTTTTTCTTTTTTTTTAATTTAATTTTTGGATTAATTGAATCTTGAAACGTAAGCAAAAAAATTTTCAGGCAAGTTAACTTTTTTTGTTCTTGGTCGACCACAAAGGTTCATTATTGGAAATAATGAACCAAAATCATCACTGTTACCTTGAAAGTTTTCGAGGACTCGATTTTTGAATACGTTAGCACTTAATTTCTACCCTTCAGGGTTGATCAAAACTGATGCCGATATAACTGGCACATCCCTGTCCGATGTATGATTTTTGAGTCAAATTTCATAAACATTCCCCCAGCAGTTCCGGAGGAAAGCTCTGGACGGCGTACAGCGTAGGGAGTAAGGGCCGTACCTATCACACATGCATTTTTTCAGCTTTTTTCTCGCATTTTTAATGCTCGAACGTGGAGAAGGCAAAGTGCTTTTTCTAAGGTCAGCTTTTTCCACAATTGCGCATCCTGGCGGAGCATTTTTAAACTCACTTGGGAAAATTAGAACATGTTCTAAGTTTTACCTCAACGCGAAAAATTTTAAAACGTACCTACCCCTTGGGAAGGTGACAATTCAATGGAAAACCCCTAGGAGCCCCTGACAGGCTTAGGCCCCTTTCACACCAAACGAATCCAAATCAATCAGAATCACTCCGAATCAAGTTGAATCTGATTGACCAAGATTCGTCTTGGGAGCGCTCCTTTTAAATGTGAAGGGACTCTTTTTCCGCCTTCAGACCGGACAAATCAGGTTCAATCAGTATTGATTCGAGGTCGCACTTGATTCAACCGGTCGGATTCCTCGTCCGGTCCGTCGTGAATCAACAACCATACGAGATGGACGTGGAATTATTAATTTTAAAAGTAAAAGAAAATAGTGCGTCCACAGGTCCCAACAAATCCAGCAGTATAACGTATAACGAACGATTCCTCACTCATTCGGAAGAAGTCATAGAATTTCTTCTCATTATTTTGTAGGTGAGGATGTAAATGATGAAACATACCAAAATCCGGCCTTTTCCTATTTATGTGATGTACCTATCCACACTCTTCTTGTTTTCTGTTTCCGCCGTTGCCTCCTACGAAACACTATTGCATTTAAAACAACTGCGTCGATGATGATAGCTCAAAAGCAACTAAAAGAAGGAAAACAAAAAGTCCAGTCATGCAGCATGACCCCATGAGCGAATTTTTGAAGAAGAGTAGTTCAATCTGAATTTTTACAATGTTTCATGCAAATGTTACCGATTTTTACAACTAGCGAACGGCATTATTTCGATTTTTGACTGATTTTTCAACTTTGAAATTTTTCAAAACTTGATACATATTCCTATAGGAAATTTTATGCTGATTCCGAATATACCACATGTTAGTATGCTGAAAAAATTATTTCGCACAACCAATCGCAAAAAAGAGGCCATTTTGAAATTTTGACATTTTCATGTCTTTCATATGGCACATAACAAAAAAATCGTCACGAAAAAAATTGTCCCAAGTGGCCACAACGATGATTATGACCATCAGAAATGACGTTGACCATTCATAGGTAAACACATGAAAATGTCCCAATGCGTTGCAGACTCGTATGCAAGCGTTTTTGACTACAATTTTGAAAATTTCAACCCGAAGATGGAATCCGATCATGCTGGCCAACGAACTTGAACTTCCGTTTTGTGTCCTTAACATTTAAAAATTTGTTTGAAGTTTCTAGCACAATTCTACGGACAGTTATCGTCTGGAATGACACATACATACATACATACATATATACATACATACATACATACATTTAAAATAAATGCGTTAAACTTCAGCATATGATTCAGAACAGTCTGAAACGGATTTCTACATAACATTTTTTCAAAAATTCACATTTTACAAATTTTGAGGCGAGAGCAATAGCTTAATTTTCTTCAAAAATTCGCTAAAAGAAGATGAAAGGATTTTGACATTTTCATGTCTTTCATATGGCACATAACAAAAAAATCGTCACGAAAAAAATTGTCCCAAGTGGCCACAACGATGATTATGACCATCAGAAATGACGTTGACCATTCATAGGTAAACACATGAAAATGTCCCAATGCGTTGCAGACTCGTATGTTTATAGATTCAGGTTGATTCAGCTGGTGTGAAAGTGAGGAGATGACGAATCAGATTCAACTTGATTCGGAGTGATCCAGATTGATTCGGATTCGTTTGGTGTGAAAGGGGCCTTAGGCCCCTTTCACACCAAACGAATCCGAATCAATCAGAATCACTCCGAATCAAGTTGAATCTGATTGACCAAGATTCGTCTTGGGAGCGCTCCTTTTAAATGTGAAGGGACTCTTTTTCCGCCTTCAGACCGGACAAATCAGGTTCAATCAGTATTGATTCGAGGTCGCACTTGATTCAACCGGTCGGATTCCTCGTCCGGTCCGTCGTGAATCAACAACCATACGAGATGGACGTGGAATTATTAATTTTAAAAGTAAAAGAAAATAGTGCGTCCACAGGTCCCACCAAATCCAGCAGTATAACGAACAATTCCTCACTCATTCGGAAGAAGTCATAGAATTTCTTCACATTATTTTGTAGGTCAGGATGTAAATGATGAAACATACCAAAATCCGGCCTTTTCCTATTTATGTGATGTACCTACCTATCCACACTTTTCTTGTTATCTGTTTCCGCCGTTGCCTCCTACGAAACATCATTGCATTTAAACAGTCCAGTCATGCAGCATGACCCCATGAGCGAATTTTTGAAGAAATCTTCGACATTTCAGTCGCTATTGATCGTGTAGAGAAATTTTAGTTTATGATTTTGATAGACAAAATTTCGATTTTTGACTGATTTTTCAACTTTGAAATTTTTGAAAACTTGATACCTATTCTTATAGGAAATTTTTCGCTGATTCCAAATATACCACATGTTAGTATGCTGAAAAAATTATTTTGCACAACAAATCGCAAAAAACAGGCTATTTTGAAATTTTTGACTACATTTTTGAAAATTTCAACCCGAAGATGTAATCCGATCATGCTGGCCAACGAACTTGGACTTTGTTTTTGTGTCCTTAACATTTTAAAATTTTTTTGACGTTTCTAGCACAATTCTACGGACAGTTATCGTCTTTAATGACACATACATATATATATATGTATACATACATACATTAAAAAATGCGTTAAACTTCAGAATAACGAGACCCTCTCGAACGAGCAAGTTTGTCCCCCACCCCGGCAACTACTTGGAACCGTTCCCTACGAGAAGAACTATGAGTTCTTCAATTCCGTTCAACGCGGAGCAGCTCATGAGTCACAAATGGAAAGTCACATTTACGTTTCTAAACTGTTATGTGATCGTGTTATGAGACCACGAAACTATACACTTCATTCTGATCTACATATCCAACTAATCTGCATTTTTACTTAGGGATTGACTACTTGATGTTATGTATTTTTGAGATGCGAGCTTGCGAGCATCCAGACCACCAAACTATACACTTCATTCTAACCTACATGTCCACTAAACAGGTTGAACGGAATTGAAGAACTCACAGTTCTTCTTGTAGGGAACGGTTCCAAGTAGTTGCCGGGGTGGGAGACAAACTTGCTCGTTCGAGAGGGTCTCGTCTTCAGAATATGATTCAGAATAGCCTGAAACGGATTTCTGCATAAAATTTTTTCAATAATTCACATTCTACAAATTTTGAGGCGAGCAATAGCTTAATTTTCTTCAAAAATTCGCTAAAAGAAGATGAAAGGATTTTTATAGATTCAGGTTGATTCAGCTGGTGTGAAAGTGTGAAGATGACGAATCAGATTCAACTTGATTCGGAGTGATCCAGATTGATTCGGATTCGTTTGGTGTGAAAGGGGCCTTATGGCCCATTTCACACCAAAAGAATCCGAATCAGCCAGAATCACTATGAATCAAGTTGAATCTGATTGACCAAGATTCGGCTTCGAGCGCTCCGTTTAAATGTGAAGGGACTCTTTTCCCGCCTTCAGACCGGACGAATCTGGTTCAATCAGTATTGATTCGAGGTCGAACTTGATTCAACCGGTCAGATTCCTCGTCCGGTCAGTCTGGAATCAACAACCCTACGAAATGGACGTGGCCATACCATACCAAAATCCGGTCTTTTCCTATTTATGTGATGTATCCACACTTATCTTGTTTTCTGTTTCCACCGTTGCCTCCTACGAAACACTATTGCATTTAAAACAACTGCGTCCATGATGATACCTCAAAAGCTACTAAAAGAAAGAAAACAAAAAGAAGACGAAAAGATTGTTATAGATTCAGGTTGATTCAGCTGGTGTGAAAGCATGGTGATGACAAATCAGATTCAACTTGATTCGGAGTGATCCAGATTGATTCGGAATCACTCTGAATCAAGTTGAATCTGATTGACCAAGATTCGGCTTCGAGCGCTCCGTTTAAGGCCCCTTTCACACCAAACGAATCCGAATCAATCTGGATTACTCCGAATCAAGTTGAATCTGATTCGTCATCTCCACGCTTTCACACCAGCTGAATCAACCTGAATCTATAAAAATCCTTTCATCTTCTTTCTGTTTTTCTCCTTTTAGTTGCTTTTGAGCTATCATCATGGACGCAGTTGTTTTAAATGCAATAGTGTTTCGTAGGAGGCAATGGCGGAAACAGAAAACAAGAAAAGTGTGGATACATCACATAAAATAGGAAAAGGCCGGATTTTGGTATGTTTCATAATTTACTTACTTACTTTGTCGCTCCTCTTGTACCTTGCGGTGTCGAGGTTTTGCAGAGAGCTTTCCATCCTTTACGATCCAATGCTCGTGAGCGGCCTTGTTTCCAGGGTACTCCACGGCCCTCCAGTGAGACACGGATGTTGTCTTCCCACTTGGTCCGCGGTCTTCCTCGAGCTCTGCCTCCCACGAACCTGGCTTCCCATGCCCTGCGAGGGTACCTCGTCTCGGGCATTCGGACTACATGGCCGAACCATCTCATCTGGGCCTGTTCAACCCTCTCCAAAAGAGGCGTAGCCCTCAGACTGCTTCTGATGGTTTGATTCCGCACACGGTCCCTTCTCGTCTTCCCCTCCACTCTACGGAGAAAGCGCATTTCCGCCGCCTGTAGCCGGCTCCTGTGCCTCGAGGTAAGGGCCCAGGACTCTGCACTGTGAAGCAAGATTGGAGAGTAGACGGTCCGGTAAACAACCATTTTCGTGGTCTTACTGACCTCCCTCTTTCCAATAAATCCCCTGTTGATTGCATGGTACAGCCGTCCAGCAGCAGCTATGCGATTACCGACCTCCTGGTCAATTGAACCATCCTGTCTGATTATGGCTCCCAGATACTTGAAGCTATCCACCTGCTCGAGCTGAGTTCCGGCAAGGTGTATAGAGTGCTTTGTTGCAGTGCGGGAAATCACCATGGTTTTTGTTTTCGAGCGACTTATCACCATGTTTCTCCGTCTCATTTCATCATCCCAGAGGTTCAGGTTAAACTGTAGACCCACAGCGCTCCCAGCTATCAAAGCCACATCATCCGCAAATGCGAGTTCGGAAATATTCACCTGGCGCATCTTCCAATTCCCGACGGTGTACTTTTTAGTGTAAATGTTTCATAATTTACGTCCTAAAATGCTGGGTACTTTTCCGTTATACCCCCCCCCCCCCCTCCCTCCCCAGTCAATTTGTCTACAACACGCCCGCCCGATGTTTCTAGACATTCCTTCTTACTTAGATTACATATTTACGTAGAATTGGTGACAATTTCAAGCTGTGGGAAGAAATTATATTGGTTATTTAAAAAAAAAAGAAGGAAAAAAAGAATTACCGTGTTTTCAAAAGTTGCCGATGTCGGTGAGGATTTGTTGTAACAAATTGGCGTAATTGTGGTTTGATTGCCTCCACATGAATTCGCACAAATAGAATGATTTGTTTAGTTTGGTGGTCTGGATGCTCGCAAGCTCGCATCTCAAAAATACATAACATCAGGTAGTCAATCCCTTAGTAAAAATACAGATTAGTTGGACATGTAGGTCAGAATCATGTGTATACTTTAATGGTCTGGATGCTCACAAGCTCGCATCTCAAAAATACATGACATAACATAATAGTAGTAAGAAGTAATGCTTAGAAACATCGGGCAGGCGTGTTGAAGTCAAATTGACTGGGGGGTGTATAACGGAAAAGTACCCAAAATGATGAGAAGAAATTCTCTATGACTTCTTCCGAATGAGTGAGGAATTGTTCGTAATACTGCTGGATTTGGTGGGACCTGTGGACGCACTATTTTCTTTTACTTTTAAAATTAATAATTCCACGTCCATCTCGTATGGTTGTTGAGTCAAGACTGACCGGACGAGGAAACTGACCGGTTGAATCAAGTGCGACCTCTAATCAATACTGATTGAACCAGATTTGTCCGGTCTTAAGGCAGGAAAAGAGTCCCTTCACATTTAAACTGAGCGCTCGAAGCCGAATCTTGGTCAATCAGATTCAACTTGATTCGGAGTGATCCAGATTGATTCGGATTCGTTTGGTGTGAAAGGGGCCTAAATGTAAACGGACTCATTACCCGCCTTAAGACCGGGCGAATCAGGTTCAATCAGTATTGATTCAAGGTTGCACTTGATTCAACCGGTCGGATTCCTCGTCCGGTCAGTCTTGAATCAACAACCATACGAGATGGACGTGGAATTATTAATTTTAAAAGTAAAAGAAAATAGTGCGTCCACAGGTCCCACCAAATCCAGCAGTATAACGAACAATTCCTCACTCATTCGGAAGAAGTCATAGAATTTCTTCTCATTATTTTGTAGGTCAGGATGTAAATGATGAAACATGCCAAAATCCGGCCTTTTCCTATTTATCCACACTACCTATCCACACTTTTCTTGTTTTCTGTTTCTGCCGTTGCCTCCTACGAATCACTATTGCATTTAAAACAACTGCGTCCATGATGATAGCTCAAAAGCAACTAAAAGAAGGTAAACAAAAAGAAGATGAAAGGATTTTTATAGATTCAGATTGATTCAGCTGGTGTGAAAGCGTGGAGATGAAGAATCAGATTCAACTTGATTCGGAGTGATCCAGATTGATTCGGATTCGTTTGGTGTGAAAGGGGCCAAAGGAGCCTAATATAACTGCATTCTGCCAGAATGCGCTTTTTTTGCACTTAGGCCCCTTTCACACCAAATGAATCCGAATCAATCAGAATCACTCCGAATCAAGTTGAATCTGATTGAACAAGATTCAGCTTCGAGCGCTCCGTTTAAATGTTAAGGGACTCTTTTCCCGCCTTCAGTCCGGACGAATCTGGTTCAATCAGTATTGATTCGAGGTCCCACTTGATTCAATCGGTCAGATTCCTCGTCCGATCAGTCTTGAATCGACAACCATACGAGATGGACGTGGAATTATTAATTTTAAAAGTAAAAGAAAATAGTGGGATATATGACGCCAGTGATAAAAATCACAGCAACAGAAATGTCATATCTTCTGTGTGGGGGTAAATTGGCGAAATTTAAACATTCCAGGTAAGAATTATATTGTACTCAGTAATAATAATATGCCCGTATTGATTGTATTTTGCAATATTTGAGTTTTTCGGCTATAAATGAAAAGAAATTGTACAATTTAATTTGGAAGTTAGTGTGTTCAATGAAAAATCCTGAAGTTTGTGCTCCAAAAAAGTGAAAACAAGCTAGTATATTATGTAAAAACGAGCTAACTGAAAAACTCGGTGTTCCATGCCTCGACAAGAGGCAAGCCCCCTGGATCCTCGGTTACCTCTATTTACATACTTCGAATGAAATTATTGAAACACAGAATTAGTTTTTGCTCAAGCTTTTCACATAAACCCGTGAAACCCGCATATAAGAATGACTCAGATTTTGCGGTGTATCTAATCACTACTATGTCAAGTTGTTTTATTTATTTATCACCAGTGTCATATTTGAAACCTCCTCGTCATAAACTCAAATTTGAGCCCTCACACGAAAAATTCATGCATATTCTACCCCCTGACCCCCGGATAGGCAGATGAGATCCAGGTGATCCAACGGCAGATGAGGCGGATGAGCCTAGTAACGCCACTGCCTTGTGGAGAAGGGTTTTGACCCAAAGGCTAAGGGTAGGTCCAGTACAGAAATACCTGGCGCGTGCGCAGGCCCGCTGTGTACTCGGGTGCAGTGGGCTAACAACCTGCTCATCTTAAACAACAATCGTTACGGAAACCTTGCAAAGAAATTGCCGGACTGATAAACTGTTGAAGATTATTGGCACGAAATTGGCTACCCACATCGGATTTTGGAACGTCAGGACTCTGTACGAGTCTGGGAAGCTGAAACAAGTAGAATTGGAGATGAACAGATATGGACTGGACATACTTGGTCTTAGCGAGGTCCGATGGAAGGAGTTCGGAGAGATTAGGATGTCTGAGGGTCATACATTTAAGTTACATACGACGCCTCAACCCTTGGGTAATAAAGAGCTGACACAGCAGCTCTTCCCTATATAAGCCCGCGGCCATCAGCCTCTGGAGTTCAGTCTCCGCCCGTACGTCCCCGCATAAACATCGCGCAGTGCATCGTCTCTCTTATCTTGTAAAAAGTGAATTAAAGTTGTTTTTAAAAACTCAAAACTCAACGACTGTTATTTAATTGGCGCTTGTCGGAAAGACGTGGGTTTTTCTTTGCTCCGTACACGCGAAGAAAAAACCGAGAACCTTCTGTGAAACAGTGTCTGATTGGGATTACACACGACGGAAATCAACGGAACTGGACTCCTTACATGGACATGGGCATCCCGCTGTAAGTAAAACACTGCGCAATATTTTTATAATACGAGTACGTTCCACCGAAAAGCATATTCGGCAGATACTCACCCATTCTTAAGCCCACTTCACTTAAAACACACTTCAAATATACGACTTCCTTCACTTCCAAGAAGTTTTCAAAAAAATTCTGTTAAAAGTTTTGAAACCCGTAAAGAACGAACATCTGACCGGGAAAAACTTCAGAATTAAACTTCAGAATATATAGACGTCCACTCTTCATTTGATAAAACGACACCTCATCGGAGATCTGCCCACGCACAGGACGTAGATCTCAGATTAGAAACTTTTATCGCTCCCGAGCTGCAGATAAGCTCAACCTTGAAGACCACTCGCCGATTTGACGGCCGTCGTCCCTTTAAACTCTCTCCACCTCTGCATTCTTCTCGTCTCCCACAAGAAGACACCATTCTTAATTAAGATAATTTTAAGGAATTTTAATCTTTTGAATTTTAATCTTGTTTTCAGCTGTATTTTTGTATCTTTTTCTATAACTCGGCACTGTACAGGTCAGATTAGGTTTGACCCCGTAAGCACGTCCTAAAACAATCAAAATTCCCAAAGAACTAAAACGTTTTGTGGCCGATAGGCTATCAAATCGCCTAGGGATCCTTCTCAGAGATCAAACCCGGCCCCAATACCTTTCTACTATCCCCGAAAACCTCGTACCCGAAAACATCGACATGTCCTTCGATACTGGAGCCACCGGGGGCAAACCCAAAATTGAAGACCTAATCGCGCAAAATTCCGAATTGATGGCGCAAAATACCCAATTTAATCACTTGTTAGAAGCGACCCAACAAATAATCCGAGAACAAAACGCGACACAACTTAGACTAGAAGCCGCGCTAAATGAAGCTACAGGCGCCCTCGAACTGATGAAATTGGGAGGCACACGCGTACCAAATAGGAAACTCGAAGTTACCGAAATCCCAACATTCAAGAAAGAACACATGGAACTCATTCCAGTGTTTAAAGGAGATCCGGAAACATTGAATGATTTCCTACTCGTGACACAAGAACTGAACGACAGATTTTTCAATTATAACGACGTAGGAGACTTCCAAAATAGGATGATCTTACATGCCATCAAAGCCAAAATCCAACCCCCAGCTTCAAGTGCAATAAACTCGGGAAATATCACGACATACAAACAAATCAAAGACGCGTTGATCAATGCCTTTTCCGATAAACGAGATGTGTTCTCCATGAATTTAGACCTCTCAAATATGAGACAGGGAGAACACGAAGATCCGTTCAAGTTCCACCATAGGATAACGGAAGCATTAAACAAAATAACCGCGTATGCCAACATCCACGAACCCGATGAGGCCGACAACATAATTAAACATCATACACAACTCGCGCTAAGATGTTTCCTATTACATCTTAGAGAACCACTAGGAAGCCTGTTGAGGACTCGACAACCAAAGGACCTGAATGAGGCACTTGGATGGATGACGAACGATTACCAGTTGTTACCATCAAACTCTCGTCCAAAACAAAATGCTCCCCTCAGGCAAAACCAAGCTCCTCAATACAGAGTTCCGCCCCCGCACCGTCTTTACGGGCCCCCTAGGCAGAACCCTGCATATTGGTCTCAAACACCTGTTGCGAGATCTTATCGACTACTACAAAGCTTAGCTCCACCTCAATGGTCCGGCCCACCTAGGCAGCCAAATCCTCCACCTCAATGGTCTGGCCCGCCTAGACAACCAAATCCTCAACAAACTCCTTCAAACCTACAAAGAAACGGCTACCAAAATAGGCCAACCTACCAAAGAAACCCTCCAAATAATCAGAAATCTTCCCAAAACACTCAAAGGGATTGGAAACCAATGTCGTGGCAGACAACAAATCCGAATCAGAATCCAAATTTTCACAATTTACAAACCGAAGAAACGAACCAAATAAATGACGAAGCCTACGGTTATTACGACTCAAATTACCAAAACGACCAATCGATTGACGAACTTAATAACTATCATGACTCGAACTACCAAAACGACCTATACTATGACGCATATGAGTGGCCAGACCAATCTACGGAAAATCCCCAAAGTCAAAAGGATGAAACTCCTTTTTTAGAGGACCCTTGCCTCCAACCACCGCCTGCAACCTCATGAACCTAAACTTTAAGCCGATCAACAAGCTCCCCTATATCATATTGCCTAAATTAAACTTAAAAATCCTCGTAGACACAGGGAGCTCGGCCAGTTTTGTCAACCCGTTAATAGCAGGAAAATACTTCCCTATCAAAACAAATGATGAACCTTTTTCCGTTACGACTGTCCACGGAACCTCCTTGGTCACTTCAAGTGCCATGGTCCCGTGCGACGAACTCCTTCGAGAAAAGGGTTTAAACCTAAAATTCCGACTATTCCCATTCCATTCTAGATTCGATCTCCTGATCGGCATTGATAACCTAGAATTTATAAAAGCCGATATAAGCATCAGGAATAAAGTATTCCAAACCCCTCATGTAAACCTCCCGTTACAATATCTAAATTTAGACATCACTGAGACTTACACCATTGACAGTAGGAGTGTCCAACAGGTCAAACTGGTACTCAATAACATTGAAAATGGAGATGCGATCATCCCCTACCAAAAGATAGGACCCGTAGAAATTCCCCAATGCTTGGTTAAAGTAAAAAATTATGATGCTTACGTCCAAGTATTGAATTCCGGCGAAAACCCCTACCAATTCACGCAGGCTACCCCCCTATTAGCCGAAGAAATCGATCCTCAAACTACTGACTCACAAACCCAAAAACCCGTCTCAAACTCAAACTTAAACCACTTCGAAAAATCAACATTCAAATTTGATTTAGGCCAACTTCGCCTCGACCACATGAACGAGGAAGAAAAACTCGCGATATCCAAATTAATCACCAAATACGCAGATATTTTTCATCAAGAAGGCACCCCCCTTAGTTTCACCAACAACGTCAAGCACGTCATTCGCACTACTGACGAAATACCAGTCTACACAAAAAATTATAGATTCCCTGAGGTACATTTGAACGAACTCGACAAACAAATGGAAGAACTTCTCCAACAAGGGATCGTTCAAAACTCTCAAAGCCCTTGGAATGCTCCTATCTGGATAGTCCCAAAAAAACAAGACAGCAGTGGAAAGCAAAAGTTTCGAATCGTTGTAGATTATCGTAAACTAAACGAAAAAACAATAGAAGATAAATACCCTCTTCCCCAAATTTCGGAACTATTAGACAAGTTGGGAAGATGCCAATATTTCAGTACAATTGACTTAAAATCTTCCTTTCACCAAATAGAAATGGATCCCAATAGCATCAGCGAAACAGCCTTCAGCACCCCCACACGTCATTTGGAGTGGACACGCGTCCCCTTTGGGTTAAAGAACGCACCTAGTACATTCCAACGCGTGATGGACAATATACTACGTGGTATCGCAAATGAATACTGTTGCGTATATTTGGACGACATTATAGTATTTAGCACTAGCCTACAGGAACACGTACACCGTTTAGAATCAGTCTTTAAACGCCTTCGATCTGCTAACCTCAAGGTACAACTAGATAAAACCGACTTTTTGAGAAGAGAAGTTTGTTACCTAGGTCACGTAGTCACACCAGACGGAGTAAAACCAAACCCAGACAAAATTAAAGCAATAAAAAATTATCCCATTCCAAAAACTACAAAAGAAATCAAGGGATTCTTAGGACTGTTAGGGTACTACCGAAAATTCATCAAAGACTTCGCAAAATTAACGAAACCCATGACTAAATGTCTCAAAAAAGACGCTCTCATAGACATCACGGACCCTGAGTATCGACAATGCTTCGAAACTTGCAAAGACCTCCTAAGCAATGACCCAATCCTTCAATACCCAGATTTCTCGAAGCCCTTCAGGCTCACTACTGACGCCAGCAACGTAGCTTTGGGGGCAGTTTTAAGCCAAATTTCAGATAACTCCGATCTACCGGTAGCTTACGCGAGCCGGACGTTAAACCAATCCGAACAAAACTATAGCACAATTGAGAAAGAGCTACTCGCCATCGTATGGGCTGTAGGTTACTTCCGCCCCTACTTATATGGTAGGAAATTCACTATTTTTTCTGATCACCACCCGTTACAATGGCTCTTCAACCATAAAGAACCTGGTTCACGATTGTTCGCATGGAAAACGAAATTACAAGCATACGACTTTGACATAATTTACAAAAAAGGAGCCCTCAACACAAACGCAAATGCACTATCCAGAGTCAAAATAGAAAACCAACCGAACTTACATACCCTACACTGTGACCAACTTACCCAACTTTTAGGCAAACAACTGGACCTTACCTCTAACGACGACGCCGACTCTGTGGTCGCACACGTCGATCCTGGGGAGGAAGGGGTGACTGACGAAACCTCATCTAGACACACAGTCCACTCCAACTTTTTAGGGAATACAGTTGTCAATATACCCATTCGCGATCAGCCAATCAACATTTCTTCGAACCAGATAATACTCACAGTAGTTAACCACCCTGTCCCCGACATGGTTAAACTTACGACCCTTTTTGGAAACAAAACTCGCATGCTCGTCAAAGTAAATGATCAAGAGTTTGAAAACGATGTAATAAATTTCACCAAAGAATACATCCACCCTAGGGTAAAATATGGCATTTATTTCGAAACCGAGGTATACGAAAAATTTGCAAAAGTCATTGCAACTCATTTCACCCACTCAGAAATAAACCTCACTAAATACTCCAAACGCTTGATCGACATCCAATCGGAAAAAGAACAAACAGATCTAATTTCCAAATATCATGATGGAGTTACAAACCATCGCGGCATAGACGAAACATACGAAAAATTAAAAAGGGAATATTATTGGCCGAATTTGAAGATCGCTATTCAAAAATTCATCAACAACTGCGAATTGTGTCTAAAATGCAAATACGAAAGATCTCCGCTCAAAATTAAATACAACATCACTCCTACAGCTGTCCGACCTTTAGAGACACTACATATAGACAAATTCACCATAGAAAACTCTAAGTTCCTAACGATAATTTGTCCATTTTCCAAATACGCGCAAGCATACCCTATCTCTTCTTCCACCGGCGTTGAAATAGTTAACGGACTAATGAAGTTCTTTGCCCACCATGGGATCCCGAACAAAATTATTTCGGACAATGGAACCGAATTTCAAAATTCATTAGTGAAAGAATTGATGGCCCTCCATAAAATAAACATTCACTTCATATCCTCGCAACACCCGGAATCCAATGGTATCGCTGAAAGATTTCATTCCACTCTCATAGAGCACGTCCGATTACTAACCAATAGGGAAGAATTCAAAACTTGTACCACATGCCATAAAGTCAATTATGCAATCATTGCCTACAATAATTCGATCCACTCCGCGTCAAAATTAACACCGTTCGAACTCCTATACGGGCACGTGAATAACCGCTCTCTCCTAGAAATGGATATCGAAAAAGCGATGGCACATGACTATTTAGACCGACATAAAGAAAGAGTAAAAGCCTTATACGCACAAGTGTCCGAAAAACTCCAGGAACAAAAGGAAAAAGTAGCTGACGAGAAAAACGTGAACCGCATAGACCCCCCTGAAATCCCTGACGAAATTTTTATTAAAACCATCCAACGACAAAGCAAGACTAAACCTAAATACAATAAAGAAGAAGTTAAAGAAATAGACCCGGCTATGAAAACAGTACAAATTCACCCACGTCATCATAACACCAAAGAGAAGGCTCACTTAACCAACGTAAAACCACCCAGGAAATTCTATGAGACCAAAGTCCAAAATGCATGGAATACCGAACTACCATCCTCAGATACTTTAACACATAAATACGGACTCAAACTAACTAGGGAAAACTTACTGACACTAAAACCCGGAAACTGGATAGACGACATGATTATGAACTTCTATATGGAATTGATAGACGAAAGGAATAGAACCACAAAACATTTCCCTCAACCTTCTGTTTTAACTCTTTCCTCTACCCCATGTTAGGAGCACACGGTTACGACCGAGTAAGACACTTTACCCGTAGGTCAGACATATTCAGCAAAGATTTAATAATCATACCAATCCATAAAACAAACCATTGGAGTCTCGTGGTAATTAACACGAAACGTAAACAGATCACGTACCTAGACTCCCTCTCCGAAACACGTACAAGAAATGGCACTGCAGCCGCATACGCCATCCCGATCCTAGAAAACATTCAATCGTACTTGGCTTTCGAGTTTCTCGAAAAGAGGGGAATCCTACTGGATTCAGAAAACTGGGAAACAATCCACTTGCTAACAATCCCACAACAATCGAACTCAGACGATTGTGGTGTTTTCGTCTGCCAGTTTGCCAAAGCAATAACGAGCAATAAGAACCCTACTTTCTCCCAAACTGACATACCATACCTCCGAGAACAGATGTGTACAGAAATCCTCAGGAATTCCCTGTTTTGACATTGTTACAGGATCCTGATCCTCCTCTCCTCCGCCTCAGGACTAGAATTAGTCAACGTCACATTGAACCCTGGACTTCTCCCAGTACTCCTTAGACCGGCCAAAATAGTGGAAGGTTATCATACCATCACTCACTATTACGACCTCAGCGCTTTAATTTCAAAAATCAATTCCCTTCGCACTCAGTACCAACAAGTGTTCACTTCCGTTATAGACTCCCAGACTACATACATAGAACGCACTGATATGTTCACCACAACTATAAACCATACCTTCGAAGTGATTGACTCTAAAATACAAAACTTTAAGATCGGCAACCAACGAACAAAGAGATCAAAAAGAGGACTAGTCGACGGGTTAGGCTCTTTAATCAAATTTGTCACGGGAAACCTAGACGCGAAGGATAGCGAACGCTACGATAACATAATAAACCATTTACAACGAAATCAAGAAAACTTACAGGACCAACTAAACTCTCAGTATTCGGTGAATCAAGCTTTTGCCGAAAATTTTAACAAAACTATGGACATCATCAATCATAACAACCTTCAGATCCAGAAAGAGTTTGAATTCCTTCGAGACATGAAAGTAGGGGAACAAACACACATTCGTGCCTTGAATGACTTCCTGGAACATCGCCAAATTTCACTACAACTACTAGTAAACGTTATTCAGGACATAGAGACGTCACTCACCTTCTGTGAATTGGGCAAATTACATCCAAGTATCCTGAGCTCAGAACTTTTGTTAGACGAATTAGACCGCCTCACGGTATTCTATGGCCCTAGGTTCCTGAACCATACCGGAAAAGACCTATTCGAAATTAAATCCCACATAAAGGTTCAATGTTTTATCGGAACAGACGAAATAGTCTACTTCCTCGATGTCCCTATTGTAGATCCCAGAAATTTCGACCTGTACTATTTAGAATCCCTACCAGCAACATTAAATTCCGAATACGTAACAATTGTACCCTCCGTTCGCTACTTGTTGAAATCGCAAAACGAAGTCCTTACCCTAAGAGACGAATGCCCTTCTGGCCTCGCCTGTTATCTCTGCCCCGGTCACATGTTAATAGATGTCAATTCCCAGTGCGAAGCCGAATTCCTAAAGACAAGTTCCACGGGAAATTGCAATTACGCAAAACTGGAAATCCCCACCAACTACGTCTCGCTCTTGTATAGAATCAATCAATACCTACTCGTCTTCCCTCATGGCGATGTACTCACTATCACCTCAAAATTCGGAAAAGAGTTACGAAACTTACGAGGAATCTACCTGGTCAGACCTAGCCAGTGTAACTTAGTGTCCTATCACAATCAAACCCTGTTTGCTGCACATAGAAGCATCTTAGGCACACCCCTTATAGTCAGTAACGTACAACTCACGCCCGGCTCCTCCAAAACATTAGATAATGTAATTCAGCTTAAAAACCTAGATTTGTCCTCTATACAACTAGAAAATTGGAAACCTGTCAAACGCTTCACGTTATACCAACTTGCAACCCCTAGTTTCTGGTCCATATTCCTTTATGTCATATTACTCAGTTTTATTATAACAATTATAGTTCAATACAAGAAGCACAAGAGACGACAAAATGCCTAATGGGCACCTCATCACGTCACCTTTTTGAAATCATTGTAATCGTAACGTAACCTTTTTGTAATCACGGTTATTACCATTACATCTTATTGTAATCATTGTAAGCCATTTTACTATGTAATCACTGTTAATCGTAAATATTATGTAATCACTGTTATGTAATCACTGTTATTATTATTGCATTCTATTATGACCATTGTATTTATCGTTTTGATGATTGTATTGATTGTATTGATGTAATGTATTGATTGTAATCAATTTTAACCACCACGTAATAATTGTAAAGATGATGCACATCCCCAAAATCATAAACTAAGAAATTCCGTGTCCCCAAAACTAAAATCTGCATTTTGCCCACAAAAATAATTACCTAACACAAAATAATAAATAAAACTTTTGGGTCCCCAAAATTTCAACTTAGGGGGGAGGAGTTACATACGACGCCTCAACCCTTGGGTAATAAAGAGCTGACACAGCAGCTCTTCCCTATATAAGCCCGCGGCCATCAGCCTCTGGAGTTCAGTCTCCGCCCGTACGTCCCCGCATAAACATCGCGCAGTGCATCGTCTCTCTTATCTTGTAAAAAGTGAATTAAAGTGGTTTTTAAAAACTCAAATCTCAACGACTGTTATTTAATTTATATATACTCTGGCAAACCAAACGAGAATGATCCCCCTGTGGAGGGCGTGGGCTTGCTGTTGAGCAAGAAAGCAAAGAACTGTTTGCTGGAATGGAAACCCATATCAGAACGCCTAATATACACAAGATTCCAAGCTAAAATACGGAACGTCTCCCTCTTGCAATGCTATGGCCCAACGGATGTTTCTGAGGAGGAGGCAAAGCAAAACTTTTACCTCGACCTACTAAATGCTCTCACTAAAATTAAGAAGAAGGACCTTACAATCGTGATGGGTGACCTGAACGCAATGGTAGGTTCTGAAAACGAAGGTTTAGAGCATGTCTTGGGGAATCACGGACTTGGGGACCAGAACACAAATGGAGAACTCCTTGTAGAGTTCTGTGCAAGCAACGACCTGGTGATTGGGGGTGCTCTATTCCCACACAAAGACTGCCATAAGGTGACATGGGTCTCGCCAGATCATCGTACCCAAAACCAAATAGACCACTTGGCGATAAGTAGGCGATGGAGAAGCTCATTGCTGGATGTGCGAAGCGGGAGGGGCGCCGATTGTGGTAGTGACCATCATTTGATTACTGCTAAATCGCGGATTAAGATTGCGGCTTCCAAAACCAAGGAGGACCGACAACACCGGAGGTTCAACGTTGGCAAACTCAAGTGCGATGAAACCAGAAAGAACTTCTGTCTTTCTGTCCGAAATAAATTCAAAGCCCTCGATACCCTCGCAAATGTGTCAGTGGACGATAACTGGAACTCTATAAAAAATGTACTTGTTCGTCTGCCGAGGAGGTTCATAGTTTCCAAGAAAAGTCCCGGAAAGACTGGATGTCAGAAGAAAATGGAGGAAAGTAGCTGAGAGGCGCGAACAGAAGACAAAGGTGAACAACAGCCAAACCAGAAGCCAACAAGCTGATGCCCAAGCGGTGTACTCAGCAAAGGACCGTGAGGTGAAAAAGAGTGCCAGAACCGACAAAAAACGCTGGATTGGCAACCTGGCTGGAGAGGCTAAAAACGCAGCAAAATGAGGCAATATGAAGGAGCTGTATGACATCACGAGGAAATTGGCAAAGAAGAGAGCCGCTCAGAACCGTCCTGTCAGGAACAAGAAGGGAGAACTCCTAACAAACGAAAAAGACCAGCTCGACAGATGGATGGAGCACTTCGAGGAAGTCCTCAACGCCTGCTGATCTTAATGAAACCCCAGAGCTCAACGTTTCCCAGGACCTCGGGGATCTCAGTACTTTCCCTGATCTCAATACAAGCATGGTACCCCCTTCTAAGGAAGAAATAAGGCATGCACTAAAACAAATGAAAAATGGTAAAGCGCCTGGTTGTGACAACATACCCCCAGAAATTCTGAAGGCTGACCCTCAGCTCATGGCCGACCTCCTTTTCCCTTTGTCCGAGAAAATCTGGAATGTCGAGATGATGCCAGATGATTGGAAGAAGGAACTGCTCATCAAACTACCTAAGAAAGGGGATACCACCAACTGCAACCATTGGAGGGGGATAACGTTGTTATCAATCCCCAGTAAAGTTTTCTCAAGAGTAATCCTGAACAGGATGAAGGAGCCGTTGGATGCCCGACTCAGGAAAGAACAAGCTGGGTTCCGCCAGGGCAGATCCTGCACTGACCAGATAAACACTCTGCACCTCATTGTTGAGCAACATAGAGAGTTCCAGGCTAGCCTTTATCTCCTGTTTATCGGCTTTGAGAAGGCCTTTGATAGACTCAACCGTGACGAGATTTGGAAGTGCTTGAGGAAGTATGGTGTTCCACAAAAGTTGATCACGATGCTGACTGAGGCGTACAATGGCTTTGCATGCCAAGTTGTGCATCAATGTAACTTGTCTGCCCCTATCTCTGTGACGTCAGGTGTGAAGCAAGGTTACATCCTTTCATCTACTATCTTCCTGGTCTTCATGAACAAGGCATTGCACAAGGTGAATGAGGGGAAGCATTGAGGGATCCAGCGGACACTCACCCAAAGGCTCGAGGAGCAAGATTTTGCAGATGATATTTGTCTTCTGGCATCTATTTTCCAAGACATCCGGGACAAGCTTGCAGACCTGGAGTCCGCTGCTCGGAATTATGGACTGAAGGTGAACGTCGGCAAAACCAAAGCCATGCGAGTCAACGTCACTACCAACCATCCCCTCCATGTAAATGGATCGACGATCGAGGACGTTGAAACCTTCACATACCTGGGCAGTGTATTAACAAAGAAGGATGGCACAACTGAGGACGTAGCAGCGAGAATTCGCAAGGCTAACCCTGCTTTTGTCCAGCTGTACCCAGTTTGGTGGGCTAGGGAAATCACACACAACTCGAAACTGAGAATCTTCAGCTCGAACGTCAAGGCAGTCCTCCTTAACAGTTGTGGGACTTGGAGAGTCACGAAGAGCGAAATGAATAAGCTCCAAGTGTTTATCAATCAATGTCTCAGGAGGATTCTCCGCATCTTCTGGCCCAACGTGATCTCCAACCAAGACCTATGGAAGAGAGCCAACGAGTCCCCAATCGACGCCCTGATCAGAAGTAGGAAATGGAATTGGCTGGGGCACACTCTCCGCAAGGAGCAAGATGCAGTCGAGCGGCATGCACTCAGCTGGAATCCGCAAGAAAGGCGCAAGAAGGGACGGCCGCCTGTAACTTGGCGCAGAAGTAAGGAACCGGAGGCTCTGACGGCTGGGAAGTCCTGGGGTCAACTGAGGAGCCTGGCTCAGAACAGAGTCCGCTGGCGATCCTTTGTCGACGCCCTTTGCTCTGATAAAGAGCCACAGGAAATAAGTCAAAGTAAGTAAGACCCCCGGATGGGTTTGGGGTCCAAAGGCGCCATATTTGAAACCTACTCGTCGTAAGGTTTCATTTGTTATATCTATTTATCACTCACCACCAGCTCAATGAAATCATCAGAAATTACCAAGCAATTATATATAATAATTGAGAATGATCACCTGGGTGTAAACAATTATTTAACAACCATGCTCATAACCCAGCTTGTCGGCCACGCACTTCGCAGTAGTTTACACAATATGGTGGGATAAATCGAGAGCTTTCGAACGAATGGTCAACGAATTTCGTGGGATGAAAAATGATTCAGAACATCATATAACATAAGAAACCGAGAAGCTCTGGCCGGATGCATGACCATCCCTAAATTTTTTAAAGTAGGTAGTTTTATTAAGCATGTCAGTGAAACCCAAATTATCCATATATTTAAAACATTAAACTATAATTGGTTATCACAACGATAAATACATCGTCATAACAAAACATCCCATGATGCCACTTGTCTGTGATCCTGTGTTTGAAAGCGACGTCTGATTCAAATTCACTAAAATTCTTCCAGTTGGGTGATAGTGCTCCAATGGATCGTTCAGATACAGTTCTGTGATGGCGTAGCTAAACTTCACTCTGTACTCCACTGCGTTTTCGAGTGGTGTGAATGCGGGTGACATTTGAATGCCAACGTCTATTCCACATTGAGAGATGATTCCAGCATATGCGTTGTCACATGTAACGGGGCCGCCAGAATCTCCTGAGGCACTGTTTGTGACATTGGCACCTGGAAATGCATGTGTGCAGATCCAAGAAACTGCCTCTTCATAGTTAGGAATTTTGTAGAAAATAAACCTTTTATAACAAGATCTATAGTCTGCTGCGGTTTGCCACACTGCCCGCATGTAACGGGATAATACATATTCACAGCCTAAATTCCCCTGACATATATTGCCAAACCCTATGACAAGACACACCTTTCTCTTGGACTGACTTTCAATCCACACCTTGGCTAGATCTGCTACAGTGTACAATGGAACGTAAACTACACCGGGGAATTCTATAGCGGAATCCGCGATAATGAGGCCAAAATCATATGAATATGGTCCCTGACCACATTGAGGATGGTGATAAAAATTCTTAGACAGCGCACCTTCATTCATTTCTTCAATGTGCGCTTTTGAAGGGTACAGAATGAATATTTTTTCCCACGAACTGTTTATTATTACAGTTTTATTTTTATCATAAATCTGAGCCACGACATGGCATGCCGTTTGCACGGCAAACGGAGTCAACAAAGATCCAGCTCCTCTAAAGTCGTCCACAGCGGGAGGACAAATCCGTTTAGTACCATCTTTCATCTGTTCTGGTATATTATCACAATTGTGAACAAAGGCAAGATATACGTAATACCTGATAGACAGATATTCGGATCCCTTAATATCCAACTCTGGAGCTCCGTTTACTATCCTCTTCACCCTTGAGCGAGTAGCATGCCCATAGACGTCACATAATATTACAGCAGTTGAAAAAGAAAGAGCAGTAATCAAAAGATTCATGTTAGCCACCCTTTAGAAGTTTTCAAACGTGAGTACCTATTTGAAAAAATTCGAAAACCGACCAATTTGGTTTTGTTGATACGTACATACATAATATAAACGTTTTAAATTCGACACATGGGACGAACCTAGTACGAGTAGTACTGATACCAGTAAATGAAGCCTTATGAAAATGGAGTTGTTTCTCGTTTTGGTTTATTATTTTATTTGGTAACCCTTTGTAATCGACTTGGAAAAAAACGCAGAATATTATTACACAAAGTTTTGTTATTTCTGTGTCAGATTGCCCTTCTATTCAAACCATTGGTCTACCAATATTAAATCCCGTATATAATGTATGATCAGATTATGGCGTATCGTGCCTCCCAAAAGGGTTCACTCCTTTACAATTCCAGGACCCCGCCATTTTAGGCTTTACAGTAATAGTATGAGGGGGAAAAAAAGGTCGATTGGTAAGAAAAGAAGTCAGTCACAGATGCCCCTCAGCTGATCAGCGCGTTCCCGCACCTCGTGTTTCCGTGGTGTCCCAAAGGAGCTACAACTAAACAAAAGCGCCTTAAGTCGATTAGGAAAGCAATTAGCTCAGAGGGCCCACAGCTGATCTGAGTACTTTGATATTGAATTCTCAATATTACAAAGGAGGCCATTTCAAATTGCAAATCCGAAAGTTGACATCAATATGCCAGCATAGATGTAGGCACCTGCAGAGGGAAAATTAATGCGATTAATTTAAACCTCTACATTTTACTAGTCCCCCTGATCTCGTATAACGATATTTAAGTAAGTAGGTACCTACCAATAGCAAATAACATAAATGTATAGATCATTGAAATGGTTTTAAAAATCATTAAAAACTCCAAAGGGGAATATAGTCAATCAAGATGTAGGTAACGTGAACCGTTACCTGATGATATACCACAGGACTTACATTTTGGAGCCTGTGAACTCCCTTGGTTAACTCCCTCAGATCCCAAGATCTACAAGTGGAATCTACAGTTCTCTGATGATGACTCCACCAGTCTGACGGCATTCCTGACAGATGTGGAAGATAAGCGTCTCTCTCGTCGGGTCTCCCATGCAGCTCTCTTCAGCAGTGCTAGCAATCACTTCAAGGGTACAGCCTTAACCTGGTTTCGTTTTCGCCACTCTGAGATCCAGAATTGGGCAAAGTTGGTGCATCAACTCAAACTAACATTCCTGGACCCAAACTATGATGACAAGCTTATGGCAGAAATACATAAACGTACTCAAGTGTTTGAAAAGACACCATCTGTTTATATTGCTAAGATGCGTGCCCTTTTTGACCGCCTATCAGAATCCTTTTGTAAAGCAACCAAGGTTAAAATTGTTCAACAGCGCTTGAGAAAAGAGTATGTTTGCTTATTACCTCTGACGTGTTACAGTTCTCTCAACGAACTTTAAGATATCGTCCACAAGTTACAAGTTGGACAATCCTGGACAGCAACCTTTGAAGAGCCTCTCACAAGAAATCTAGTCGAACCTGAACTTGGCTGCAGAGGATGTAGGACGGAACCCTCTCATCGGCCACCACAGATTCATAAGCAGAATGCCATTGATGGGAAGCCTTCACGGGTTAAGCCTGAATCTCCACAAACCCCTAATGCTTCTTCGAGTGGGCAACATAGAACACTTTCTTGCTGGAATTGCGAGAACCAGGGATACCGCTATTGAGACTGCCTCTCAGCACCTCTTGTTTAGAATGTGGACGAGATGGAGTCATGAGGTCCACGTCTTGTCCCCGTTGCACTTCCAAAAACAAACTTTTAAACTGCTAGAGGGGCCTTCTGACTCTTCGGTGGGCCCCGCAAAAATTACCGACCCCTTTAGAGAGGGACGTGAGTGGAAGGACTGGCTGGCAAAAGTTTATGTATTTCGGTCTCCCTGTGCTGTCAGCCATCCACTCTGCCCACATCCTTCTGGTAAAGGCTGTCGACCCCTTGTTCAATTAAAAATCTGTGGTGTTGAATTTCATGGCCTTCTCGATTCTGGAGCATTGCGAACTTTGGTTGGAGCCTCTTGATGGAATAAACTGAAGAATCTGTCATGTAATCTCATCCCGAACCCTGTTGTAAATGTCGTTGTGGCCAATGGGGAGAATTGCTCTACCTTAGGTTCACTCCTCCTGCCAATATCCGTGCGAGGAGAACTTAGGGTAATAGAAGTCTTTGTAGTTCCAGAACTCACATCAGACTTAATTTTGGGACTTGATTTTTGGCTTTGTTCCATATAATACTCGACATGGACATTATGTTTGGTCCACTAATATCGGCACCAATGTGGCCTCCATCGATGTATCCCCAGCAGTGATTGGGCAGGAAGAGCTGACGCAGAAAACGAGATAAGAAGCCCTAACTAGTCACTACCGCTCCATACCCACACCAGATATTGGAAATGCAAAAGGATCAGAACGTGTGATAGACACAGGGGACACAAGACCAATCAAGCAGAGGTACCATTGGCGTTCACTCGCTGTACTGCAAGCTATGCATCAACAGCTCGATGAGATGCTTGAACAAGGCATAGTTCGGGTCTCCAATAGTCCATGGTGTTCTCCTGTTGTGATGATAAAGAAGAAAGACGGATCATACCGTTTCTACGCCGATTATCGTCAACTTAACTCCGTCACTGTAAGATCGTAAATCGTGGTAAAAATCACTGTTTATTCACACCACTCTTTACGCCTACTTTTAAGCTAGGAAGGGTCTTTAGTGAGTTTGGTCAATTACCCCCAATACCTCAAAAACCTCCATCTAGCCCCTGAATTTCCCCTTTTTTCAACCCCTGACCTTGTGAGGGTGTTTTAAGGAATTATTGGAATCATAAGGCAGAATGATGACCTTTCTGAAATAATTGTTTTATTAGTAAAGTTGCAAATAATACTCTATCCTATCACCAAAGGACCTTACACGAATACTATTTACTAACTGACCTTAATCTTCCGGTTTCCTGTTGATACTTCGGATGGAGTTCAGGTGTCCCTGCTTCGGATTTGTTACTGCATAGGGTGGCTATTTCCTATTGCCAAACCTCGGCGATGTACGATCGAAGAACGGGATTAGTTTTCTCCGAAAGGATTCCAAAATTAGAGACCGTCACTGCTCTAACACGCTTTCCACTTTACGCGAACTTCTGGCACGAAAGTCTATCTTGAAAGCTTAGCACTTGGACGGCCCGACCCCAGCAACAGGCTGCTGTTGGGCAGGTATTTGTTCACTGGACGTCACATAATCTTAGAATGAATCTTCTTTACTCTTTCCCAAATTGTCTCCACTGATTTTCCCACGCATGCGCGTGATAAAGGGCGTTAGATTAGGTCCGAAATCCTCCTTCAATTCAGGTTGCTAACGGCGACGGCGAATCACAGTTTTCCAATCCAAGGTACCGCCCTTTTGGGACGATATTTCCGTATTGTAGGAACCAATAAGATCGTCTCTCTTTTGATCGAGAGGGGAGCCTGAAATCGCAGCGTCGTACCTTTCCCGGCGGCGCGTGTCGTGCTTCGTCAAGATTTTCCGTCTTCGCTTTTGTGAAATCTGACCGCTAGAATCTGGCGCGCGGGATCGAAGAATCTGGATGATTCTCACGCTTTGTTTCCAGACGTGTTCGATTTACAGGCGTCAGGTTGGGAGCCGTTTCCGAGGCTCACAATTCCCCCCCACTTGGACGGATGCGGGCGCTCATGATGTTTGCTGATTCTGTGAGCTGCTGATTGTGGGTTTTGTGGCTTCTTTGTCGCTTGCAGTGCGGTTTGTTATCGCACGTGCTGCGGTCTTTCTCGCATGCGTTGCGTTTTTTATCGCGCGCGGTCGCGGTGCGTCCGGACGCGAGTTAGTTTTTGTTACATGAATGCCTATTCGCGGTTTGCCCTAGGTCCTGGTGATTTTGGTGCCTGCTGGCTGAAATTTACATTGGATTACATCATGGTTATTGTACTGCAACTTATTGTACTTCAACTTATTGTACTCGTACTTATTGTAATTGATTTTATCGCTGTGTGTTGGAATTATTTTTGTCATAGTTATTTGTGATTTACAAAACATCTTTTTCAGATCATGATTTTTCTGATCAATTTTTTTTTTTTTTTTTTTTGCAAAACATCATTTTCCAATCATAATTCTATTTTAATTAATTTCTACAAAACATCATTTTCAAATCTTAATGTTTTTCTATTCCTTTTGTAAAACATCATTTTCATATCTTAATTTTTTTCTAATCATTTTTTATAATTAAATGTCTTTTTAAGAATTTCAATTGAAATTTTTCAATTCCAAAGATTGAATGAATACTGTGCATGTTTTCTAGTGCTTTCTTAAAGGTCATTAATTTTCTTATTTAATATAATATACTTATATAATTGTATCTTATCTTTTCTTGTTTCTTAAATCTGTCTAGTGCTTCATTCAATTTTCGTACAGCTTTCCGTTTCCCTATGAGTTAGACTTAAAATTGTATGTGTCTTATGTCTTAAATTTCTATAAACAAGTTCAAATTTGTCAATAATTTGTAAATAACTTCAGTACTTGTCGGCTATTTGCTAACATCTTATTTGAACACATAAAATGCGTTGATGCTTAATTGATTAATCCCTTACTTAATTGTATTTTATTGCTTACTATCCCATTTTATTATTTATTTACACTTGACTTTCGTTTGCTAGACTTTACACTAGACCAATTCGTGTCTACTATCTGTTTTCATAATTTTCTTTTCAAATTTCGTCTTCCTGTCCGTTTTCCTGTCTTATTTCAGTACTTATTGATGGCTACGTTGATCGTTGGGTTTTGTTAATTGATTATTAGCAGTTGTTAATATTTTATGTTCATTTCATGCAAGTTTTTCTTCAATGCAAGTTCTGATTTGAATGTAATATATATATCTACATACTGGTCTGTGTCTTCCTATCACTGGATACATTTTATGAAGCATTTTATGGATACATTTTGCTTTGAAGTACGTAAATTTGTTCCTTTTAATTTTTCCTGTAATGCGTTAATTCTTTTAGAAATCATGGTGTCATATCTGCTCCTGTGTAATCTATTTTGATCTCTAATGCCTTTAGATTTACTGATTATTTTGGTGACTGACGCATGAGGTCTTCAATAAATGTTAAGTAGATGTTCATATAATATGCCCTATTTTTTATTTACGCGTTTTTTTTTTCCTGGCTGAGGGTACTTTGGTATTACCTTAAATTGTCTTCTTCGAATACAAATTTTTGTGGGTCGGAAATCGTCGTATAATTTCAAAATAGTTGTTCAAGGTAAGTGGTTTAATAGCAGCTTTTAAAAGTTCAAATACGTTCGTAAGCTTCAAAGTTTAATACGTTTTCTGATCTCTATGTAATATCTCTTCCTGATTTTACGAGTGTATATACGAAATTGAAATTGGTTTCTGAGAAATATCATCTTATTCTAAAGCATGATTGATAGATGCCTAATTTTTGCTTTCTGTTTTTCTCCGGGGTGTATGTGTGGTTAAATTAGGTCGGGTTTCAGATACCTGTCGTTGGTTCGTTAGGTCAGATCGTTGGAGACCGACCATTTTTTCAGATGCTATTGGTAGCAGTTTATTATTGCATGTAAACCTTTTGGGCTGAAAATGAGCAGTGTTGCTAACTGTTCACATTTCTTATCAGTTGAGTGTTTTCCTCCGTTGCTTTTGTGTCTCTCTAAAATGTATGTATTTAGGCTTTCTTACATGGTAATAGACTGTGTGCGATCTTTTGGGCATCTTTTTACCTCATTGGTGTAAAAATTTGAGCATGTGTGATTCCTAGAATCGAATTGTTTAAATTTTCCCTTTTTTTGCGTGAAATGAAGTAGGATTCAATTTACCTATGATTAGACGTCTTGTGTTTCTTCCTAAAGATCGTGTACGTTTGTTTCTGTGTGCAATGTATGCTGTTGTGTGGAACTTCTGTATTGTAGAGGCTGAATTCTGTGTAAATGAGTGTGTTATTATATGAAAATAGCTGTTATGGTAATGCTTCTTTGTTCTAGAGCTGTTATTCTGTGTGGCATTCTAGGGCTTTGTACTAGATAGTTTAAAACTGCCACAGCCAGTTTTGTGTGGGATTATTGCTATAAATATTTATTATTTATTAATTACTGTATGTGTGCTCTAAGTGTAGTTGTTTATTACTCGTGATTTTTACAGTGGAAGGTCTTTGACCTTCAAAGGTTAAGGTTGTTTCTTCCCGATATTAGACCGTTTTTCACGTTATAATGCGGAATTCACTGTTTATGGGGTTCGGTTCTACCTGTAGCTTACTTTCTCGGAAATTTCCTGAGCTTTGAGTTGTCTCTGACTACGTTTTGCATTTTTTTAAAAAGGGTGACGTTATACCTACGTCTTATATTTCGCTTGGTTCTCTAAGTGGATTTATGCCAAGCACGTTATATGCACGGGATGTTAGTTGAGATGTACCTCGCGTTATCTCCCTGGCGTGTCGCTTTGCGGAGAACGTTAGCTCGCACGTTATCTCCTTCGTGGGATGTCCGTCCTTATCTAAGAACTTAAGCTCAGCCTGCTCGGACCGTTGGATGCTGGAATCAGCTTTTAATACCCCCTCCTATGTGATATTCCGTTATTAAGACTCCAGTCCGTGGCGTGCGATCGACGGGTGTTGACCGTTTCCTACGTGGCTGCGAAATATTCATTTTTTTTTTTTTTTTTTTAGTTTTGTCCTAATTTTTGCCAGAAATGTGTGAATTCTTTGTGTGTGGCATATAGCCTTATTTTATACTTTGCTTGAGAAATCCAGAGACGCGGACCCATCGTGCACCGGGCTCTACGTCACGACTCTGAGTGTTTCTGATTCTCTGTCAAAGTGTCTAATAGTCCAAAAGTGTCTAGTGAATTTTCTCTGTTAATATTCTCTAGCGTTCTGTTGCAAGAGGGCGTCAGACACCTTATTCTGTTTATTTAACGGATTATAAGGCTGGGGCCGAACGAAGCAGAGCGCGCCAAATGTAGGGTCGTTAATTCTCATGTTTTTGGCGAATTAATTGTTTCCTGAATAATGTGTTATGTGTAGCCACTAGGTCGGCGTGTTTTTCGGTGTGCGGAAATCGATTGTATGACTGTAAATCGTGTACTGTAGTGTTATTTGAGGATAAATTTGCGTTGCAATTGTAGTTTTTTATTGGCCATTTTGTAATAATTCTCCCGATTGCCGTCTTTTGCACTTTTTTTATTCACCACTTTCGCGTAAATTTTTGCGGTGATAGACTTGCATGTGACTTTTTATACTCAGTGCGGCGCTGTTGACGAGCTTAGAATTGATTTTAAAACTGTGATTTACTGGTGATTTCCGAATTCGTCGTTTCACGATCTCTACTCTACAGGGCTAGAGTCTTACACGAAATCTTTCCGACTGGTTTTCGGCTGCAGTTATCACTATGAATTGAGGAATAAATCAATAGGCAGTTTTTGCCTTTCTGTACGTATATGATTTATTATGGTATTCTCGCTTGATAATCGGGGGTTGAATCTCAAATGTCCTTTAATTTCCGGACTGTCCGTTGTGAAACTTAATTTTTCGTGTGTGTTTGATGTGTGATTACGACAGAATTCGCTATGGTCGTCGTTGTCTCCTAGCAGTCACGTGAGTCTAGTGTTACTGGAATCTATTCTGTTAGCCTATAATCTATGTTGCCTATTATTTATTTTGTATGTCTATAATCTAATCCTAATCCCATTGTATTCTATCGTGTATTCAATAGCCTATATTCTATGCAAACCATTGGTTTGTTCTCTTAACTACGTATCCAATGTGCACTCGGAGTGTTGCACGATTAACTACGTATAATTCCTAAGTACGGCTATTGTGTAGCTCTTTTATTCTTGAGTACGGGTACTATTCTTAAACTCGGGGTTTCTGTTTACATTTAATTCCTTAGTACGGTTTTTATTGAGATTAAATTTCTAAGTACGAGTTTCATCTTCACTAAATTCGTAAATTCGTAAATATGGACTTTTTAGTTTATTTTTTATTTACGTTTGTGCGTTACATCTTACATGACGTGGAACTTATTTTTTTTTTTTTTTTTTTTAATCTATTTTTTTTACGATGCGTGTTTGATAGCGGGTTTACGTCAATTTTCACCAATTACAGCCTTGTTTTTTAGTTTTGAATAATTGTCGTTTCCCACTCCCGTGAACCTTTCATCCTCAATCGTACTGTCTTCATATATTCTATCATTCTTAACTGATTCACACAGCACACTTTATCTATTTCATTCATTTCACCAGTTCATACTAGATACGCACTCTCTGTCATTCTTTCATAACCTCATTTGTTCATATTAGCTACAAGCACACTCAGACATACCCAAATGCATTCTCTGTTTCTTGGATTCGTGGCCACGAATTTCTCAATCATAGCTAGATTCATACTTCATCTTCCATACTTGATCTTGTAGCTAGAGTCATACATTCGATTAGGGTTCATTCCTTTTTCCTAAAGTTGGGTGGGCCCCCGATACATTCTAATTTCGATTTTCGATTCGTTCGTTTCTCAAGAGTGGGGTGTTTTTAAATTGCTTTCAATTACAGTGAAGTTTATTTTTTTTGGGGTATGACTTCGTCCCTATATTGATTGCAATGTTATCTGATTTTTTATCAATTTTGCAAGCTATGTTTTCATCTGGTTTAATTATTTCGTAAGAGACCCTTTTTTTTTTTTTTTTTTTTTTTTTTTTTTTTTTTTTTTTTTTTTTTTTTTTTTTTTTTTTTTTTGGGTTTCTCGCCTGGTGTAGAGTTTTTTAATGTACCAACAGTTTTGGTGATGGGTGAATCAAATTCTTAATATATTCCCTTTTCCCTAACTTTATTTCTTTGTACGATAATATAGTCCATGTTTAATTGTTAGGTAGGTGCGCTTGATCTGCGTTTCATTGAATTTATGTAGAAGTAGTGCCTTTTAGAAAATCTAATTTTCGGCTGTTGGGCTTGAAATTTTCCTATATTTACCTAGAATCTCTGGTATGAAGAATGGGTTCGTTTTGGCTTTTTCCCTATTTAGGAGTTATGCGAATTTGTCTTGTACGTGCGCGTGACGTCTTATTCTCGATTTTGTAGTAATACAAATATTGTCTTAGGGAATGAGGGTTGCACGACGCGGCAGTGCCATTGGGTGTCATGTTTCTATGAATAGTTTTTGGGTGAGGTTACTTGAATTGAAGCTTTTATGACTTGAAAAATGGTGCATCGTGGTCCATTTTGAAATCTATACCAATTCACGACCAGTTTATTTAATAATGCGGCCGTTGTTTACAATTACTCCTGTCAAAAATTGTGCTCCTCGTGATTATGTTTCATCTCTCCTAGTGAAATTGTGCTGTGTACAGTTAAAGAATTATTTCTAATTTTATGGAGTACTTCGCTGCGGGGCTTTATGTCTTTATTGTGAATATTTCCGTCCAGCTGTGTCGATGTGGGCGTCGACCTATTCCCCGGTGTCTGGGCTAGGGGTAATTCATGTCTGTGGGTTTGTCTGGCGGTATTCTATGTGTGCGCCTATCGGACGTCGTCTATCCGGCGTGTTCTATGACGTGGATTTGAAAACGAGCAGTTTTTATTTTGTGGGAATAATGTAATTATGTTGTATCTTTTTTATTTTAAATCTCTCTTCTACTTGGAATTTGTTTAAAATAGCAAAACATTGATTAATCATTTTAGTTTTGCTCAAATGCAAGATTTTTCCCTTCTTTTCATCTGGTAGTAGGTCAAGAAAGTGATTATAAAATTTTGGTCCTGGCTGAAAATGTGTGCTTTATTCTAAATCTTGTGGGTTCTTAAGTTCCTATCTACCTTGATAGATTCATCTCTTCTAATTAATGAATTCGTTTTATAAACATTTTATAAACAGGGTTATGGAAACTACATAAGGTACATTTCGCATTGGTCTTGCCACAATATTTTGTCAATTTCAAATGAGCATCTTGGGTTTTTTTTTTTTTTTTTTTTTTTTTTTTTTTTTTTTTTTTTTTTTTTTTTTTGTTGGGACTCTAATTTTGCAGGTTGGCCATGGAGGAGACTTGGGCCATTGTATGACTGAATTTTCCTTGTTTATATCGGCTTTTATCTGCAGAATGTAGCTTTGAGATATGCTTATTTTTTGCTTCTAGTAACTGCGTTTAAATTGATTTATTTACTCTTGCGTCTTCACTGCATTACGCGTGATCATTCCCCCGTCACTTCTTTTCAAATCGTAATTTAAAATTGCTTGACGAAGTTTTACGCTCTCAAAATGAAGTTTTTGCTGTTTTCTCTCAAAGGTCTGAACTATTGAGTTTTCGAATGATAATTTTGAAATATTGGAAGGGCCTCTCAGAGAACTCCTTGTTGGTTTATGGAATCAATCGTTTGTTCCTTTTTTGAAATTATTTTATGATTTCTTCTTTGTAAAATCTTTTTAATTGAGTAAATTAGGTTACATTTACTGGAATCTCCTATCAGTCGTGCACTTCTCGTATATTGATTTCTGAAAAGCTGATGTTTCTGATAAAAGTGTTGTTTTTATTCATTTATTAATTAAACTAATTGTACACATGTTAATGATTTTAATTGCAATAGTCTTGTTACATACGGCTTCTGGGATTTATATTAAAGTTTTGTGGGTAATATTCTTTCGGAAAACTAAGGTGGCTCTTCGTTGTCTTTTTCTTGGGAAACCGTGTCTTTTGTGAGGTTAAATCAATATTCTTTATTAATTGTTATAAGATCTTTAGGATTAATTTTTTTGGGCTTGAAAGAATCTTGAACCGTGGTTTTTGCTCCTTCATAAAACTCGTTCTATATACGATTATCATTCGATTTTTGTATGAAAATATGGGTTTTCATTTATTTCAAGTATGAACTTCCGTGTTCAAATTTGTTTTTCGTAAACCTTCGTCGCGTCATTTCGCTCGATTATACTAATTTTTATTTTAAAGTGTGGGTAAATTTTTTTCTCACCAAATTTCTAAATAGTGGTGAAATTACGTTTTTTCAGGCATTGATTAGCTGGTCAATTTATTCTGTTATTGTGTAGATTATAATCTGTTAGTATTGAATTTATGTTCACTTGAGGATCCGTTATACGGAGTCGTCGATTATAAATTGATTTTACGCGTTGCCGACGGCACCTACTCCCGACGGTATTCAGCCGACGGCATCTAGCCGACGGGATTGAAGCCCCTCGAATAGGTGGCTTGCGTTTGAATCATTTCTCCTAAACATAGTTCTTCTTGCTAATTTATTCTGGTGTTAGTACTTTATTTGGATCTAATATTTTACAATTTCATTAATTTCTTGTGTTTCAAAACAACAACCTCTTTTGGGGTATTTTCTTCATCTATTTTCCGATGAAATCGGGTGTTTTTTTTACGAACAGCGTTCTCTTAGTTGCATTTTAACTCTAGATTAAATTTTGCGCACGATGTGCACACTTTTCCTGCGTATTGGCTGGTGTTTTCATGGTTTAAGTGTGGACTGAATATTGTCAGTGTACGAATGTGTTCCCTACTTTATAGGCGTCTCATGTAAGAATTCGTGCAGTCCTACTGTTGAAATTCTTCCTAATAATAGATTTTTAATATAATATATTGAATATTCATTCCTATTTATTTTTGTTTTTCGTGAAATTTAAAAGAAGTAAAGGTGAATTTATCGTCTGTGGAATGTTCTTATCATGGTAACACATTGGTGTTGTTCATTGTTCTAATACGTGCAAATTGTTATCATATAAACATCGGGCTCCTATTTTCCTATCTAAGTCCGTCCGTTCAACATATCTGTATCATTTATAAATTGAACACATGGAATTCGATCGTTTCGTTCATATCATAATTTTTATGAAAATAGTACACATGAAATTTGAGCTTGTGGTAATCCTTATATTTAAATATCTTCGGCATTGGAAGTATCATGCATTAATCACCCTGCATCCTTTGTTTCGCTTCTCCATGAGGAGTTACTGCTTTCAAATTTGATTTTCTTTTATGTTTACAAAACTTCGAGTACTTCCAGTGTCGATTGCAATCCTTAAATTGTACTTATCTGATACGGTGTGAAGCTACTGATTTCCTATATTCATTGTAGAGATATTCAATTTGAAATTCGCTTTTGACTCATGCATGACTATATTAATTAAGGACAAAATCGTAAGACTATTTGTTGTTACATTTATATGACAAGACGGCTGTCTGACTTAAATTCTGCAATTGTTAAGGATTAATTCAAATAATATTGGTCCTGGTGCTAGAATATGTTATTATTTACTGAATTTATGACGCGCATCACCTTTACTCAGGTCTGTTCCCTAATTTCTGGAATTTAATGGTTATTAATCATCTCTGAAATCTCTTTTTTTTTTTTTTGTTTTATTACTTTTCCCCGTTTTTTAACTTATTTAAAACCGTACTAAACCGTACTAATTATTATTCTTTCTACTTAATCTTTATCTGTACACTTTAAAAATATTCTCTCTTTCTCTCTCTAACTTTTTCCCGTTTCTAAACTTATTGAAGACCGTACGACATACTTCTGCTCTCAATTTAATCTTTATTTTTCTTTCCTTTAATTCTTAATCTTCTCTTTTTCCTCTTTTAATCCTCATTTTAATCTTTCTTCTCGTTAATCCTCTTTAAACGCGTTTGAATAATTCTCTTTTATTCTTTATTTCTCTCACTTTAAATCTTTATTCATCTCTCTTTTTAATAAACTTCCTTAATTCTTCAATAATCTTCCTTTATTATTTTCTCTTAATTTCCCGGGATTAACACTCATTTTATTTATTTTTTCTTCTCAAACTTCATCTTTCTCTATTTTTTTTAATACACTTCCTTATATTTTTCATTTTTCTATCTTGGACATACCATTTCATAGGTATTCCACCGCGGTTTTTTCTCTATTTTTCTTCAATACTTAAATTTCTTTATTCATTCTTTCTTTTTTCTTTACCATGGATTTTACATTGGGGCTTAACTGATCGAGATTGCGCCTCCACCATTTGTAAGATCGTAAATCGTGGTAAAAATCACTGTTTATTCACACCACTCTTTACGCCTACTTTTAAGCTAGGAAGGGTCTTTAGTGAGTTTGGTCAATTACCCCCAATACCTCAAAAACCTCCATCTAGCCCCTGAATTTCCCCTTTTTTCAACCCCTGACCTTGTGAGGGTGTTTTAAGGAATTATTGGAATCATAAGGCAGAATGATGACCTTTCTGAAATAATTGTTTTATTAGTAAAGTTGCAAATAATACTCTATCCTATCACCAAAGGACCTTACACGAATACTATTTACTAACTGACCTTAATCTTCCGGTTTCCTGTTGATACTTCGGATGGAGTTCAGGTGTCCCTGCTTCGGATTTGTTACTGCATAGGGTGGCTATTTCCTATTGCCAAACCTCGGCGATGTACGATCGAAGAACGGGATTAGTTTTCTCCGAAAGGATTCCAAAATTAGAGACCGTCACTGCTCTAACACGCTTTCCACTTTACGCGAACTTCTGGCACGAAAGTCTATCTTGAAAGCTTAGCACTTGGACGGCCCGACCCCAGCAACAGGCTGCTGTTGGGCAGGTATTTGTTCACTGGACGTCACATAATCTTAGAATGAATCTTCTTTACTCTTTCCCAAATTGTCTCCACTGATTTTCCCACGCATGCGCGTGATAAAGGGCGTTAGATTAGGTCCGAAATCCTCCTTCAATTCAGGTTGCTAACGGCGACGGCGAATCACAGTTTTCCAATCCAAGGTACCGCCCTTTTGGGACGATATTTCCGTATTGTAGGAACCAATAAGATCGTCTCTCTTTTGATCGAGAGGGGAGCCTGAAATCGCAGCGTCGTACCTTTCCCGGCGGCGCGTGTCGTGCTTCGTCAAGATTTTCCGTCTTCGCTTTTGTGAAATCTGACCGCTAGAATCTGGCGCGCGGGATCGAAGAATCTGGATGATTCTCACGCTTTGTTTCCAGACGTGTTCGATTTACAGGCGTCAGGTTGGGAGCCGTTTCCGAGGCTCACAGTTACTGTAAAAGATTCAATCGTCTCAAGAATGCCAAGTATATATCTACCAGCGACCTGAAGAGCGCCATCTGGCAAATTACCATTTTTGAATGCAGTCGCCCAAAGACTGCCTTCATTGTTCCTGGCCGAGGATTATTTGAATTCTTTAGAATGGCTTTTAGTTTAACTAACTATCAAGCAGCATGGCAAAGATATATAGAGTCCATTTTTGGCCCAGTCTAGAGGGTTACTTTGTATATTTGGACGATATATTCCTCATTTCGGAAGACTTAGAGTCCCTCTGTAAGCTCCTGGAAGAGGTCCCTACCAAACTCGTCAACGCCTGCCTTTCAATCAATTGGGAAAAAAGCCAGTTCTGTCGCTCAAGTCTCCCATACCTCGGCTATGTCATTGATCGTGGTGGTCTCCATGTCGACCCGGCTAAAGTTGCAGCATTGTTGGAGTATCCTATCCCCAAAACTGTGAAGCAACTGCGTCGCTTACTTGGAATGGCCTCATGGAACAGAAAGTTTGTATGCAACTTTACAGCCAGTTCAGAACCGCTCAATGCCTCGACCAGGAAAGGCAAGACGTGGTGCTCGGGCAAAGAACCGGAGGAGGCTTTTCTCTAGCTGTAGACCAAGCTTGTTTCGGCACCCATCATTACTTGTCCTGACTTCAATAAATCATTCATTATTCGAACAGATGCCAGCACCCGAGGTCTCGGTGGGGTGATATGCCAAGAGTTTGATAGGGTAGAAAAGCCATTAGCATATGCAAGCCGTAGCTTAGACAAGAATGAGAAGAATTATAGCGCTAGTGAGCTAGAGTGTTTAGCGGTCTTGTTTGCTCTTGAGAGATTCCGCCCATACATTGAGGGGTATAAGACGACGATCATCACTGACCACGCTGTACTGATCTGGCTCAGGAATCTCAAGGACCCTCACGGTCACTTGGCAAAATGGGCTTTAAGAGTACAGCCATATGACATCGAGATCAAACACCGTCCAGGAAAGTCAAATGTGATTGCAGACGCATTATCAAGAGCTCATGAAGATGTCCCCATCTCGGCAGTAGATATGGTAAACAGTGTTGACCCCTGTTATGCCAAAATGAAGAAGAACGTCATTGAGAGCCCTGCTAAGTACCACCAATGGCGAGTTGAAGATTGTCAGCTCTTCAAGTACGTTCCATCTAGTAGAGGTGCTCTTGGATCAGAAGACCCATGGAAGATCGTGTTCCCTAAATCCGAACGCTCAAAGATCCCCTTCAGCAGTTTATCATTTACAAGCCGAAAATCATTACCTACTGTTACCTTGAAAGTTTTTGTGATCCCGATTTTTGAATGTTTAGTCCTTTAATGCTACCCTTTAGGGTTGCCGAAAATTTATTCCGAACTTCTAGGACCATTTAGACGCCAAATGCAATTGTTTACGCAAGTTTCATGAAGTTTGGTCTAATAATTTCGGACAAGAGCTGCGGTCGGCGTACGGCGGACGGAGGAGGTTTTTATTTTATTCGATTTTTGGATTCTACAGATCTTGAAACGTAAACCAACAAATTTACAGGGGGGGGGGGGGGGGGGGAGTTACATTTTTCTCTTGGTCAATTACAAAGGTTCATTATTGAAAATAATAAACAAAAACAGGTGAATCCCATCTCCACTAGGTACCTAATCATGCAATATAATGTGAACTTTGTCCGATTGATCTGGGGTCTTTGGCGTCTACAAGGAAAAGTGATCCCCTAATTCTTTTGAGGTGTGCAGTTTTCCTCCCTAATTAGCTACGTAAAAGTAAAATTGGCTATATTGTTGGAAAGCTGAGGTCTTGGCACACATTATAGGCTTGCACGTTAGAATTCATGAGCCGAAATATAAGCTGAACCTATGAGCGTTTGAAAAACGTGGAAATTTCTAAGATTTCACAATTTTTTTCATTTGATTTTCATTCTTCACAATTTGTATCGATTTGAAAAATGTGGTGGAAATTTTACGCTCTTTCCAACGCTTTAATTAGATTTGAACTTGCATGTAAATGGCCGTTTTAATGTCGTAGAGGGGAAATCGCGAAAAAAATATATTAAAAAAATGTTGAAATTAAGTAACTCGGAAATGAAGAAAAACCTGTAGTGAGCTCACTGTTTCCAATTTGGAGTGAGGGATTCCGATTTTTCTCTTAACCGATCACAAAGATCCATTATTGAAAATAGTGAACCAATAATGGGTGTGCACCTTCTGGAGTTATAAATGACGGACCTGTTCGCTACTTTAAACCATCTTGTAATTTAACACTGTTGAATTTATTCATTAGGTACTAATTTCTACAGCTAGATTCCTATAGTTAACGTAAAAATGTTCGCCAACGTATAACTACACAAAAATATAGATGCGTTAATATAATGTTTGCATAACTAGAAAATAGAACTAATGCTTTCTCGTTGGAGTATTTTTTCTGCATTTTGAGGCATGACACGTCTATAAACATGTTCGCAGATTAGAACAAAGATTGATCCGATGAATCCGCTGATGAGGACAATGTATGCCAAACCCAGAGGCTTGAGACCAAATGGTTCAGTTTCCAGTGACCAAATACATTCCGGTTTGCTGGCTCTGAAAGCGGTTGACAAATATGAGAGGAGTCCAATCTCACCAAGGTACGTGATCCTGGTAACATACACACATAAAAGGTTATTCACGGAAAATTCCACTACCTTCAATGATGTCATTGAAAATCATGATATTTACGACTCATCACAGTAAGCTACACACATAGGTATTATGGGCAAGTAGGTAGTGGAGATAAATTCCAACGGCTCGGTTTCAGTAACAAGATGACCACCTAACCGTCAGCACAAAACGGTTAATGTTGTTCTTTTTTTGAACTAGAAAAAAGTTCTTTAGAATTATTTTTGTCAATTTTGATAGAAAAATCAACTATTAGTCCCAGCACGCCACTTTGGGTTTTTGAACGCCAATCGCACTGATGTTGTCAATGTGACGACGAGAAAATTGTGATACGGGGGTTTACTGTCAATACTGTGCAGTGTTATCTGTTATCTAATCGTCCGTCTTATCACAGCTCCAAACATGGGTCGATGATGGAAGATTCATCCGCCATGTTTAAGTTAACCTTAACACGTGTCGAAGGGTGGGAGAAATTCTTGACGTCATCGATGTGGGGAGATGGGCACTGATGGAAGGAAACGGAACTGCTGATGGCGTCTTTTTTGGGGCTGCGCAACCGTTGTTGACGTGATTCGAAACGCAGTGTCCCAGGAAAAACAGATAATAAAAGTTACATCTAAGTTTATCGGTTGCCATGATGAGTCATAAACGAAACGTTTTATATCTTTGTACTATAATATGTATGAATTATAATGAAGTTCTCAATCTTAGTTAAGCAAAGAATGAATTTTATTGTCACCGTCTTAGTAACTACCAAACAACCAATTAATAATAATAAACTGTACTACACTACAGGTACCAATACGATTAAGGAGTTTGTTGAATTAATAACTGCGTGTGGTGGGGAAATAATAATCGTTTCCGGTTAGAGAATGATGTAACTCGTGATTTTCAACCTGGTTGAGAGGTTAAGAGTCAATTTTAAATGCAACACTCCGAAGTTAGAGTATAGTAAGTTAGTAGCTGAGTTTTTTTTACTGTCTTTATACACTGCAAATACCCATTATTCTTTAGCATAAGTAGGTATCTAGTACAGAAGACGGAACACCAAAATTGTGAAACGGTAAAGATTCTAGGATTGTAAGGTTGAATGAAAACAAGCCACCGGATTAATAGAGAGTTTTTGTTCTTCCCGTAAGATTTTCTCCCGTTGACGTGTAGAGCAGCGTCTAGAGCAAGCAGCTGGAGATGCTAGCTCTTCACGTGATTTTTACGCGTATTTCTACACGTATACGTGAAAAACCAAACGCTAACGTCACGTTAACGTCTCTATAAGTGTTGCAGAAGCTGTTTCGTATTCTTTTCGTACAACCTATTCTTATTTAAATAATTAATTGCTTTATAATTATTTATAAATACATAAATTATAAATACATTTATTGCTTAGGTACCTTAAATGGCTGAATTTTGTAGCGGAGCACTTCACTATAACCTCTCGAATTGTTGACCAACCAACGTGTTGTTGGCAACCACACTGTGGTTACCTTTGCTGGTAACTGCGTAACTGCGGTTACCATGGTCACACTGTGATTACCGGCAACTGTTGTCTATGATGACTACCCGTAGGCCGAAATTCCAACGAATGCATTTTCCCGTGCACGTGTAGATAGGCCTTTTTCCCGTACACGCGTAGTTCTACACGTTGACGTGAGATTAGCGCATGCGCAGTTGGTATTTCAGTCTTTTCACGTACACGGGTAGAAAATTACGGGAAGAACAAAAACTCTCTAATAAGACATGATCTGAAACAAAATTACTTATGATATGCGCTCACCCACGGCGGAAATGTTCTCGGTATGGGCTGTCTTTTACTCCGTATATCCCCGTCGGAAATGGCTTCTCCTTTTGGATGGTGCTAGTTGTGCAAATTTCTTCAACTCTAAGCATATTGCTTGAGGCGCGGTAAAAATCATCGTCGAGAACATAAAAGGCATACCTCCCAGATTTTACGAGACATATACCTAAAATAAGGAAACATAATTACTGTTATTGATTCCAGATTGTGATTGAGTGCCTAGTTGTAATAGCAGATTAAAATGTAAGTAAGATTATGCCATGTAAGCCAAGGTTGCAGGATTCTTGTAATAACTTTCGAAGAAGATAGGACATTAGAGATTACTCTCGGAGGTTCACGATATTTTTTTCTGTTTAAAACGACGACTTTAGTCGGTTTAAAGAAGGTTATCTTTTTCTCAAAAAAGTGTGAAGTTGCAGGAAAGCTTGACATTTTTTTTAATCGATTCCGGTACCCTTCCAACAGAGATATTAATGTTTTGGATAATGGTTCTCAGTGCAAGAACCACGATGGGAAGAGGGTTCTGGATAAGAAGGGAATCACACATCAAAGAACTGTTCGGTACGTAAGTACCTCAACAAAATGTAGCAGCTGAACAAAATATGAGAACAATAGTGGAAGCTGCTAGAATTCTATTACATGCAAAAAAATATACCTATGAGGTTACGCGAGTGGATGCTGTGAAACGGTTGTTCATGTATTAAACAGAACTGGCAAAAGCTCGAAGCCAAAGACATTGCCATACGAGCTGTGGTACAACGAAAAACCAACGTTGAATCATATCGTTTTTAGATCTGAGGTATTCGTATATGTTCCCAATAAAGAAGAAGAACATGAGATGAGAAGAGTGTAGAAGGAAATTTGGTGGTCACAGAGAATCAGTGAAAGCTGGATAAATGGTGAAAGTATAACCTCAAGTAAAGATGTGCTACTCCTTGAAGACAAGAAATGCGGAGATTTTGAGTGAATAGGCAAAAGCAGCAGTAGTGGTGATGAAGTTTTATGAAGAAAATACAAGATCTGAACAAATTGTTGAAAATGTTGAAAGATCTAATGAACCAAGAGTCGAACAATAAGTGATAATTATCAGGCTGAGCACAAGGTGATAGAAGAGTCCAGGATGTTCCTCGGAATAATCTGAGGGATAGATCCGCAATTCAACCTCCCTGGAGGTATCCAGGACGAGTTATGGCAGCTGATAACGTTCGTAAAGAATTTGAACCGAAAACTTACAAAGAAGGAATAAACTGTGATGAGACAAGTAAGCAATGGATGAGGAAGTTGAAGCGCTAAATGAGAATTTAACTTTGATTTTATTAGATCTTCCTAATTGTCGAGAACAACTAGGTAACCGGTGGGAGTTCAAAATAAAGACAAAAGTAGATAAGACACAAGATAGTAAGGCTTGATTGGTTACCAAAGGGTTTTCACAACATTATGGGGTGGGCTACGTGCAAACTTTCAGTCCAGTAGTAAAGTAAGACCATGTGAGAATGATAATATTAATAACAGCTGAAAGAAAGCTAAATTTAAAACAGTTTGATGTAAATACTGCTTTCTTGTATGGCTCAGTATCTGAAGAAATTTTGATGGTTCGGCCATTTGAAGACGGAAGCGGAAGGGTGAGCATGTTCCAAAGAATTTTGTATGGAAAAAACGCTGCAAATTATTTCAGAAAGGTTTATTATTTTTTCAATTGAGTTTGATCGTAGTTTTAGTTGGCTTGCGTACGTCATAAGGCCCGTCCAGACTCCTCGGCGTGTCCTGTTTCGAGTTGCCACAACCTATACTTCTATAATTATATACGCATGTTTATATTTATCGATTTGAGCTCCTATCTATTCAAATAGTTATTGCCTTAATAATATCATTATTTAAGTACGTACGAAAAGTCGAGAGGATGTGCTATTAACTATGCGTAGGAAAAGCATTGGTATTAACACACAAATATGACCTAGAAAAAAACATATATTCATGCCTCGAAGAAACACTGTACCCACCTCATGGTGGCGCGGTGTATTATATGGGTATAACACGTAAAAGTAATAAATATCCATTCTCCCACACCCCTCGGCTACGCCCCTGGTCACTCCAGCCACCACAAGGTGCCGCGTCGCTTCCTCTCACTCCACCCCCCGCTGACCCCCCTCACCACCCACCGAGACCCCCTGCCAAGCGTGCCAGGCGTGCGTCTAACACACTCAAAGCTCGAAAAAGACACCTTTTCGCCAGTTTTTGGCCCATAGCATCTATACGAGTAAAGCGATCGGGATGGTTAAACGTTAGGACCAACTAGACCCCAAATGGAGACTATGTGCGAAAGAACGGGTTTTTTAAGTAAATTCTTAGGCCTTTTATGGCCCGGACGGAGCACGGCGGACGGCGGACGAACATTTCAAATTTGGATTCTACGCACCTTGAAACGTAAAGTGACAAAGTTTGAGGGGGGTTATACAAATTTTTTGCTACACGATCACATAGGCTTATTATTGGAAATAATAAACCAAAAATATTCGATTGGTCAAGAATGTCGAATTTTACAAACGAACCCAGCGAGGTACCATTTAATTCGTCAGCTCTACCAAGACAAGGCGTTTGTTTTGGCATATGAAACAACAAACGGTTGGCCGATGATTTTCACAAAACCACTTGGAAGTTTAGTCGTCTTCGGGGGCTGTATGGAATATCATACCACTAGGTGGGCTAATTGTGAGTGGTTGCTACTCTGGTGGGATTATTCATACACGTGTTTTTGACTGGCCTACATGAGTGCGAAAATTTATACAATAAGATGCAACGGTTTTTTTCTATTTCCATTGATTTTCACGTACAACCTATGTGTTACCTACTAGCAAAGTGTAACTCTTAGTTTTCATATCAGGAAAATCATTCGCCACTTTTTGGAATGCTCTCATTCTATTAGAACATCTCATGATCCCTAAGCCATTGTGGTGTCAAGGAAAGCTGATTTATTACGCCAAGTCATAAACTAATATTGATAATTAACCATAATGAACTAATAATTTGAATGTTCCAGTCATGCAGCATGCTCGTATGAGCGAATTTTCGTAAATGATCGTACTGTATTATGTTACATTATTTTGAAAATTAAGGACTTTGAGGGGAAAAATTTGTTAACTACCAATTTTATGATAAAAATCTCGTTCTAAATAATGAACGTTACAAACTCTCAAAAAGAGAGTTTGGATTTTTAACTTTTTTACAGATTATATCGATATCGAAGCACATTTTAATGAAATTTAAGTACATTTTTCAGCGTGATTTTGTACAAAAAATGTTTAATGTTCTATTTTATATTTGGTAAACTTTATTTGAGCGAATTCTACTAAAAAATATACATTTAACGATTTTTAGCCGTGTTTTGCTAGTAGGCTAACTTTTCTGCGGAATTCACCGACCAGGATCTTATTCTTAAAAACCTTCAAGGAGTTACATCGGACATTTGGAAAATAGTACCGGAGGATAAGCATGGAATGACGAAAAAAAAAGAAAAGCTGACCGGCAGAATGCGGTCAGATAAGTCTAGAAATATGATAACGACAAGTCGATTCCCAACGTGGACCTGTCCAAATCGATGCCCATGACGCCACAGTAAGTAAACCAGTAATGCCGGAAAGTGTTGACGGAAAGCCTAACCTCTCAGCATCAGGCGCCTCATCTTGGACACTTGTAACCCAAAAAAGGAATGAAAAACATTTTTGTCGACACCAACTACCTACTGGGGTTGGACAGCTACAGTCTATGAAGGTTGTAATAGACACCACAACTGTCTAAAGGTGATCAATTTCTACCTGCTTTAAGTAAGTGACAAAGTAAGGCAGGCATTCAAAATTAAGCATACTGCTTTACATAATTTACAATTGCATTTAGATAATAATATATCATCAAAATTTCGTTGAGGATAACAGAAAAAAAAACCGCTCTAAAAACGGTAATACAAAGGAAAATCAAATCACACTCCTGTAAACACCAGAAAGTAAACCGCTGCAAATTATTACACAAAGATTCATTATTTCTTTGTTAGCTAGCCCTTCTACGCAGATCATTGGTCTATAATTGAAAGGCTTTGGGTACAAAGGGCGTAAGTGCCAATATCGACTTTTTCCATATTATATTTTTTTCTGGACCTATATACCACTAGCTATTTTTCTAGAAAGGGCTTATGCACCAATCATTTTTAAATAAACCGCCACGTCGCAGTGTTACCAACGTCCTCCGTCCAAAATCACCGTTTTTCAGTACTACCTAAGTCCATGAGGCATTTTCAGTAGGAAGGGCGTAAGTGCCATGGTGCAACACTGCGTTTTTAACCTTGTAAACTCTCGTGAGAACACCTTATTTCTTTTAATTCCCCTAAGAACTCCGTTAGGTACCTTCCTATGTGAAAAAAGATTTAAAACTGTTCACTTGTAACAAAACTTGAAGAATTAGGTGGGTATAGCACTTAGGCAGGTGGTAACAGAGGTGGCACTTAGGCCGTTGTCATAGGATCGTGAACAAAATTTTTTTTTAAATCTTGGGAAGATCGTTATGAACAAAAAAATCCAACGCACAAATAAAACGTATTTCAGCAATATTTAATTTTAAAAAAAATCATCTCTTTAGAACGCATATTGTGAGAATGACAAACAAATTAAAACTGAAACAGCGATAACTTTTTTGGGATTTATGGCACTTACGCCCTTTGTACCCAAAGCCCTTCAATTATTAAACCCCGTAGGTATGTGATATGAGATCAGAACATGGCGCATCGAGCCTCCCAGAAGGGTTAACACCTTTACAGTTCCTAGACCCCGCAATGTTTCGCTTCACAGTAAATGTAAAAAAAAAAGTCCAGTCATGCAGCATGACCCCATGAGCGAATTTTTGAAGAAATCTTCGACATTTCAGTCGCTATTGATCGTGTTGAGAAATTTTAGTTTATGATTTTGATAGACAAGCATGGAATCAAATTATTAACACATGCACAGAGTAAACTCATCAGTTGTGATTACATTTTTTTTTTTTTTTTTTTTTTTTTTTTTTTTTTTTTTTAAAGCACCTACTACCTACGTTTTAAACAGCATGGTTCTAGGATTGGTTATACAGGGATACTTCCATAAGAGTAGTTCAATCTGAATTTGGACAATGTTTCATGCAAATATTACCGATTTTTACAACTAGCGAACGGCATTATTGCGATTTTTGACTGATTTTTCAACTTTGACATTTTTGAAAACTTGATACATATTCTTATAGGAAATTTTACGCTGATTCCGAATATACCACATATTAGTATGCTGAAAAAATTATTTCGCACAACAAATCGCAAAAAACAAGCTATTTTGAAATTTTTGACTACATTTTTGAAAATTTCAACCCGAAGATGTAATCCGATCATGCTGGCCAACGAACTTGAACTTTCGTTTTGTGCCCTTAACATTTTAAAATTTGTTTGAAGTTTCTAGCACAATTCTACGGACAGTTATCGTCTGGAATGACACATACATACATACATATATACATACATATATACATATATACATACATAAAAAAATGCGTTAAACTTCAGAATATGATTCAGAATAGCCTGAAACGGATTTCTGCATAAAATTTTTTCAAAAATTCACATTCTACAAATTTTGAGGCGAGAGCAATAGCTTAATTTTCTCCAAAAATTCGCTAAAAGTAGATAGTAGTCCAGTCACATTAGACAAACAAATCGTTGGAAAATGTATTAACTAGGGTAAACTTCCTTTTTTAACTCTTTCTATTAACTTCGATTCTCTTCTTGCTTGCTTGCTTGCTTGCTTGCTTGAGACAAAATTTCAGATCGATTTTTAACCCACTTCCCGATAGCCAATCGATCTGAAATTTTGCACACGAGTTCGTGCTGGCGTACAATTTAATCTATCAAATTTTCGCAAAGAAAAAGTTAGTCATACTATAAATTTTCGAAAATTTAAAATTTACTATGGGACACCTTACAAGTGTTGTGTATTGTAGGGAGGAGGAGTGAGGGAGGAGGAGGAGGAGGAGGAGGGAGGAGGAGGAGGAGGGAGGAGGAGGAGGAGGGAGGAGGAGGAGGAGTGAGGGAGGAGGGAGGAGGAGGAGGAGGAGGAGGAGGAGGAGGAGGAGGAGGGAGGAGGAGGAGGAGGAGGGGGGGAGGAGGAGGAGGAGTGAGGGAGGAGGAGGAAGGAGAAGTGAGTGAGGAGAAGGATGAGGAGGAGGAGGAGGGAGGAGGCGGAGGGAGGGAGGAGGAGGAGGGAGGAGGAGTGAGGGCGGAGAGGAGAGGAGGAGTGAGGGAGGAGGAGGAGAAAGGGAGGAGGATAAGGGAGGAGGAGAAGGAGGGAGGAAGAGGATGAGGAGGAGAAGGATACTATTGAACGTCGGCATAAAATGACAACGAATCTAGGGTCAATAAAATATTAAATGATTTTCCTTGTCAATTTAATTTAAGTTATTATCAATGTGATTTTGAAACAATGTGATTTTGTTTCAATTTATTGTTGCCAAGAAACTACCAAATATTGAAACAACAATAAAATTAACTGAGAACATGAGAAAAAGAAAGAATTACATTAAAAACTTGTTTTTATGGGTTCATTTTTTTAACTCTTTCTTTTAACTTCGATTCTCTTCTTGCTTGCTTGCTTGCTTGAGACAAAATTTCAGATCGATTTTTAACCCACTTCCCGATATCCAATCGATCTGAAATTTTGCACACGAGTTCATGGTGGCGTAGGTACATTTTAATCTATCAAATTTTCGCGAAGAAAAAGTTAGTTATACTATAAATTTTCGAAAATTTGAAATTTAATATGGGACACCTTACACGTGTTGTGTATTGTAGGGAGGAGGAGTGAGGGAGGAGGAGGAGGAGTGAGGGAGGAGGAGGATGAGAAGGGAGGAGGAGGAGGATGAGGGGGGAGGAGGAGGGAGGAGAAGGATACTATTGAAAGTCTGCATAAAATGACAACGAATCCAGGGTCAATAAAATATTAAATGTTTTTCCTTGTCAATTTAATTTAAGTTATTATCAATGTGATTTTGTTTCAATTTACTGTTGCCAAGAAACTACCAAATATTGAAACAACAATAAAATTAACTGAGAACATGAGAAAAAGAAAGAGTTACATTAAAAACTTGTTTTTATGGGTTCATTTTTTTAATATGTTGTCACGGTTCACCCAGAGAGTGGATATATGGATTTGCAACCCCGAAAAATGACCGCGTCACCCTTAACCATCAGAAAAACCCCTAAATTTTTCGACTTTTTTCGGTTTTTGTCCGAAAACTTACAGAAAAAGGCGTCAGACGAAAATATTACCCGATTCCTTTTTTAAAGCAGACTAAATTTGCAATAATTTGATAGGTTTCAGAGCTTTGTATGTTAGGTAGTTCCGGAGATACAGCCATGCAAAGTTTGGTAATTTTTCCCAAAATGAGAAAATTGTAACCTACGGTCTAATGTTGACCGCAACATTGGCCAAAGCACTTGTCCCACGAAATGCTTCTGAGAAAAGAAGTTGTAGTAAATGTAATTACCTTCATTTTAAGACTAAATTGGTACTCGTAGGTATTGTAGGTAGCTCAAGAATGCCAAAGAGCCATAGATACAAGTAGCAACCCACGCCTAGGGAAAAGAAAATTAAAAACCAACAATAATTTTCCTCAACGATACGTTTATTATTTATCGTTGTAAATAAAACGTACATAACTAATTATAAGAATATAAAAAAACTGAATAGAAGAAAGGGAGACAAGTAAACCTGTGTTTACCATAGCTGATATGGGATAAAAATTCCTCTTTATATGCGCGATACAGGTACATAATATCCAAATCCGCCTCATCCAAATGTTGATGGCTGAACTTGAGAGGCAGGGCATTGGCTGTGAGCAAGCAAAGGAAGATGTAGATGTTCTGATAATAGAAACCGTCCTGAGAAAGAGACTGGATGCCGCCTGTGTCTTCATAGTTGGGGAGGATATCGATCTTCTAGTCATTCTAAATGGAAGCAGCTCTGGGTCCGCTCCAAATGTTTACCTCCGTAAAACAGGAAATGGTGGAGTAGAACCGACTCAGTTCTCCTCATCCTCATTCATCTATGGAGGGCCACAAGGGCTGCCTCTTGTACTGGATGCCTTGAGCGGATGTGGTACAACTTCTGCACTGTTCTGGCAGGGATAACCGAAATTCTGCACAGTGCTCGAGAGAAACCCACAAATCACCGAGGATATTCAGGTTTTCCTTGACGAATACACCAACTCTGATGATATTGAGAGAGCAGGAGAAGCTTTCTTGGTGGCACTGTATGGGGGAGACGGTAGAGAACCCCTGAACTCTTTCCGTTTCACTCTGTTCGTAAGGGCTTCAGCTAATACCAAAATAAATCTGGCTCGATTTCCACCGACAAAAGAGGATGCGAAACATCACTCATACCGCGCCTACCACCAAGTTCAAAAGTGGCAGGGGATCGACAAAGATCCTAATGCTTGGGGTTGGCGAACGGCGGAACAAGATCTATTGCCAGTAAGCAACATCCAGCCCCCTGCCCCTGAGTTACTTCTGAAAAGCCTCTCCTGTAAATGCAAGAAAGGGTGTTCAAGGGCCTGCTCCTGAAGAAAAGCAGGTTTGCACTGCTCAGCACTGTGCAGATTTTGTGATGGAGTCATGTGGACCAACGTCCCGCCCACCGAAGCCATTGACGAAGGAGAGATGCTGGAAGATCTGGAAGAAACTGAGATGTCACCTCTTATTGACGAATCACATAAATGGGACAAACCAGGGCCATCAAAACGACCACAAATCTAGATTCTCAATCATCCAAATAAATTTCCGTTTTAATCAATTACATACACAAAAAATTAAATTAAATTCTCATTAAAATTTTCATTTCTCAGTTTTCGTTCTCAAGTAAATATTGTCCATATTAAATATTCCAATATGTAGGTACTTTTTGAATATTAACATTCCATGTTCATAACATTTCTACTATTCTTTTTTTTATTGAAGTTTTTTTTATATACTTTTAATTATTTCTGTACGTTTTATTTACAACGATAAATAATAAACGTATCGTTGAGGAAAATGATTGCTGGTTTTTAATTTTCTTTTCTCTAGGACTGGGTTGCTACTTGTATCTATGGTTTTTTGGCATTCTTGAGCTACCTACAATACCTACGAGTACCAATTTAGTCTTAAAGTACAGGTAATTACATTTACTACACCTTCTTTTCTCAGAAGTATTTCGTGGGACAAGTGCTTTGGCCAATATTTTGGTCAACATAAGACCATACGTTACAATTTTCTCAATTTGGGAAAAATTACCAAACTTTGCAAGGCCGTATCACCCGAACTACTGAACATACAAAGCTCAGAAACCTTTCAAATTATTGAAAATTTAGTCTCCTTTAAAAAAGGTATCGGGTAACATTTTCGTCTGACGGCTCCTTCAGTAAGTTTTTGGCCAAAAACCGAAAAAAGTCGGAAAATTTAGGGGTTTTTCTGTTGGCTAAGGGTGACGCGGTCATTTTTCGGGGTTGCAAATCCATATATCCACTCTCTGGGTGAACCGGGTGAACCCTGACAACATATAAAAAACGCTGCAAATTATTACATAATGGTTTATTATTTCTGAATCAGATGGCCAGTTATAGTAACCAATATGCTTTCGCCAGTCTCTTCTAGTATCCACCTCTGTTCTCGCGTTACAAACTGCGCTCCCGATGGGGAGCAAATGGATGATCGTACAGCCACCCGAGTGGTCTCATTCAATCCACGGAGCTAATTTCTATAGGAATCAAACTAAAACCGTAGGTACACTGGATTCCAAAAATCATCTCGGACATATCCCAGTCGATTCTGCGTCCGAAATTACTTGGGTGACGACACCCCACTTACCTATGGCAGAAATATAAGTAAACAGCTATTCATCCAGAGGATTCAGACTCCAACCTGCACATGTAGTGCAATTTTAATTTAAAAACGATTTGCTTCGAATTATCTGAGAAGATTTTGGGAAGAAGAAGAACGAAGGATTTTAGATGGGCTGGATCAATTATTTTTGTAACATACTATAGTATGATATAATATACTAAATGTACTAGTGTCTAGTGTGTTCAAGGTAGGTTAAATGTTATATGGGGTAAAAGTAATAAAATATAATATAAAATATATATTATATAAGTTCCGATACGCCCCGGACGCCTTTCTGCTACTCCACTATGCTCCTAATGCCGTACCCCCCTCAGGTTGGCGCGGCGTATTATATGGGTATAACACGTAAAAGTAATAAATATCCATTCTCCTACACCTCTCTGCTACGCCCCTGGTCACCCCAGCCGCCACAAGGTGCCACGGCGCCTCCTCTCACTCCACCCCCCGCTCACCCCCCTCACCACCCACCGTGACCCCCTGCCAAGCGTGCCAGGTGTGCGTGCGTGCGTAAGTCTAACACTCAAAGTCTCGAAAAAGACACTTTTTCGCCCGTTTTCGGCCCATAGCATCTATGCGAGTAAAGCGATCGGGATGGTTAAACGTTAGGACCAACTAGACCCCAAATGGAGTCTATGTGCGAAAGAACGGGTTTTTTAAATCAATTCTTAGGCCTTTTACGGCCTGGGCGGCGAACGGCGGACGGACATTTCAAATTTGGATTCTACGGACCTTGAACCTAAAGTGACAAAGTTTGAGGGGGGTTTATAACAATTTTGGTTTATTATTTCCAATAATAAGCCTATGTGATCGTGTAGCAAAAAATTTTTATAACCCCCCCTCAAACTTTGTCACTTTACGTTTCAAGGTGCGTAGAATCCAAATTTGAAATGTCCGTCCGCCGTCCGCCGTTCGCCGTTCGCCGTTCGCCGTCCGCCGTCCGCCGTCCGCCGTCCGCCGTCCGGGCCATAAAAGGCCTAAGAATTGACTTAAAAAACCCGTTCTTTCGCACATAGACTCCATTTGGGGTCTAGTTGGTCCTAACGTTTAACCATCCCGATCGCTTTACTCGCATAGATGCTATGGGCCAAAAACGGGAGAAAAAGTGTTTTTCTACGCGCGCACGCCTGGCACGCTTGGCAGGGGGTCACGGTGGGTGGTGAGGGGGGGTGAGCGGGCGGTGGAGTGAGAGGAGGCGCTGGCGCCGCGGCACCTTGTGGTGTGTACGGCGCCGGCGTTCCTTCGAGGCATGAATATATGTTTTTGGTTTATTATTTCCAATAATAAGCCTATGTGATCGTGTAGCAAAAAATTTTTATAACCCCCCCTCAAACTTTGTCACTTTACGTTTCAAGGTGCGTAGAATCCAAATTTGAAATGTCCGTCCGCCGTCCGCCGTCCGCCGTCCGCCGTTCGCCGTCCGCCGGCCTAAGAATTGACTTAAAAAACCCGTCCTTTCGCCCATAGACTACATTTGGGGTCTAGTTGGTCCTAACGTTTAACCATCCCGATCGCTTTACTCGCATAGATGCTATGGGCCAAAAACGGGCGAAAAAGTGTCATTTCAAGGCTTTGTTAGACTTACGCACGCACGCACGCCTGGCACGCTTGGCAGGGGGTCACGGTGGGCAGCGAGGGGGGGGTGGGCGGGGGGTAGAGTGAGAGGAGGCGCCGGCGCCGCGGCACCTTGTGGTGGATACGGCGCCGGCGTTCCTTCGAGGCATGAATATATGTTTTTTCAAGGCCATATTTGTGTGTTAATACCAAAGCTTTTCCTACGCATATTTAATAACATATCCTCTCGACTTTGCGTACGTACTTAGATAATGATATTATTAAGGCAATAACTATTTGAATAGATAGGAGCTCAAATCGAGAAATATAAACATGCGTATATAATTATAGAAGTATAGGTTGTGGCAACTCGAAATAGGACACGCAGAGGAGTCTGGACGGGCCTTATGACGTACGCTAGCCAACTAAAACTATGATCATACTCAATTGAAAAAATAATAAACCTTTGTGAAATAATTTGCAGCGTTTTTTGCTATACGATCACATAGGCTTATTATTGGAAATAATAAACCAAAAGGAAGTTTACCCTAGTTAATACCTTTTCACATATTTTATATGACTGGACTATAGGTGAGGAAAGAATATAGGTGCGCCTCCGTTCCTCGTAATCTGGCGTCCTAAGCAAGAAGGGCGTGTCTCAAATACTTAGGTACTTACTTTTTTTTTGCGTATTTAGGATCTTTGGGGGTCACTCCAACATATGATCATGTTAAAACCTACATCATCACCTATCTACCTACTTCTATCATTTTCCTACTCCAAAACCTCGATAAGCGGTAATGAATAAGGCCGTAATTCAAAAATGCCATTAATCCCTCAGCAAATTGGCCGTATCTCATTTTCCTAAGAGTGAGGCTTCTATAGAGATGCGGCCTTTTTGCTTCGGAATTTGTGTTGCGCCAATATTGTGATGCTGCTATCACCTTCATTCATTACTCATTTGTCACCTGGGTCACCAGTCTGCTATTTTCGCCAATAGGCTAACAATGTATAATTAAAGTTTCGTACCAGTAGATAACCAACAGCTTTGCAAGCCTTTTGCTGCCATATCCATATGGCACGAAACAGTTAGAAGCCGATCCAAAGATGAGCTGATCAGCACGTTTTATAAATTTTAGCTTTTTAAAAGCGATTTTAAACGTATCATTTTGTGGATGGATAATTGTGCCTCCCAGAATAAAAACTGGTCGTTATTTTCTTTTTTTTAATTATTAATATCATCTGAAGAAATTGAAGCGTCCGACATAACTTTGCGAATTTTTGAGCCTGGCCATACCTTCTTGGCAGCTGATTCCTTTCATCATAAGGATGAGCACTCAATTGCCAAGATGAAAAATAAGCTATATAATGATTTCGACGATTTTGAGACTTCTGAGAAATTTCAAAAATTTACTTTAAAATGTTCTAAAAAATCGATAAAAACTGCAAAAAAGCTAAATATCAGAAATCTTTTTTGAATAGCAGACTTAAATAGCAGACTTAAGAATTTAGAATAACTTTTTTGTCATAAAATTTATTAACAATTTTATTGAACTCAAAGTACTCAAATTTAAAAATAATTTAAAATAAATATAACGCGATAATTTACGAAACTTCGCTCTTAGAATTATGCTGCATGACTGGAACTATTGATGCAATTAAACGCATTTTTTATCTTAAACCAATACTTGTTAGTATCTGGTGCCCATGTTCAACAATAGTTCCATGGACTGGTTATAAAGAAAAAAAGTTTTCATTCAAATTGAGTAGAATATCTAAATAACTTCTTAGGTATTCAAATACCCTCCGTTAACGGTTTCTTTTGTAGTATCACTATATTCAGACATAGACAACTAAAAACTCCTGCCGATTTGGATGGTAATTAAAGCCTCCACACATATTGTAACATGGACGGATGTAGTTACTTAATTAGTTAAAAGAACCAATTACGACCGAATCGACACATCACAAATATAAGGTTGCGCGTGAGCACACGATACTATTGTTCATATAACAATAAAGTTTATAGGACAACCATCTAGGAGCTAAACTACACAATTCCTGAGCTTATTGGCGCAGTCCCTGACTATTTCATAAAAATCAGTCTATTAGTTTCGAACAACCAATTTCAAGTTACATGTTACTATACGAGTACGTTTGCTCGACTCGCCGTCCTGCAAAAATCGGGTGAGGAGAGCCGAAAAGCCCGTCTTTGGTTCTCGGCAAGTTTCGGCTCAGGTGCTCCGTCCAGACTCTCCTTTCGAATAGAGCAATAGAGCCTCATTGTACGATGTCCACTAGGCTCAAAGCTCTCCTACATCTGACTCAGGCTTGCTCTTCTCATCCGAAAGAGATCCTGGTCGGCGAGACTTTTTAGTATCTCCTGTGATTGATTTCCTTGACTTTATTCTGAAGTGCAGAAGAATTCCCTTAACTCAGCAAGAGTTCAATATTTTCACTCTGCTTGCCTGGTGTATCAAGCTCTTGATCCTCGAGTGGAGGCAATCATAGGTACTCAGTCGGACACCGCTGATCCTTAAGCTTCTGCCATTCAGACATAGGTCTTAGAATATTATGTTGTTATCCAATCTTTCTCCTTCTCATATTCCTTCGTTCCAATTAACTCTTTTTTTTCCTTTTAAATTTTTTCTGCAATTAACAGTTTTTTTTCTTTTTTCTCCAGAAGTTTCTTTTTTTTGTTGGTTTCCGTCACCTTGATTCCTTTGTTTTTATACGTAATAATGTAATTGGGTTCGACCGTTCAAATATAAATAAATAAATAAACTCTTAACTTTTGTCTAACAACCTGCTCCTTATGATTTTCCAGAAATCCTCCACATCATCAATGTCTCTACCGAAATTTTCCTGTAGAATCTTGTTCACATACTCCGTAATATGACCTCTGGGCCTCCTGTAAAATTTCTAACGTCCACTGACTTTGCTACTTTAGGGTTTTTGATCATTGCTAATCAGAGTTTGACATTAGCTAGAAGAGCTGTGCGGTCTGAATGGATACCTGGTCTTAGATATGCAGCCACTCGTGATATAAAATTGCGATATTTTCTGTTGACCTGAATACAGTCAATCTGATTGCGAATTGCGAACTATTCTGTGTGTAGTATCCTGCGGGGATTTCCAGGAGTAAAATCGGCGGTGAGGATGTTTAAAACAGGTGATACTTACCACAAAGTATTTTTCCTGACAGATCTCAACTAGTCCGTCTATCCTAGAATTCTGGTCACCCAAAATCACCAACAATATTCATCCGTCTTCCTTTACCCACCTTGGCATTCGGAGGTCCCACATCACAGAAGCGATCTGGCCCTTTTTACTGCCTAGTACGCACTGGGATTCATTGTACGGACTCTTTGTTGCAGACGCTCGGATTCATGTCTCAGATTCTTTGCCCCGCGACATTGTCGCTCTGCAAATCGTGTACGCATCTAGTTTGAACCTGAGCCATGTCGAACGAGGTCGCGCTTTCGGGGATCGCAGTAGCACTTTACATAGCTCTACGGAGTAAAAAAATGCTACATGATGTTTTATTATATCTGCATTAGATAGCCCATCTGCGTCAACCACTAAGAAGGGTGTAATGATGCTTCATGGGTCAATTCTAGAGCTCATTTCTGATCGAAAGTACTTGTTAGAGATTTATTTTAATGCTTTGTTTTCTGAGTAATTTCATTTTTAAAATATGTTTTCTATCACTGCAAAATCAAAAATATGACCACCGTTGGAAACAGCGTTAATTGGATAATCCAGCTATTTGATGTCAAATCGATTTTATAAGACGACTTAATAAGTTAGTGAAAAGTTCCAGTCATGCAGCATAATCGTATGAGCGGATTTTTGTAAATTATCTTAGTATATAGGTATTGTTAAATTGTTTTGAAAATTTAGGATTTTAACTAGGAAGAATGTTCACTACCGATTTTGTGGCAATTAAACTTGACCTAAATAATTTTCGGGAATTCAAAAAATGTTTTCGCGAATTTTTCGAAAAAAAAATGAAGCTGCTTTTTTTTTTTTTTTTTTTTTTTTTTTTTTTTTTTTACAGCCGTTTTTATCCATTTTTGACAAATGTTAATGAAATTTAAGTTCCTACTTTTTTCAGCACAAATTCCTTGTTTTTCTAGTTTATTGTTACTTAATAAAGTTCTTTTGACTAAAATTCTGCCAAAACAAAATTAACAATTTTTACCCGTTTTTTAGCAACAAGCATAACAACGATAACTACAAAGCGATAGCAACGAAGACACACCGGTGAGAGGCCCACTTTGTTCGATATTCACGTACGCACTGACTCAATGTTGCGCGACATTGTTCAAAGAATCCCATTCCGTATGGGACTCAAAAAATACTAAAACGCAACACACGAGATGCAAGACTCAATGTCGCGGAGCGTCCCGGATGCAAGAAAATGAGTCCGAGACGCAGCTCCGCGACAAAGAGTCCGAACAAAGAATCCCAGTGCGTACTAGGCTTTTAGACAGCTCCTTTTCCGCATCTTGATAAAAATCCTCCAACTGATCATCTGCATTTTCAGCTGTAGACGCATACACCTGAACTAGATTAACTGCAAAGGATCTAGCATTTAAGTGAAGGGCTATCCTCTCTTAATTAGGCTTAAAAACATCACGAACCAATAAGCCAGAACATTGCTTTAGTTAAATAGTAAATGGTTACTTTGTAATACACACATCAAAAAAAGTTTTGCATCATCCTTGTTCCGTCAAAAATATGCACTGGAAAAATTTGGTTTTTGAATTTTTGAAAAGTGTCTCTTGTTACCAAATAGAAACAACAGAAAAAACTTTATTTCGATAAATTTCTCCATTCGAAAATTTTTTTTCTTAGAAAGCGGCAAAGAACTGAAAAATTCTCAAAAAATCTTGCCACGAAGACGTGATTCACAAATTTCTGTTCTAGAACCAAAAATTTCAACCATGTATCATGTTTTCTCCTCGATATTGATTCGAAATTCTATGAAAACATCAGAAATTAACAAGCGGTTGCAATCATGTTCACAATATCAATTATTGAGAATGATCACCTGTGTGTAAACAATTATTTATATAACCATGCTCATAACTCAGTTTGTTGGACACGCACTTCGCCGTTGTTAACATAATATTGTTGGATAAATGGAGAGCTTTCGAACGAATGGTCAACGAATTTTGTGGGATGAAAAACGACGAAGTACCATTTCCCTAGCAACGACTCGGTTGTAGGCGGAAATCACTGTAACACTATATGTTTCGTGCGCGGAAAAAAATTGACTCGCAAAATTGACGCGCAAAAATTGCTAGGACCCCAGGGCTAAACCATGATACATGTTAAAAACATAAAAAATCATTTTAGTAGTCTGTACTTCCTCTTCTGGCAGTAATTTAAGCGCGCACACGAACAGGCATGCGCAATATGAGGTGATTAATTGCACCTTGGTCCAAGTTGCATCATTTTTGAACAAAAACTTCCCTGAGTTCCTAGACGGTTGTAGGAACATTTGGTCGACTTTGAACTGCTCTGTGGAGCATATCCCAAACACGTTCAATGGGATTCATATCCGGAGAGATCGGTGATCAGTCCATTTTGTTGAAATTCACGGTCTGTAGGCCGTTTCGGACGATTCTAGCCCCGTGAGGGATAGCGTTGTCAAAAGTTTTCTCCATAATTTTTGGCCGTTGGTGACACCATAGGCTGGAGGATATCCCAAGAGTACGAATTTGCATTAATTGTACCTTCTATAGGCACTAGATCGGTTCTGGCGTTGTGCATAACACCAGCCCAAAATATAAGAGGACCACCATGTTGCTGAGCGAAAAGGCAATATAATTATTGGTTCATGAAATTAATACCTTAAAAAAAAAGCCACAGTTCCTTTGAGCCTGACGGCTAAAATTAAAAAACATGAATATGCTTTAGCCGTACACGACTCACTCCTCGTCGATTCTCTGAACCCGACCCCCCATCGGCCTCTGAACTCTGTTTATCATTCTGCCATCAATCCTAAAACATGGAATCATGTTTTAGCTCCTCGCTCTCACTTTATTATAGAAATGATCACGACCATTGAGCTCTTGTGAGATGATGATCTCCTAATAGAAACTCGCGAGTAAACATTCACTTTATTATAGAAAGAGGCTAAAGAGGCTACATACGAAATTACAGCTTCCTATAGTGTAAAGTATAGAAATTACCTATTAAAATAATTTAACCACCGCTTCACAAATCTAACCGTTCTCGCAATATTCGGATCACCTGCTATAAATCACATAATCGAAACACCAGCTCAATGAAATCATCAGAAATTAACAAGCGGTTGCAATCATGTTCACAATATCAATAATTGAGAATGATCACCTGTGTGTAAACAATTATTCATATAACCATGCTCATAACTCAGCTTGTTGGCCACGCACTTCGCAGTAGTTAATATAGTATGGTTGGATAAATCGAGAGCTTTCGAACGAATGGTCAACGAATTTTGTGGGATGAAAAACGACGAAGTATCATATCCCTAGCAACGACTCGGTTGTAAGCGGAAATCATCAGAATTATTGGCGCTACTTTCGTTGCACTCTCGTGGGACATTTTTCGGTAGTTAGGTCACGGCTAAAGCATATACATGCTAATAAAAAAACCATCTTCTTGACAACCTTCTGTTTTATATTATATTTCAACGATGATCCTGTAAATTATCATTGATACAACAAAACCGACTATTTAATCTTGTTGAAAATGTGATGTAGATGAACCATATTCACTTGACGTTTGTAAGAACTGCTACTAGGTACCCCCAATTAATGTAACTTGTCACCAATGTTGCTCATTACAATCTTTTTCAAACAGTCCTCGTATTTTACCTGAACTTTTTTTAAAGTAAATATAATACATAGTAAAATTTTACTAACCCTCTTCCAGACTGACGTATACCTTATCACTCTTCAATAGTTTTTCCTTAAAAGATTTAGTTAAACTGTCGTTCGCTTCCTGAAAATTTATTGAGTAGATTTGTACATTCCTTCTAGAACTAAATATCTCAGTCAAGGTTCTCAAAAATGTACCATCAAGTTATCTACATAATTAAACTTTGCCCAGGTACTATTAAAACGTCTTCCAAGTTGGGTGGGCATTATAGCTTCCGAACATATTGTAACATGGACGTATAGAAGTAGTTAAAGAACCAAGTACAAATCGAAATAATTGAGGGGTCAACGATATAAAAAATTGATGTTTGCGCATGCGCTCAGACTACTATAAATCCAAAGACAGTGAAATTTATAGTGAACTATATAGAAGCTAACCCGCACAATCTCTGAAAATTTCATAAAAATCCGTCCATTAGTCTATGAGTTTTGTCTGTGTCAACCAATTTTAGTTTTGCCCAAGCACCATGATAGAGAGTTTTTGTACTTCTCGTATTGGTATTTCTCGTAAACACGAAAACAAGCTGTTAGAGCGAGCACGATGAATGCTAACCTTTTTGCATCGATTTCTCGTATAGGTATAGCGTTTTCGTAAGCCCGAGAAGAAGAGAACTCTTACAGAGACGTTAACGTGACTCTTGTTGTGAATCACTGCTCAAAACTCAATTGTCACAGTAGACAATTTCCAAAATATAACATGAATTAAGAAACAACGACCACTTACTTCTACATCATATGAAAACGATTCTGCCGTGAAGAACACGAATCTTTAAAAGGAGTAAAATGAACCTTGAAACGAAATCTTGAAACTGAAATGAACCTTGAAAATGTTAAAGCTGAAATCTTCGATAAAACTTCGAAAGCAAGAACAAAATGCCGCTAATGACCTTTCTGGTTGAGGTGAGGGAAAAAAACACGAAAGAAAGACAAATACACCAACAAACCACCAAATATACCAACAACAAAACACGGCACGGGGAAAATTCAGGCGATTTTGTCGGGTGTGTATGTGTATCCATGCCAACTGCATGATAGTTGCTAAGTTATTCTAGAGTGTTATCCTAGAGGAAGGTCAAGTTTTCGTCTCGTAATTACGATTCCGAAAAAGCTGAGCACGAGTAAAGCTGACTCTTCCCGTTCCGAAAAGCGTTTCCACGTTACGAAAACCTCTTCTCGTTTCGGAAAGGCCATTTTCGTGTACGAGAAAATTAATACGAGAAGTACAAAAACTCTCTATTTATTACTCCAACAATCGTGATATAAGGCATAGGGAATATGCTTGGAATAAATACCTATCCACTGTTTGAACGAAACCAATAGATGATAAGAAATCAACGTGATAAGAAATTAAAGTTTGCGCATGCGCACATGATACTATAATTATGCTACCTACTGTAGTGAAAGTTAAAGCGTCCGTTTAGAAACTAACCCGCACAATCCCTGGAAATTTCATCAAAATCGTACCATCAGACTTGGAGGAGTTTTGCTTGTGTCAATCGATAACAGTTTAGTCCATGCGCCATGGTTATTACTCCACCAATCGCGATATAATTTCCAGAGCATTTTTCTAAAACATCTATTCAATTACCTACTGAGTTTGAACGAAATCGGACCTACAAATCATGAAATTCAACGTTATGAGAAACTCACTTTTGTTCATGTGCACAGGCTACTGTTTATTTGGCAATTTTTGAAAATCAGGGGACGTCTCGGAGCTAACCCGCACAATCCCTGACAATTTCATCAGAATCGGACTGGAACTTGATGGGCGTGACAAGGATTTACCACAAACAGGCAGACAAACAGACAGACATCAACAGACAGAAACGGAACCGAAATTGATCAGCAAGCTCTGAAACGCATAAAGCAAGTAAAAGTTTTGATTTCGGAGGGACATTTTTTTATTTTTTTCGGCTTCAATCGCCGCAATTGCTGTCATCAGAGTGGAAACAGAATGTTATAATCCAATACTTTTGTTACAGTAATACAGTGCACCCGCTGTCGTAGGTAGACTAGTCTAGGAGAGCCAAGACCGGGTTTATATAACAACGTTGGCTAAGTTGGGTTGGCAGCAAAGCTCCCTCACATGTTGTAACAGTACAGCTCTCTCACATATTGTCGAAATGATTGAATGCAAAATCAAACATTATCATATGTGTAGACGAGGTAATGAAATAGGGGAGTAATTCATGTTTGCGTATGTTCATGTCATAGGGAACCATCTTAGACCTAACCCACCAGGCACGTAGCCAGAGGGGGGGTCCATGGGGTCCGGACCCCCCCCCCCCCCCCCGAAATTGTTTGATGAATTAAACAATTATTCATGGTTAGGGTAGTATCTATTATTTCATTAGCACGAACTACCAACAGAGAATATTCGTCTGATGTGAAATTCTTCAGAAATTATTTTAATAATACTCATAGGTTCTGCTGATAGCTCCAATACGTAGAGGTAAGATTCCTGAGATAAGAAGTTAGATATTTCGGTACACGGACATGGGTCATGTATACGACAGATCAACGCCTCTAGCACTATACCTGAACGACCCGTGTAAGCCTTGCCGTGTAGCAACTCTTCATACCTTTCAGCACTCCACATTTTTATTATGGTGTTCAGAAGCCTTCTGACATCTTCCCCTGAAGAGATTCCTTTCTCTCTCTGGAGGACAGTACTACAGAGGAAGAAAATTCTCTCCAAATCTCGTATTCCCTCGGCTAGCCCTTTCACTTCATCAGCAAGGAGTGACACGCCGACCGCTCCCTGAGGTAACTCGTACTGCTTTCCTTGCAGACGCATGGCTCTCTGCTACAGCATGTCCCATCTTGTGGTCCAGCCTCCTGGAGAATTTAAAATCCCGTCCCCGAAGCCTCTTATGAAATAGTTCTGAATAGGATCAGCATTTGGTATTGATATTATACTTTGAGTACCACGGTTGGTATTCAGGTTCGCAATATTTGGATGTCTGGAGCGTATATGTAGAGTGAGTTCTCTTCTTGTAAAGCCTCTAGAACAATGGGGACATTGGGTTGCATTGTTTCTTTGACTATTCACCAAGGTATCATCCATGTTACTCAGCTACATAATTACGTTGCTCCAAAGATATCACAACAATAACAATAATTAAGTTAACATTTTTGGAATGAGTGAATGAGTCAGAATTTGGCACTCAACTTCGAAGTAGGAATTTGAAGAAGTATGACTGGTAGTGTGAACCTGTCTGATACGTTTTCCATCGGTTTTTGGTTTAAAAAAAAATAAATAAAATGATAATTAAAAAAACGCGATCTAACGCTTCGAAAATTGATTTTCTTGCGGAGCGGAAATTCACACAACACATCACCATCCGTTCCGGGATTAGAAAATTCCTAAATTTACTTCATGGGATCTTGCAGTCTAGGGGAAATTTATCCATCCTATGTGCGTCACGGGGTTCTGTATTTCGCCCCACACTCCTTACAATATCCTACGGGGAGAATGTTCCTAGATGTCTTCCTAACTTTCACGTTACGGGATCCTGCAGTACCTTGGAAATTAAGATTAGAAAAATACCTTAGAAATAAGATGGGTAACGAACGCCTTTCTCATTTGACCATGATGTCAATTCATTATCCACTGTCGTTTGTGGCTGATGACTTGCTGGATTTGATGTATTTAAAACCAAACAGAAAAGTCTTACTATAAACATTTTATGATCAACTAAATACCTAAAAATTGAGCTTTTGTTGTTGTATAAAGATCAAGATTTATCATGATTGTAAAAAATTGTTTTAACTGTCACCTAAAATCCTTATTATGTACCTACCTATTAAATATTTTCGCCTCATTAAAGATAGTATTCCATTATGTTTGTAAAACATTAATTTCTTCTCCTGTGACTTAAAATTCGTATTTTAAAATTTATTGAAAGGGGAAGAGGGCCGGGGCGAGGGGGGGGGGGATCTGGACCCCCCCCCCCCCCAGGCAAAATCCTGGCTACGTGCCTGTAACCCACACAATTTTAGAAAATGTCATCATAATCGGTATATTTGTCTCGGAGTTTTGCCTGTGCCAATCAATTTTATTTTTGCGCGTGCGCAATAGTTATTACTTAACCAATTGCGTATAATCCGTAGGGCATCTATCTGGACCATTATAGCTACCCCCGAGTTTAAACTGTAACCAAACAAATAGATCATGAGTGAAATCGACGTCATAAGAAATTTGTGTTTGCGCATGCACACAGGATACTATTGATCGGAGGATACTATTGATCGGACGGCAATGGAAGTTATAAGGCATCGTCTACAGGCTAACCCTTACAATCCCTGAAAATTTCATCAAAATCGGATTAAAACTTGGTACCTATAGTTTTGGGGGTGACAAGGATTTATCACAGACAGAAATCAGCAGACAGACAGACGCGGAACCAAAAGCGACCAGCAAGGTCTGAGTTGCAATAAGCAAGTGGAAATTTTGATTTCGGGAGACCATAATTTTTTGACTTCTCGCACGAACACAGAACTTCCTTCGGTAGTGAGGAAGAAAATTGGTTAGTAAGTATCTATCCTCCTCCATCGCTTCTCCTCACAAATAATCCCCACATCGAAAAAGGAAAACCTCGGTTTTTCGCACGTCTAAACCAAAACATTGAAGAAAAAAAAAAAAAAACATATTAGAAAGTAATGCATGCATTACAGGGACGTCCCTATGTATATGTGGTATATGATTTTGGTGAAAAAAGCTAATAGATCTTGTTTTACTGGGTGTACTCCCTCCATTATAAGATTATAACCTAACATGAACAGCAATGCAGCAAGCAACCCCTCCTTTCTCACGACCGTAAAACAGCATGAACTGCTTTTACATTGTGGAGCAGAACAACGATGGAGAACCATTGGCGATGATCTGAGAACTCCAGCGAATATATTTCCATATTTATAATATCAATGGATGTCTAACAAATGTTGTACTTACGTTTTTAATAAATTAAGTTTTTTTTTTTTTTTTTTTTTACTGAGGCTCATTTGTTTTTAGGAAAATTGGTAAGGTCTGCGAAGTTGTTTGTGGGTAATATCTCCTAAAATGGGTTCCGGCGTCCAGATCTGCTAGATTTGGTCGGCCATTTTGGGGTATTTATTTGGTATTAAGTCAAGTGTGGAATTTCTACACTTTTGCTTTGGCTGTGTTGGTCCAATCAATGTTGTGGTCGCTGAATTTGTGAATCTAAATCTCATCCTGGTGCCAATTTATTTTAACTGTACTCTACGGGAGAGTGATTTGATGAGCATAATGTCTATTTTTCTGAAAATTTCAAAGAGGAATTCAAATATTTGGTGATAAGCGATATGAATGCACAAATTGGGGAGAAACCGGTGATCCGATCAGTGGTTGAATTTGACTCATCAAAATATACGATGGGTATCCAAAACATGGTCAAGGGGTTGATTCCAAGGTTTTTGTGATAATATTCAGCTGTTAATTTTGAATGGCCGGTGTCATGACGATTCAAATGGCTTCAATGGCGGCCATTGGTCTTGGTGCCATGGATATAATTGATTCATTTTGGTGGGATGGAAACTTATTCTGACCAGATGCCTCCATGAGTAGAGCAACAATGCTGTCAAAAATACAATGGATAGGGAAAAATGAATCCAAATACAAAAAGGTTTTGGCTGATCTTGTATTGGGTGTTAGGAGCACGTCTAAACTGTCTTATGGTAACTGGTAAAATCCATGCCGACATTGATTGGGCTTCAATCCAATGGGATGCAACCTGTCAAATTTTCTAATCCCACCCGAACTATGGGCCGGCGGGCTGGAAGGGGGTAGGAGCCCCTTTTAATGTGCAGTTTTCTTCTCCGAGTGCTCGATCTTCTATCCGCTGCCACATTAAAATTTGATTGAGAGCACTTCGTATGCCAGCGACCAAGTTACGTTTCAGGAGGAACCGTAAAACACGATGGTGCCATCAAAACTGCCGAAAGATGCTGTCTTTCCGGAGAAATCAGCGAAAATATACTGGAGATGATAAAAAAATTCATTCCCCGCTATTCTGCCTTAGACCCAGTGAATTTCGACGGATTTTGCTCGAGTTGGTCTTAAAATGTTTGTTGAAGTTCCAATTTAGACCCATGAGAGTTTCGAGACATGAAAGCGTGTTTTCCAATTGTAGTGAACCATAATGTAGACGAAACGTTGGTTTTAGAGCTACCGCTCTTCCTTATTCCGTCGAAACGTAGTACTCAGTTCTCCGCCTTCGAACCTTTTGATCTCGGGAGGTCACCCGTTTGAAAGACTTCCCTACAGAATAATAGACGGGGAAAAGGATAAGCCTTCTATCTTTATTAAATCTAATAAACTTTTCGTGGTTCTGCTTAGTTTTATAATATTTAATTTGTTTGTAAGTAATTTCCAACAGAAAAAAAAGTCTGCCAAGTTGTGTGGGCAGTATAACTGCATAAAAGCATAACTACATGATCTTTGTCGAATAACCCATCTACGCAGATAAATGGACTTCCTTTATTAAACCTAATAAACATTTCGTGGACCCACATAGAAAACGCAGCAAATTATTACACAGCAATTTATTGTTTTTGTTTTACCCCTTTTATACAATTTTTTCCCCCCTTTCGTGGCTCCACATGACTTTAATTGGCTTACCCTTCTACGCAGATAAGTGGCCTACCTTTATTAAACCTAATAAACTTTTCGTGGTCCCACATAGAAAACGCAGCAAATTATTACACACTAATTTATTATTTTCGTTTCACCCCTTTTATAAGATTTAATTTTTTTCATTCTCTTGAGATTGTGTATGGAAAGGGATTGTGAACAATTTTCAAATTTCCCACCCCCACCCGAACCATGAGCTGTAGGTCTCGATGTCATGGGGACTATATCCCATCGCATGTATACATCCCACACCGGGCGAGAGAGAAAACTATCCCCTAGCGAGCGAAGCGAGCAACATCCTCTACACGCGTCGGTTTTCAACGGGGTTTTTCCTACGAACTCAGGATTGATTATAATATACCCTATCGCATCTATACATCCCACAGAGAGCGAGCGAAGTGAGCATCATTCCATACAAATTTCAAATCACCCTTAGCGATCTATCGTTTCTAATCATTCTACATGTCCCACTCAACAGTAATGACCATCGAATCTGTACAGCCATACCGAGCGAGCGAAGCGAGCGAGAAAACTAGGCTAGTAATAATATAAAAGAATCTGTGAGGCCAAGCAGAGGGAGTTTCGTAGAAGTTTAGCCGACCGTTTTCTGTATACTGAGCATCCCAAAGCGTTTTGGAGGCTGGTGGGAATTCTTAGGTTGAACAGGACGCGGACGCTTGGAGATATTCCAATGGTATAATTTTCATGCTCAATGTGAGGGGAATTGAAGACTACATTCCTACATACGTTCCTCGGATTTGTCGGACAGAGACTTCACGCTAGAAGAGTAGCAATGACTAGTATCATGTTCCAAATCTGGCAAGGCTTCTGAACTTGATCGGATTAGCAGTGAGCTTTATAAAAATGCTTTTGCTGCAAATATTTTCAATGATGTTTATGATACGTCCGATCGATGGTTTTTCCTGCTCACAAGAAAGGAGACCTCTATGATGCAGGGAACTATCGAGGACTATCTTTCAGTGATAAGAATACTTGACTGTTCTCGGCACATCTTCTGGAGAGGCTGAACTGTTGTGTGGCTGAAAATTCTCTACTCAATCAATAGTAGGCAGGTACAGTACAGTTGGCTGTATTTATATACTGACGAATTCGGCTTAACTTTGACGTACGACCCGCCCTTGTTAGAAACTCAATGCTATCTTTGTGAATTTCAGGGGTGCATTTGATGGAATACGCCATGATCTGATCCTTCACAAGTTTAAAAACATTGGAAGTAGTTCTTGCATATTCAATCAAAAATGTATGGGGCTGGGAAGGCTGTGGTCAAGAGCTGTCAGGGATTGCCCAAACTTTGAACATCGAACAAGGAATAAAACAGGGCTGTGTCAGGTCATTAGTCAGCCGTCAGATCAATACTCTCATTTACAGCCCAGGTGTGGGGTTTTGGTGTTTACTTACCTATCTGCTTAGAAAGTCCAGGCTTATTTCATCATACTTGTACTAGGCCTTCCGTCAATTCCCCTAACTATATATTGATCTTTGAGGCCAATCTGGAACCCAACTTTACATAACACTGCAGATACTTGCAGAAAGTGCTAGCTAAGATGCCTAAAACTATACTAGAACATTTTGATAAAAAGACATTTTTATTAAAATTTGCTAATAAACGAAATGTTCTTAGCTTATTAGAACTAAAAAGTTCTTTTGAATGTCCAAGTTGATGAGTCAGTCTTTGAGTACAAATGCCTAATTATTATTTATACTCAAAGGTACACGTTCGCTGCCGGTTCTAATACCTGGTTTGGGAATTGCTATAGCTCGCATAACTTGGCACATGGGTTTGGCTTCTTCTTGACGCCAGGAATAGCTGCAAGACTTTGGGTCAATAGCAAAGTCTTTTATAAGTATGTTGTTTCGTGGTCTCCAGCGATTCCGTTGAAAACGTTTCGCTGTGCGAAATGAAATGAAAATGAGAAAAGATACCTACATGATAGAGATAAAACAGTTGAAACCACTTGTAAACAACTAAATTATCCATTCATCATCTAGGCAGTATATCTTCTGAACGCACCAGTTTTGTTTGATTTTATTCGATAATGAATTTCTATGGTCTACCAAGAAATTACACCGTTTTTAAGGTTGTCCATTCAATACAAAAAAGCTTGCATACGAGTGTGCAACGCATTGGGACATTTTCATGTGTTTACCTATTGCTTTTTACCTCACTGTAGGATTTTATAAACTACCCTCCGTTGTTGTCAGAATGTGAAACGAATCATTAACATAATAACTATCTATAGCTATTTGTTGTATTTTTCAAACCTCACAATGCGTTGCTGTTGTCTACTCTACTTAGCTTTTATCTCATTTACATTTGTAAACAAAATATGAGAACAGTTATGCCCATAGCTCCGCTATTCGTATAGTCAATATGTTATGGAGAACATGAAAATGTTCGTTAAATCGAGAGCTTTCCAACGAGCGGTGAACGATTTTTGTGGGTTAAAAAGTGTAGAAAATGAACAAACCTAACAACGGGGTCGTTGTCAGCGGAAATCATTATAAAGGCACTGTAACACAATTTCGTTACGTGACAGTTTTTTGTGCAATGTGCCAGGGCAAAGAAAGAAATGTCAATAAACGAAGTAAATCTATGCTGCCCTATAAAGTGGCTATTGAAATAATTAATAGGGATATTTTTTGGTTCAGAGAACTTAAGAGGGGGCCAGAGGCTCGAGGGTGTCCAATTCAATGGCGAGGCCCACCGTGAGGATACCCTGCACGAGTTATCACTTCTAGTAACCCTGTATATCAGGATCTGGACCACTCGGTGAGTTGAAATCGTCGCTGAGCCACCCAATCCACTCACTCTTCTGGGTTCTCATGATGAGAGTCTCTGATAGGCTTAAACCACACACCATCCACGCCCGATAATGCAAGATCTCTCGATAATGCTCTCTTTGTAATATGAGTCAGCTGGAAATCACTTTGTCGGGGTTTGCTCAATACTGAGAGAGTTTCGAGTTTGGTGTTTTGACAAGGGAATTTGGGATTTTGAAAACCCTGAATACGGAAAATAAATAGCCAACCCTTGCTAGCTAGGTAATGTAGGTAATCAAATTCCAGCCCCTTTATTATTCAAAATCGCATCATGTATTCATAAGATTCAATGGATAACACAGCCGAAGTCACTGAAGTCACTTTCAGAGTTAATGACACTACGGCCCTCCTGCTCCATCAAATTCTCCACGATTTCCTTGTTGTTCATCGTCCGAAACTAATCAAAAAACGTCCAAATCATCAAAATACAACACCATCATATTCGGAAAAGTAAACAGAATGAATGAAACAACGCGAAACGAGTAAGCAGTGGTGGAGGTTCTGTTTTTATAAATAATTATTATCATTATTTTTTATTATGAAGTATCCTACATCGGAAAGCGAGAAGAATAAGAAATACCCATTAACCCACTCCTTTAACAGAAAATTGTCACGCTAGGCAGTGATATCCTCTTACAAGAGTTAATCTCATCACTAGTTTCAGAATACACCGGCAGAATCTTGAAAATCAACAGAGGGCGATGGGAGGTAGAGGGACGCAGAAAAACAAATTGGTCCTCAAGGCAGTCAGGGTGTTATGTGCATTCCTAGATACTTCCGAGTTAGTTAGGATTACTCCTATGCATACTAATTAAAGTAGGTATTGAATGTGATGTTGAGGGGTTGTTGTGTAGGTCTTTTATTATTTACCTTCCCCAAGCTGTTACTAGAGTTAGTTGACGACGTTTCATCACTCATTCCCACTCCAAAAATCTGACATGTAATAGGTATGTTGGGTCGCACTCAGAAACAGCTGATCCACCATGCCCAAACTGCTACTAGATTGAGTGGGCGCCGTTTCATCACTCATTCCCGTGCCAGAAATCGTTTGGACTTAGACAACTAGGTATGACCACGATGAGGTGAGGAAGTTAATTTGATCGGAGGAGACTACAGTAAAACACCGCACAAAGATCACCAAGCTGTTGTGTAACAATTTGCAGCTCATTTATTTGCCTATCAACTTTACAGCAGAACTGCCTTGAAAGTGTAGAGTGGGTTACCTAGAGTAAATGGATACATAAATATACTATACTTGAAGCTTGATGTTTGAACTCATTACCATTTGGTTGCGAAGATAACCCACGTTGTTGCTACTTATTTTCAAATCACTTGCAAGGAGCTGCTCTGCGTTTTGTATGGCGTCCGGAGCCTTGATGAGAAGGCCATTGAGAACAGAAGTGTTGTATAAAATATTGGCTATAAACGTCAACACCATTACTGTCAGCAGAGCGATACGAGTTGCATTCCTATTTCCAGTGAATTCAATACCTGTGAAGAGTAACATTTTTGTGTTAACGTGAGTCGTAGTTACATTTGGTAAATCAATCAGTCTGACCAGAATTAATTGAAATAGTGTCGGTTTATGATTGGCTCTCAGGTTACCCAGCCTTCAGCCGACACTAAGAAACTTGGGAACAACGAGCTTTAGGAACTTTTTTTGTCCTGATCAAGGAAGATTGAGTCTAGGAACACTTTGAGTAAGAGCGGTGAGTACATGAATACTATGTAGGTAACTGAACATTCCTAATCATTTTTCGGAGATATTTGCATTCAAATATTTCGTTATTTGCTGAATCATCAGTAGGTGATGACCTCAGGAAAACTGTAGGTACATTTTCGTACTCCCAGGTCCTATCTACAAGGTCAACTATTCATTTGCAATAAATACAAATAATCAAATGTTACAGGATAAAAAACGAGAATGGTGGACTCATCATGTTTTTATTCTCAACAAAAATGAAGGGGAAAAAAAAGCTGAATTAACTTACGAAAATAACTAATTTTCATCATGGTTCCCTTGATCAGTCATTTTCCATGCGCTGGGGCTTCGATAAAATGCTAGAGATTCAATTATCTATTTCATCAGCTTCACAATGAAAGTTCCAGTCATTCAGCATGATCTTATGAGCGAATTTTCGTAAATTATCGTATTATTTATTATGTTACGTTGTTTTGAAATTTGAGCACTTTGAAATAGTTAATAAAAAATTCTATGGCAACAAAAATCGTTGTAAATAATACTCTGCGACTAGAAAAAGATTTGGAAATTTTAGCTATTATAGGGAGCTTTTATCAATCTTCAGCAAATAATAATGAAATTTAAGTAAATTTTTCAGGATAATTTTTTTCATACATTTTGTAATGTTCTAGTTTGCCATTGATAAACTATTTTTGACTAACATTTTGCTAAAAATTTAAATAAAAAATAACAATTTTTAGCCGATTTAGCTATTTTTAATGATTTTTTAAATGAGTACATTTTTTGAAATTTTACCAATTTAATGTGCTCAAAAAGTGTTGGCCATCAAAATCATCCTTTCGTTTTGAAAGCTTGATTTTTTGGCGCATGAACGGAATTTTTAGCTCAATCCTAAGGAGAGTTATCGTCTGAAATGACACACACACACACACACACACACACACACACATATATATATATATATATATATATATATATATATATATATATATATATATGTATATATATATATATATATATATATATATATAATTCTTGTTGTTTTGGAAATTTCATATGTGTCAGCGTTACTAATCAACAAAATTCTGATAAGTTTTATGGGTTTGATGGCTAATCGTTATGATTGAGTCCTGGAGGACGATTAGCGCCAAGTACCCACCTAAAAGCTCTTTCGGCTTGTTGTAGTTGCTGGTCATTTGCATGTTTCGGCATCTTCTTCAATACCTGCACCCCATAGGACTCGTCAAAAGATGCCCCATGCTATTCAGCATGCGTCTTGACTGGAAGAGGACGTGGTTGGATGAATGATGCCCTATGGTTGTTCATACGTAAATTCAAAGTAGTGGCTTTTCCAACGTAGAAAGCCACTTTTTGCATACCGCTGTTCCCCGACATCTGTAAGTGTGGTTAGTGTTTGCAGAGGTAAAGTTAGAGTCCTCTATCACCAAATTGCACAACTTACATTGCATGTCCACATGCTATACCCTTTTTTGAGAATTCGTTGCCTGGACTACGATGTGTATGAACTACGATGTTTTCTAGTTACTAGAAAAGTCTTCCAAACAAAATAGAAGTTGGAGATTTAGAAGGGATACAAGAAGTGGTACACACTCCAAGGCTATAAACCAAGCATTAGTGAAAATTGGTGGGAGCAGGAACATTCTTCGACGAGGCACCTTTCTGTATTTCTGATTGTTTAGTGACTGACAGTGCGTTTGGCAACTGACAGCAATTTTTTACTAAAATGCGACACATACGGTAACAGGGCCGTGTGTTCTTAAAAAGAAGATTATGGCGAGGAGGGAAGAAACCTCAAAGACGGGATGGCTCCAAGAACCTCAAACTTTTGAAAAAGAGGCCTCACGAGACCTCCCTCAGCAGAATGTGTATGATGAACCTGGTGCGATAAAAAATGAGAAGGGTTTGTTTTAGCGAATTTTCGTAGAAAATGAAGCTATTGCAGAGGATTAAAAAAAATTTTTCGATTTTGATCTTGGTCACAGAAATTAGAGAAATGAAAGTCATCCTTGTTGTTTTGGAAATTCCATATGTGTCAGCGTTACTAATCAACAAAATTCTGATAAGTTTTATGGGTTTGATGGCTAATCGTTATGATTGAGTCCTGGAGGACGATTAGCGCCAAGTACCCACCTAAAAGCTCTCTCGGCTTGTAGTTGCCGGTCATTTGCATGTTTCGGCATCTTCTTCAATACCTGCACCCCATAGCACTCGTCAAAAGATGCCAAATGAAATTCAGCATGCGTCTTGACTGGAAGAGGACGTGGTTGGCTGATTGATGCCGTATGGTTGTTCATACGTAAATTCAAAGTAGTGGCTTTTCCAACGTAGAAAGCTGGTCCTCCATCTAAACACTTTTTGTATACCGCTTTTCCCCGACATCTGTAAGTGTGGTTGGTGTGTTTGCAGAGGTAAAGTTAGGGTCCTCCATCACCAAATTACACAACTTTCACCTTGCTCGTCCAATGGGTGTAAACCGTCTTGCTGTCTCTGTGGGGGATGTGATAGAGGTTGTCGATGGGAGAGGATGTCACCGAGATTCTTTCCTTGTCGGTAGGCTAATCGAGGGGTTTCATTGAAAACATCACGTGTCAGAGTGCCAATCACCCATGTGTGTGTATCAACTCGTATGCAAAAAGTGTTTGGATGGAGGACCAGCTTTCAACTTTGGAAAAGCCACTACGTTGAATTCACGTATGAACAACGATAGGGCATCAATCAGCCAACTGAGTGCTATGGGGTGCAGGTTGGTTACGTGCAGAGGTGGGGAGTGTAATATAACACACCAATTACCCAAACATTCTGAAGATGTGAGCAGAACTGAATGCCCCCGAAGCCAGGTTCTCAATTCTGAGTGATGTATACGATATCAGGAAAAGCCGATTCCAGTAGATATGTCCAGAAACAATGAAAATATGTAGAGTGCGATAGAGTGCGATAGAGTGCGATAGAGTGCGGTAACACGTCTTGTGTTTCGACAGGAATAGATCCACGAAGGAGGAACCCTGAAGAATCTGTTTCCAGGAATGCTGATGATCCTGATATTTAGGGATGCTGATGACCCAACAGGTGAAAGAAAAAGTGTGAAGGAAGATGCATACGAGCTTGGGGTTTCTCGTCGAGATGGCAGAGAGAGACTGATCCCGTTAATTATAGCTGCTGGATTACCGTGGAAGGGACGGCTTCGGGGGGGGGGGTGATAACTGAAGAAAGTGGACTCGAAGTCGCGCACAGAGTTCACGAACCCGGCCACATCGTCGGAATAATAATCGGTAATAAAAACAAACAATCGCTTCTAGTTGGCGTCAACACAGGTATTGAAGAAGATGCCGAAACATGCAAATGACCGGCAACTACAAGCCGAGAGAGCTTTTAGGTGGGTACTTGGCGCTAATCGTCCTCCAGGACTCAATCATAACGATTAGCCATCAAACCCATAATACTTATCAGAATTTTGTTGATTAGTAACGCTGACACATATGGAATTTCCAAAACAACAAGAATGTATATATATATATATATATATATATATATATATATATATATATATATATATATATATATATATATATATTCATGTGGAAAAGCGTTAAACTCTTGAATTCGTTTCAGAATGTCTCAAAACGGAATCCAATGAAGAAAGTTTTCGAAAATTTTGATTTTAAATTTTTTTAATCCTCTGCAATAGCTTCATTTTCTACGAAAATTCGCTAAAACAAACCCTTCTCATTTTTTATCGCACCAGGTTCATCATACACATTCTGCTGAGGGAGGTCACGTGAGGCCTATTTTTCACAAGGTTGATGTTCTTGGAGCCATTCCGTCTTTGAGGTTTCTTCCCTCCTCGCCATAATCTTCTTCGTAAGTACACACGGCAATGTTTCCGTATGTGTCGCATTATAGTAAAAAATTGCAGTCAGTTGCCAAACGCACTGTCAATAATCACTAAACAATCAGAAATACAGAAAGGTGCCTCGTCGAAGAATGTTCCTGCTCCCATCAATTTTCACTCATGCTTGGTTTATAGCCTTGGAGTGTGTACCATTTCTTGTACCTCTTCTAAATTTCCAACTTCTATTTTATTTGGAAGACTTTTCTAGTAACTAGAAAACATCATAGTTCATACACATCATAGTCCAGGCAACGAACTCTCCAAAAAGGGTATAGAGGGAAATCTTTGGAACACAAAATGTCGAATCATAGCCTTGTTTGACCTTGTATGGAGGTAAAAATATCAAAAGTCCCGTTTTAGCAAATTTTCGTAGAAAATGAAGCTATTGCAATGGCTCGGAAATTGTTAAAATAAAATTTTTTTGAAAAATTTCTTCATTAAAATCCGTTTTGAGGCATTTTGAAACGATTCCTGAAGTTTGCGCTTTTTCATATATATATATATATATATATATATATATATATATATATATATATATATATATATATATACGACCGCTTTCAGATTCCCTACACCTAATGTCAGGCATACCTACCTGAAGTCATAACTATTCTGATGAATGAACAGACAGACATAATTTCAATATTCAGGTAATATATATAATAAGTTGCTGTTTGTCGATTCAACATACTTTGTTGAGCAATTGTCGAAAATATTATGAACAACCCTTCTTTCCATTGGTATGGATCGGTGGTAGATTTATCTTTCATAAGCAGAACACAGAGAACAAACCCACAGACAGCGCATGCGCAGAAAAAACTGATCCATGCGCCTACTGACATCGGAGCCACAAGTGCGTTCACGGAACCCAACGCCACAGGCTGGCGAAATGCGAGGAAAAACCTACAACAAAGAAAACCTGGCAGTGAATTAAATTTTACTATACAGTGGACAATTTGAATGAATGAACATCAAAGTGAAATGTTAGGGAGTGAGGCACTGTTGGTAAATTGATTTCATGGTAAGTTTTATATGGGATTTCTTTGTAATTCAATACATCATCTCGTGTTCTTCACTTCGTCTTATCCTCGCCACTACAAAACTAATTCACTCAGCTAATCTAAGGAGCTTAAGCCTTCACGATCCGCTTCTAGATGTCCCAACAGGCCTATTTTTCAAATTTCAGCTTCATAGATTGTATAGCAAGGAAATTAGCTCCGGATATTAATCAGCTGACCAGTTAGTAGAGCTCCAGACTTCATGATTCGTTTCTAGATGTCCCAAGGGTTCTCCATTTTAAATTTCAGCTGCATATTTTGAATAGCAAAGAAATTAGATCCGCCGCTAATTCAGTCTCGTTTTTCCGTGACAATATCTTCTTTATATATAATTCCGAACGGTCTTTGAAATTGTGAAGAACTTCGCGGTCCGATTTCAGTGTTAGACGACTCATTCGAATCAGCACGGCCCCAAGTTTGTTGCAAAAGTGTCGCCGTTCGTCTCTATACCCGCCTTGATCGTGTTCTGGGCGGTGCTTATCAACGAGAGTTGTTTATTAGGCTGTGTCGGTAACAACAGTTGCCATCAATTCACGGTAAGTAAGAAACGTTGTGTAGTTACTAACATCTTGGAGAGTTATTTCTGAATGAAGAAATTGAAACTGAAGAACTTAGCGGACTTTATATATAATTCCGAACGGTCTTTATATATAATTCCGAATCAGCACGGCCCCAGGTGTCGGTAAGTAAGAAACGTAGTGATGGGGTCTTTTCTGATCAGCTGAGTGAGCTAAATTCTTTCCTGTTCACTGTAGGAAGTTGATATTTGATAGGGAGACTCTCTGTTTATTATAGGTTGTGGCAGTCACAACAGTTGCCACGGTAAGTAAGAAACGTAGTGTAGTTACTAACATCTAGGAGAGTTATTTCTGAACGATCTTTGAAATTGTGAAGAACTTCGCGGACCGATTTCAGTGTAGACGGCCTCAAGTGTCGCCGTCCGTCTCTGTGCTTATCTTGATTGTGTTCTAGATTAGGGCTTTCCAAGCCCTAACAGGCCTCTAGTTTTCTAATATTTTTCACATTTATGTCCCAGTGAAAGCTAAAATCCAAAGTCTATATTGATTGCAAAATAAGTTATCTTTAGCTATTGATGTAATAATGAATCTGGACCTCGTGATGTTTTATCATGACATCTACAGAATTGGGGACATTGGAAATGAGGATGGCCTTCATTATTCCCGTTCTTTCCTATATACATCAAAATACAGTTTTTATCTACGCGTTCTGCGTTCGTGTTACCATATACTTAGAGCTAGTTACTGTAATCTATTTAAATAAATGGCAATCGAAATATAGCTAATATTATATTATTATTCATACATACGTTACGCTACCCAATACACCAAGGAATGATACGAGATCAAGCCGCTCACCGATGTATTTACTAGCAGCCATCCCAAAATCCCTTCGGCTCGTGATGAGATCTTTCAACATACCAGTCGCAGTGCCGTTCGGGAATATTGTGTGCCATTTGGTGTATACTTTCATGTCGAAACTGAGTGATTGAGAAAACAAACAGTATGAAAAAAGGTGTGAAGCCATTTATTTAATCCCTACTATCTACCATACATTCTATCATATTTTTTCTTCTGGATCTACCGATAAGTAGGTAGCGGAAGCATTTTTAGCGAATTTTTGAAGAAAATTAAGCTATTGCTCTCGCCTCAAAATTTGTAGAATGTGAATTTTTGAGAAAAAAAAATTATGCAGAAATCCGTTTTAGGCTATTCTGAATCATATTCTGAAGTTTAACGCTTTTAGCGAATTTTTGAAGAAAATTAAGCTATTGCTCTCGCCTCAAAATTTGTAGAATGTGAATTTTTGAAATAAATTTATGCAGAAATCCGTTTCAGACTATTCTGAATCATATTCTGAAGTTTAACGCATTTTTTTATGTATGTATGTATGTATGTATGTATGTATATATGTATGTATGTATGTATGTATGTATGTATGTGTCATTCCAGACGATAACTGTCCGTAGAATTGTGCTAGAAACTTCAAACAAATTTTAAAATGTTAAGGACACAAAACGAAAGTTCAAGTTCGTTGGCCAGCATGATCGGATTATATCTTCGGGTTGAAATTTTCAAAAATGTAGTCGGAAATTTCAAAATAGCCTGTTTTTTGCGATTTGTTGTGCGAAATACTTTTTTCAGCATACTAACATGTGGTATATTCGGAATCAGCGTAAAATGTCCTATAAGAATATGTATCAAGTTTTCAAAAATTTCAAAGTTGAAAAATCAGTCAAAAATCGAAATAATCGAAGATTTCTTCAAAAATTCGCTCATGGGGTCATGCTGCATGACTGGACTTTTTTATGTATGTATGTATGTATGTATGTATGTATGTATGTATGTGTCATTCCAGACGATAACTGTCCGTAGAATTGTGCTAGAAACTTCAAACAAATTTTAAAATGTTAAGGGCACAAAACGAAAGTTCAAGTTCGTTGGCCAGCTTGATCGGATTACATCTTCGGGTTGAAATTTTCAAAAATGTAGTCAACAATTTCAAAATAGCCTGTTTTTTGCGATTTGTCGTGCGAAATAATTTTTTCAGCATACTAACATGTGGTATATTCGGAATCAGCGTAAAATTTCCTATAAGAATATGTATCAAGTTTTCAAAAAATTTTAAGTTGAAAAATCAGTCAAAAATCGAAATAATGCCGTTCGCTGGTTGTAAAAATTGGTAATATTCTTCAAAAATTCGCTCATGGGGTCATGCTGCATGACTGGACTTTTTCAACTACCTATTGGCTGTTGAAAAAAAAAGTTAGTTTCGCTAAAATCAAAATTTCTACTTGCATTTTCGGGTTTAGACCGCTCTGAATAACTGTCGTTTCATTTCAATCTGTTTGAGTGTGTGTTTGTATGAGTGCCCACAAATCCTCGTTACAACTTTTATTGAGCATGCGCAAACATAAAAATCCTTCAAGCACCATTTTCTCAAGGCTATAAGTTTGATCTCGCTCAAACTTGGAGGGTTTGCGGTAAATGACGATTTGAGTGAATGATGAGAGAGATGTATAATTTTCAACTACAACCACTTAAGTTTTGATGTTCGGGTATCTATAATCACACGAAAGCTATCAAAGTCGAACGGATGTGCAAAACAAATTGTAATAATGTACATACGAATTATGAAGTTTGTCAGAGGTGACAAGCGGAGTGTGGGGTACGCCGCTTCGACGTCTATTCCATGTAAATGTGGTCCAATCTCCACATATCCCCTCACCCTTTGTGCGCCTCTTCCACACCTCTAGAGTCAGTTTGGAGGAGCGTGCCTCTTTAGGCACCTCCCAAAATAAACACGCAGAACGATCCAGATTTTAATTAAAACTTTGTGAATTGTATTGTATTCCATAAAAACATACATGCGACACCATGAAAATCCTCGTGACTCTCGTAGTCAGTGAACATTTTAGGCCTATGCACTTCATTAACTGCCTATATTCGCCGTTCCAACGCCACACCTCCACCTCTTCTCCACATCTTATGTGTGAATTGGACTCCCCGGTGTGATGACGCACCTGCACCTCGCCTGCAACTTGCGTCCGCTTGTCACCTTTATGTGTGAATCGCCCCTGAGACTAATGGTCCGACTTTCATGAAATTTGCGGGTTGATTTATAGATAATCTTCTACCAATTCTATCACCGTATATGTGCTTTGGATGGTCGATACCGGTGGAGACAGCACAGTAGGCGCATTCGCAAAATTAATTATAGCCCATTTCGGTATATTAGCATGTCTATACATACCTTACTGTTCTATAGTCATTCAATAATTGTTAGCCTAATTATTACTACTATTGAGCCAAATTGACCGGACTTTATTATCGACAAATTCCATTGCTCAACAGAATCCCGCATTCCGGGGCACACTTCTATTTCATCGACTGACGGGATGAAAGTACCGGGTTGGACAGTTTCAAAATTTACTCAACGGGGCTCCGCGTGCTGGGGTGAATTTTGATCCTTCCTCTTCCTTTTATATCCATAGTAAACTAGAGATTTTACTGGTCAAGACTCGCACTGATACTCAAGCAGCATTCACTCAATCTCAAATTCAAACACAACTGCAAATTCACAACAGATGGGAAAGTTGGGTCTGGACGCGGTGAAAGAATGTCATTTTAGATGTTTAAATGTCAATTTCTTGCATATTAATTATATTTTACAGATAACATATGAATGGAATTCGTTAAGCAAGTCTGCCAGTAAATATGACTTTTTTAAGCTAAAAGTGCACCTGGGAAGGCTGGAGGCTCTGGAGCAATCTCTTACCAATTGATGGTGTTCTAATGGTCCTTAATATATATATATATTAATTGCTATGCAATTCTGCTAGGCCGACCCCCAATAATTTTTTATGTAACGTCCGGAACAAAATTGAAGATGATTTTCACGTACAACCGAGTAGTTGAAGTTGCTATAGATTGTGTACAATTTCAGTCTTTTTTCACGTACAACCCAGCCGTTGTTAGGGGAATGAAACTTCCGCAGTTTTCATCGCACAAAAATCGTTCGCCACTCGTTGGAGCGCTTGATTTATGTGATAAATGTTCACATTTCAAGCTACCAATTTCCCTCTCCTTACATTCCAAAACTAAGTTGATTCAGGCTAAGAATTGCATAGCAAATTATCCTCGTTTTCTACGCAGTTTCCGGCGATGCGCGAAGCGCCGAGTATAGATTAGGGGGGTCCAGGGGGGCGAAGCCCCCCGGCGAGGCGCGAAGCGCCGAGTAAATATATATATATATATATATATATATATATATATATATATATATATATATATATATATATATATATATATATATATATATATATATATATCTACATTGGCTCTGATATTAGCCTGAAGAAATTAAATCAATACATTAGAGGCAGAAGATTTACTTTGAGGACGTACCATAAACCTTCACCACAGATATTGAGAGAGGAGAATATTCAGAGGAGGTTGTGTAGCTTTTACTACGTCATTCAGTACACTTGTGGAAAGGATAACATGTTAGCCGATGCACTCTAAAGACTTCCTTGAAGGTAATATCCCCAAGTCGTTCAGAGAAGAAGGTTTTCCCTGCGTATGCAGGATATGCCGGTCGCTACATCAACTCTTCCGAAATCTCTCAAATCGGATATTTTGTTACAGCAGGTGATAAGTTTTCTTGAGAGAGGATGGCCAGAGCAGAAAAGCTTAGAAGCTGAAATGTTTTCTCATCTTGAGAAAAGATTAGAGCTTTCGTATGATGTGGAACGGAAGAATAGTGGTCCCAAAAGAGCTTAGGTTCAATGTTTTACAGATGCTACATGAGCCATCCTGGGATTCGTTCCATGAAAGACGGAGATTGTTCTTACGTTTGGTGGACAATAACAGATCGAGAATGAGAACACCATTCTAAACAGTTCAGACCTTGCCAGGAATGAAGACCCAAACCAGAACAATTGCCAGTATATACATGGAATATCCCTTCCCAGCCATGGAGCAGACTGCATATTGATGGTTAGGGATATAACTAATTCTAAATGGATTGAGGTTATTGAAATTCGGTCAAGAAGCGGCTACGACAATGAGGCGCTTCCAGGCATTTTCGTACAGTATGGCCCGCCAGTCTCCATTGTGACAGACAATGGACTGCAGTTCACATCATATGACTTAGATTTTTGTAAGGTCAATAGCGCATCCACATTAAGGTAACTCCCTATCATCCCCGATCAAATGTATTGATAGAACGAGCTGTTCGCACTTTCAAGTCAAGGATCACCGCATCTAGCACCAAAATGTCAATGTTAAGGATAAAGTTCGAGAGTTCTTGTTTTCTTACAGAAACACACCGAATGCAACTACTGGGCGAACTCCAGAAGAATTGCTTGTGAGACGGCAACTCCGTTCATCTTGTAATCTTTTGAAGCCCAGCGTCTCAGTAAACGTTGAACTTGCCTTAACTGAATAGAAAATGTATAGGGATACACATACGAGTTACAGGTATTTTCAGGAGGGAGGAGAAGTGCGGGTATGCAATATGATGTCGTAAGGGTGCTAACCTGGAAGAGTAGTAGCAAGAACAGGAGATGTAACATATTAAGCATGCAGACCACTTGAGAAAAAAAAAAGAAGAAAAAAAGGGAGGAGAAGATGCATCACCACTTATTAGTTTCAGTTGTTTCTTTGTCACCAGACAACAAGAATTGTGAGATATTGGTTTTGTAAAATGGTTTCGTTTTAATAAATCCTTAATGTGGATGTGCTATTGACCTTACAAAAATCTAACTCATATGATGTGAACTGCAGTCCATTGTCTGTAACAATGGAGACTGTACGAAAATGCCTGGAAGCGCCTCATTGTCGCAGCCGCTTCTTGACCGCATTTCAATAACCTCAATCCATTTAGAATTAGCATCCACCACTAATAACCAGAAGTTTTAATAAACGTGTTGGAATGTTTTACTGAATATTCCTAATAGTTCATACACTTTGTGGCTATTCATTACCATGTCAATATTATATCAAGTCTTAAATTATTGAGATCAGGTTCAAGTTTCACAAGGAGAATGAGATAAATAGTTCAAGTATATTAATCATAATAGTAAGGACATGGCACACAGGAATTAAAACTCAAATACGATATCAACAGGACTTACTCAAAATTATAATAGTAACTGAGAAGATACAGCATCGAGTAGCTGTACCGTCTAAAACCTGCCACGTATGGAAGGTAATTTGGGTTCATGAAAGTTTCTTCGTCTTCTCTTCCCCGAAATGTGAATTCAGAAAGCTAGAACCATCAATATTCATTAATAATAGTCTTAGTTGTATATTAGGTAAAAGAACCGATCTTATTATAACATATAACATTAAAATTTGGTATAAATTTACTTTATACTTGTATGACGTAGGACACGGATAGTACATGAGTGGAAACACGGATTTCCTTGAAGGGGATAACAGCTACACAGCAGTGTTTTTGTAGCGTGTAACTCCTTGGAGAAGAAATGAATACTGGCGTTTTGTATGCCACACACCTGTGTTCCTATAAGTGTTCCTTTTGGAACACTTATGCACAATTTCTCAAATGAGATTGTGCATGACAAACAAACTAAAAATTCGTGAGTTAAAGTGTAAACCTCAAGTAAAACTGAGTTGGGGAGATTTGCAAGTATTACCATTCGATTCAGCGTGAACCGAAGAACGATCGATCGGTTTCGATTCGTAGAAACCGGCCCAAAACTCGCATTTTCATAGAGGGTCATTTTTCACGAAAACCCTTGATTTCATCGAAAAAACTTTTTTTTTTTTTTTTTCAACATTAAAACATAGTTTTCTTCCCTAATTAGCAAAGTAAAAGTAAAATTGACTATACCGCTGAAAAGGTGAGATTTTGGCGCAGTATTCACCGTTCTTGCATCTTGAAAAAATATTAGTTCCCATAGTTCAATACTCGACTGAAAAAACTCAACGTTTCCCAAATTGAGTAAAATTTGCCTCTGAGGGGGATTTTTCATGTCTCAAACCTTCATTCATAAGAAATTTAAGGAGAAAATTGAATGCTGTTTCCAACGGTATCCACAATATGAATTTATACAGCAAATTAAGGGAGTTATGATCATTTTAGTGACCAAAGGTCGAAAACACGAGAGAAAAAAATCTTAAAAATAAAATTACTCAAAAACTAAGCGTAAAAAAAAAATTTTTTTCGAATCAAAAACTGGAATTTTTGATTTCAAATGAGATCTAGAATTGACTTAGGTATGTAGTTCGGCAGACCTGTTTTGTGTACACCCTGTATATTACTTTTTTGTCATCCTTTTATATAATTTCGTAACGTCCGCCGAAATCGCGAAGCACTCCGTGGTCAGATTTTAGCGTTAGACGGCTCATTCGAACCAGCTCGACGCCAGAATTTAAGGAAATTAGTCCCCGTTCATCTCAACGCCCGTCTTGGTAGTGTTTCGGGCGATCCTTAACGACGAGCGTTGTTTTCACCATCGCAGTTGCTATCACCGTGCGAGGGGGCTGGTAACGCAGTAACCTACCTATCTCAATGTCTAGTCAGTAGACGAAATGTAAACATATGTCAGTTATAATTCTCCAGATTCCATTCATAATTACCGCATTGTTCGCTTTGTCCGAGTAAATGAGTGGAAGCCCGGCTAAGAGAGGAAGAGTGTTTAAAATGCAAGGGTCTGGGTTAGTCAATGGCGTCCGTTTGGTTGTCCGGGGCCTGAAAAGCAACACACTCATTTTGGGAATTCAGATTAGTACCCGCAAAGGTAATATCATTATTTTCTTTATTTGTTTACCAAGGATCAAACTACGTTCGACAGACCCCAATATGCCTTTTTTAATGTCAATGACCCAATTTCTCTTAAAGCTTGCATTAGCGATGAACATCAATAAGGCACAAGGCCAAACAACTGCAACAACTCTCTGGAATAATTCAATGGTGCAGCCCATTGAAAACCTATCTCGAGAATGGGAACAGCAAGAAGTATTTCAACTTTACCTCAAAGAGCAGGAAATGATACTTTCATCTTCTTCTTTGCCAACTAGGTATTTCGCAAAGTGATCCTAGCCGACATCCCAACGGTAAAAACGTCCAACATTTTATACATTTGCTTTCCCCCCCCCCCCCCCCCCCCCCGGATTTGCGCACCGTGACTCCTAACGACGCAGAATTGACACTCCACAAAATCCCGGTCAGGGACCTGACTGTAAACCTTATCCAATGGGAGAAACCGTTTGTCTTCAAAACGGATGACATTGTGGCCGCTCCCACATGACAATCAAAAATTACAAAAATACCTTCGAAGCGCAAATTGGAAACGACACCACATTCGACATAAATCCGGATAACATCAGTTGTGATTACATTTTTTTTTTTTTAAAGCACCTACTTGCCCATCCATAAGAGTAGTTCAACGACATTGTATCCTACCAATCAGCTTACCACTCGCTGTTGACCATAACTTCAATTAAATCTGGCAAATTATGCACAACATCAATATTCCTATTCATATTTGCCTAAATTATGAAGATGGTAAATACTTATTCTTCAGATGTTGACCCATGCTTATCTTCACAATAAAAAACGTCGGGCAAGTTGAGTGGGCTATATTGCTTCCTCACATATCGTAACATGGACGTATAGAATTAGTTGAAGAACAAAGTACAAGTCAAAATGATTAATAAGTCGACGTTATAAGAAATTAATGTTTGCGCATGCGCACAGATTCTTATTAACGTCTAGTCAAAATGATTAATAAGTCGAAGTTATAAGAAATTAACGTTTGCGCATGCGCACAGATTCTTATTAACGTCTAGGAGCTAAATCGCACAATCCTTAAAATTTTCATAAAAATCGGTGCATTAGTTTTGTCTGTGTCGATCAATTCTAGTTTTGAGCATGCACTAAAGCTAGTTCTCCACCAATCGCGATATAATTTATAGGGAACTTTCCTTGAATATATAACTATCTACTCCCCGAGTTTCAACGATTTCGGAATAATTGATGATAACAAATAGACGTTATAATAAATTAACGATTGCGCATGCGCACAGACTACCATTCATCTAGTATATAATAAGCTATCCCGCACAACACCTGAAAATTTCATCAAAATCGGAGTCTCGGAGTTTTGCCTGTGTCAATCGATATTATCTTCGCGCATGCGCAGTGTTTATTACTTTACCAATCGCGATATAATTCATTGGGCAATGTTCCAAAACATATTCCCAATCACCTACTGAGTTTGAACGAAATTGTACCAACAAATGGTGAGAAATCAGCGTTATGAGAAATTCACGTTGCTTTGAAAATTATATGGGACCCTCTAGGAGCAAACCCGCACAATTCCTGAAAATTTCATCGGGATCGGATTGAAACTTGGTATAGTTTTGGGCGTGACAAGGATTTACCACAGACAGACAGACACGGAGCCAAAATTGATCAGCAAGCTCTGAAACGCAAAAAGCAAGTGGAAATTTTGATTTTGGAGGACAACAATTGTTTTGACTTCAATCACGAACACAAAGCTTCCCTACCTTGGGTAGTGAGGAAGCAATAAAACAACTTGTTTTAAGGAATTTTGAACTATTTCTGTACTATAATATATGTAGTTCAAAATTCCTTGAAACAAGTTAAGTTATTATTTTTATTTTGAAGATGAACATGCCAAAAGAATTTAAAGAACAAACTCACAATAGTTAAATTTGTCTTACATGTTTTCCTCGTTTGGGGGGGGGGGGGGGGGCTGGCCCCTCCCCACTTATATTCGATTCTGAGACATAAACACACATTCATTTTTATGCAGATAGATTGGTCACTTTGATTTGATACTTACACTTACGAGCACTAACAATCAAGATTATTTTTACCTATCTAAAAGTTTACTAATTGAACGTTTATTAATCACTCACTCACCACAGTTGATGCTGAAAATCTGTACCCATTAAAGTTGTTCCTTGGGGGCAACACCTTGTAAATTGAATCTGTAAAATATTATGAAATATTATAATATCTCATTTTTTGCCTATTTAATACATCTTATTAGACCTCAATAGCAGTGGCAAACATGATGTTACGCCTGTGGTTTCTGTAAGTACTGACACTCCCTATGAAATACGCTGAGCGCAATTGTATTTTCTGGAAATGGTTTCACTGGGAGACCAAATACTTCGAGCAAAATAGTAAAATAATCAAATAAACTCGGCCCTTCGGGCCTTACAGGGGGACAAGTCCCCTAGACCTCCCAGATCTTTCCACTGAGAGCCTACTGCACAAATTCACGAAACATGGAACTGCTTCTAACGATTATATAATAATGATTATGTAAACCAGGACTCGGGTCCTTACAGAATATTTTTTTCAGCTTACTCAGTTGATCAAGATGGAGTCCTTCATTTCATTCGACTCTTTTTGTTACAGAGAGTCTTCCTGTCAAATTTGAATTTCACAGCGTGAACACTCAACTGATTTGGAAAGAGCCCATCATCATAATCGTCTCCCCAAAGAGTCTCCCTGTCAAATTCTACTTCCTATGGGGGAACCGAAGGGCGAAAAGAAACTCACAGCGAGAGGACCCGCTTATAAACAGCATGCAACTACAGAAGCAACTTGGGGAAACAAAGTTCTTAGTCCAGTAAGTAAATCTAGGTTCAAAAAGGCCGTTTTCAGGAAAAACGTATAGAAGTTTTTTTCTCAATGGTTCTCTATGTTTTGTGGGTCGCTAAATTTGAATTTTAGGTTTGCCCCCTCGCCAGAGGTGAGCTAACTTCAGGAAACGCGAAAAACATCGAAAATTTCGGACTTTTTTCAGTTTTTTGCATTTATCATGAAAACTGAACGGTATGTTTTGGCGAAAATACAAAATTAAAGTTGATAACATTTCCTACAAGATTATATAATCAAGTTTTTTTTCTATCTTCAATAGGACCTTCACTAGAGCGCTCTGAAAATGGACTTTGGTTTGACTCGAAGTGAAAAATGCAGGAAACTCGAATTTACCGTAGCGCTTCTATGCCATTGAGTTGTAACATGATTATACGATGTTTTTCCATCAATATCTGATAAGTCTGGGTCATTATAATTGGTTGGACGATCGTCAGTGAGGTGCGCTTACAGAGGGTGCATCCACCCGGCGCAGGGCACTCACGCTCAGCGTAGGTACTGTTCCACCCCTCCATATCCTTATTGTCATCTTAATTGGAATAACGACGCCATCAAATGTTTATTTCCTAGAACCAGGGCGAGGAAAAGTTGCTCCAAAACTCTACTACCCTCACACCACCACTGATCCCCTTCTGAAGGAGTTCGTTATCTTTCCTCATGCAGCAAGCGGTTGTGATACGACTTCAGTCCTCTACCAGGTGGGGGCAAATAAAGGCAATGAAGACTGTCGAAAGATACAGAGATCTTCACCCCTATATTCGTATCTTTTACGACCCTTGCGCCACATCTAAATGCATTGCTGAGGCTGGGGAAATGTTCCTTGTAGCCTTGTATGGTAGAGACCATCATTCCACCACTCTGAACAAGGTCAGACACAGACCATATCTGACCACAGCATACACGGTCAGTGGCAACATCGCAGCACTGCCTCCCACTTATGCCACAGCCACACAGCTTTAATTTAGAGTGTACTGCCAAGTACAACAGTGGCTGGGCAACAAGGTGGCACCTGAAATATGGGGATGGAGGAAGGTAGGCTGCAACTTGTATACTCTTGTATACGACTTGTAACCATCCTCAAAGGACCTGCGACTTGTAAACTCTTCTATACGACTTGTAACCATCCTCAAAGGACCAGCCCCTGAATCATTGCTTGGGCAGCTGTCATGCAGTTGTGAGAAGGGCTGCAGGGGGAATTGTGGGTGCCGTCGGAAAGGCTTGTTTTGCTCAAAACTGTGGAAGGTGTGTGAGGGGCCAGAATATCGACATCAATGTCTCATTGTTTGACTAAGAGGACATATATGAAGATTTACATCATTTGGACGGTACTTATTTTTACTTATCAACATTTCAAGTAGCAACTAATATTTATTAAGTTCATATCTTCAACATGAATGTGAATATTACAGGTCTCATTCAGTTATCATGGTATGTTTTCAGAGGAGGTACTACTAACACCTACCATCCTCGCATCAGAAGGGACCCCCACCCCCGAGCCAGAACAAACCCCCACCCCCAGGAACCAAAACGTCGGCCTGACGCTCAGCGTGGGCCCTCTGAGATTAAGAGAAGAAAAAAAAAAATATATATATGTATATATATATATAAATACGCAATACATTACCTTTACGCTTTTAAAATTACTAATCATAACTAATTCTCGAATTTATACTTTCTATCCATTCTTTTCCAGACAAAAAACGAGCGACAACAGAACGAGCCACAACAGAAGAACATTTTTTGCCTCTACCATAATCATTATTATTTATTGCCTCAATTACCTGTATATATTACATTTTTTTATCTTCCATTATTTTATAATATTACATTAATTACCTGAAAAATGTAAGTAATTCCTTTGGCAATGATTCATTTTGATGAAAATATCCCATTACGATTCTGATCAATTCGTACAACTGGGAGAAGCGCGGTTTCAAAAAGTCCAGTCATGCAGCATGACCCCATGAGCGAATTTTTGAAGAAATCTTCGACATTTCAGTCGCTATTGATCGTTGAGAAATTTTAGTTTATGATTTTGATAGACAAACATGGAATCAAATTATTAACACATGCACAGAGTAAACTCATCAGTTGTGATTACATTTTTATTTTTTTTTATTTTTTTTTTTTTTTTTAAGCACCTACTACCTACGTTTTAAACAGCATGGTTCTAGGATTGGTTATACAGGGATACATCCATAAGAGTAGTTCAATCTGAATTTGGACAATGTTTCATGCAAATATTACCGATTTTTACAACTAGCGAACGGCATTATTTCGATTTTTGACTGATTTTTCAACTTTGAAATTTTTGAAAACTTGATACATATTCTTATAGGAAATGTTACGCTGATTCCGAATATACCACATGTTAGTATGCTGAAAAAATTATTTCGCACGACAAATCGCAAAAAACAGGCTATTTTGAAATTTTTGACTACATTTTTGAAAATTTCAACCCGAAGATGTAATCCGATCAAGCTGGCCAACGAACTTGAACTTTCGTTTTGTGCCCTTAACATTTTAAAATTTGTTTGAAGTTTCTAGCACAATTCTACGGACAGTTATCGTCTGGAATGACACATACATATATACATACATACATACATACATATATACATACATATATACATACATACATACATACATACATACATAAAAAAATGCGTTAAACTTCAGAATATGATTCAGAATAGCCTGAAACGGATTTCTGCATAATTTTTTTTCAAAAATTCACATTCTACAAATTTTGAGGCGAGAGCAATAGCTTAATTTTCTTCAAAAATTCGCTAAAATGGTCCGTTTTCAGAGCGCTCTAGTGGCAGTTCTATTAGAGATAAAAAAGAGTGTAGAGTGTATAATCTTCTAGAAAATTTTGTTTACTTTAATTTTGTACATGGTAGTATTTTCGCTAAAACATACCGTTTTCGAGATAAATGCAACAAACTGAAAAAAGTCCGAAATTTTCGATGTTTTTTTGCGTTTCCCGAAGTTAGCTCACATCTGGCGAGGGGGCAAACCTGAAATTCGGATTCAGCAACCCGAAAAACATAGAGAACCGTTGAGAAAAAAAACTTCTATTCGTTTTTCTTCGGACAATCCTATTTTTACTGGACTATCTAGTCATGTAGCATGATCGTATGAGCGAATTTTTATAGATTATAAGTAGCATTATATTATGTTACATTGTTTTGAAATGTGAGCCCTTTAAGGGCTTTGGATTTGTTAACGTACCAACAATATGACAAATAATCTCGGACTAACTAATATTCTACGATTAAAAAATATATTGGAGTAAAACTCCAAAAATAAAATGAACATTGCACGCATGTGCTAAAAGCTCATTCTTGTGCATGTGCAAATTCAAGAACATTCTTCTGAATTAATTTGCATGATCAGGGAAGTGGAAGATATTGGTACTGTGTAATACAAATTTATCTTAGAATGCGCAAATTTGGTGATGTACCTCATCATAGGTCGGAACTAAAGATATTAGGAGATTCCCAACCTTCAATGCTTCATAAGGCTATGAACTTCATGTATTCACAAATGGTCGTAATAATGGTTGAGATTCGTCGGTAGAGTTGTTTCTATGGAGTTGAAAACTTGTCAACTTGATTAGGCTTTCAATTGGCGCCGGTATGCGTCTCTGTGACTGGGGAGAAGTGTTTAAGGCCGGCATCACACGAGGCGGTTCAGTTGATTACACCAGTTGAACGGGCGGGTGCAAGGAGTGTAGTTAGCTTTGTGGAAAGTGAATGAAGTTTCCCGAGCCTCTTCACACAGCCCGGTACAGTGCCTGCACCGTTCTCATCCCCACTAGTTGATTCTACTCAAAGGACACTACTGCCAATGAGCGTCTTCACACGAGACGCCTAGTTTAGTCAACTTCGAGCCACCATGGAAGGCATAGCTCTTCGCAGTTTGAATGTTGAAAATTTTATTGAAGCCATTCGAATTTGTCCCGCGTTATGGGACATGAGATGTAGTGATTATGGTGATAAGATTAATAAAAGTGAGGCGTGGAGGGAAGTGGCCCGAAAATGTCATGATGCGTTTGACGACTTGGAGCCAACCCAACAGAGTGGAATCAGTAAAAACATTTCATCAAAATTATTTGAATTATTCAAGTAGGTACCTAATTATTAAATTAAGAATTTTACCTATATTACCAAATGTCAACAACCAAGACCTATTACGAAGTATCCCGGAAGTATTACGGAAATTTTGTTACGCAAAGAAAAAACGTCACGCAACCTATAAAAAAGGTAGGTGTTGTTATGATTGTGTATACTAGCAATGTTATCACGACGAGGACGTGAATTCGTGGAAGAATTGGGCATCGTCGAGACTAGCTTACAGCAAATTCAGTAATTGTGGGTCAATAAATATTTTATGTTTTCTAATTGTTATTTTATTTAAAACAATAAAAAACATTTCCTCGTGTGAAAGTAGCTGAGGATGCAACACCAAAAAAGCGCCCATTTCCCGATTTTGTGAAATTGGATGAACCCACATTGTTCGACGTGGTCTCCTCCTTTTTGACATTTTATGTCTTTGCTATGGCACATAAACTAAAAAAAACGTCACGGAAAATAATTGCTCACGAAAATTGCTCACGAAAATTGTCCCAAGTTGCCACAAACGATGATTATGACCATCAGAAATGACGTTGATTTGGTATGTAGCCCCTTGAGAGACTTCTGAACACAACTGACCGATCCCAGATCAGCTGAGTGGCTCTAGAATCCAGTTTTTTTCAATAATGATCCCACGATTCTGAGATTTGGTATGTGGGCCCTTGAGGAACTTTTGAACACAACTGACCGATCCCAGATCAGCTGAGTGGCTCTAGAATCCAGTTTTTTCCCTAATGATCCCACGATTCTGAGATTTGGTATGTGGGCCCTTGAGGGACTTCTGAACACAACTGACCGATCCCAGATCAGCTGAGTGGCTCTAGAATCCAGTTTTTTCCCTAATGATCCCACGATTCTGAGATTTGGTATGTAGCCCCTTGAGACTTCTGAACACAACTGACCGATCCCAGATCAGCTGAGTGGCTCTAGAATCCAGTTTTTTCCCTAATGATCCCACGATTCTGAGATTTGGTATGTAGCCCCTTGAGGGACTTCTGAACACAACTGACCGATCCCAGATCAGCTGAGTGGCTCCAGAATCCAGTTTTTTCCCTAATGATCCCACGATTCTGAGATTTGGTATGTAGCCCCTTGAGGGACTTATGAACACAACTGACCGATCCAAGACCAGCTGAGTGGCTCTAGAATCCAGTTTTTTCCCTAATGATCCCACGATTCTGAGATTTGGTATGTGGGCCCTTGAGGGACTTCTGAACACAACTGACCGATCCCCGATCAGCTGAGTGGCTCTAATATCCAGTTTTTTCCCTAATGATCCCACGATTCTGAGATTTGGTATGTAGCCCCTTGAGGGACTTCTGAACACAACTGACCGATCCCAGATCAGCTGAGTGGCTCTAGAATCCAGTTTTTTCCCTAATGATCCCACGATTCTGAGATTTGGTATGTGGGCCCTTGAGGGACTTCTGAACACAACTGACCGATTACAGATCAGCTGAGTGGCTCTAGAATCCAGTTTTTTCCCTAATGATCCCACGATTATGAGATTTGGTATGTAGCCCCTTGAGGGACTTCTGAACACAACTGACCGATCCCAGATCAGCTGAGTGGCTCTAGAATCCAGTTTTTTCCCTAATGATCCCACGATTCTGAGATTTGGTATGTAGCCCCTTGAGACTTCTGAACACAACTGACCGATCTCAGATCAGCTGAGTGGCTCTAGAATCCAGTTTTTTCCCTAATGATCCCACGATTCTGAGATTTGGTATGTAGCCCCTTGAGGGACTTCTGAACGCAACTGACCGATCTCGGATCAGCTGAGTGGCTCTAGAGTCCAGTTTTTTCCCTAATGATCCCACGATTCTGAGATTTGGTATGTGGGCCCTTGAGGGACTTCTGAACACAACTGACCGATCTCAGATCAGCTGAGTGGCTCTAGAATCTAGTTTTTGACATTTTATGTCTTTGCTATGGCACATAAACTAAAAAAACGTCACGGAAATTGCTCACGAAAATATTCTGATGATTTCCGCTTACAACCGAGTCGTTGCTAGGGAAATGGTACTTCGTCGTTTTTCATCTCACTAAATTCGTTGTTCATTCGTTTGAAAGCTCTCGATTTATCCAACCATAATATGTTAACTACTGCGAAGTGTGTGGCCAACAAGCTGAGTTATGAGCATGGTTATTTGAATAATTGTGTACACTCAGGTGATTTTTTCATTTCTTCGTGCAGAAGAGCAAGCACACGAAATGCTCCAGCTTCCTCGGGTTCTAATTCTAACATCGTACTAAACGTCCCCTTGGGAAATGAAGTTGATTCCACATGGTGATAAAGTTGCCTCGTCTGAAAGAAGCGTTCACACGGCGGTCAACTTAGTGCCAAGGGCAGGCAACTTATGGTAATCAACTAAACCGCCTCGTGTGAAGCCGGCCTAAGGGCCCGTTGCAGCTAGTTCGTCGAAACCGAAAACGTCGAAAATACCCCGTAATTACCGGTACCGTAATTAGGATCACAATAGCACAATGATCCTACAGGTCTGACGTCAGGACGAGTGAATTCCAGGAGTAGGTTTTAGCTGAGGGACACTCACAACTTATAGCCAAACGTAGTGAAGCTGTATTTAGAATTAATTGAAATACGAGTAGTGGTATGCATGAAAAAAATCAATTTTTACAAACTTCAGGGTTCGATTGTAGAGCTCATTAATGAACGAAAGTTCCTCTTAAACATTTTTTTCATTATTTTCAATAATGAACCTTTGTAATTGACCAAGAAACAAATGTTGTTCCAAACCGTGCCTCTATTTTTGTGAACGAAACTTTTCACACAAACACTTTTTCACCCAGAAAGCCTGATCTTCACTGGTTGAGTCACGATCCCAGGATACAGTAAGTGCTCAGCTGATTACCATTGCCCATTGTGCTTGCGATTTTGGTCACTCGTTCTCCTACACAGACGCAGGCCCTACTCCACCTGATACATTTGAAATAGTCACATCTTCCGAAAATAGCCATTTTTGTATCATCCCTTTTAGACACCAACACTTTTAGCTTGATTAGGGGTCATAACGCCCTTGTATACGACAGTGTTCCGCCCTTTTGGCACAGTGGTAAGGGTGATTTGTAAATAGCCATTTTCCACAACAATTCATCTCATCCACACCCGGTACCACATACACGTCCCACGTAGGCATCCTAACGAAGTACTCAAATAGTCAGCCCCTAAAGCAAGGCATAGTGCCTGTTTGGTAAAATCCCTCCCTCTAGAGTCAGTCCCTTTCCCGTTAAGATCCAGCTTACAATTCACTGATTCACAATTCACTGAACAATTAAAGTTTACAATCAGTTAGTAAGTAATATGTTCAAAGTTCATCAATAAGTATTACTTAATCAAAACTAGCATACCATTACCTGCTGTGATCATGATTTTTGTAAGGATGAATTGCCCTTCAACATGATTTCTATAAACGTTAATAAAAACGGGAGTCTCGCTTTGAGGTGTTGCTACAGTTAAGCGACTGTCAACGCTAACTCTCGAGTTCTGCAGAAGTTTCAAAGCTTCAGAAGGCTGATCCGTCCATAACAACCATGAAAAGCTATCATTGAATCGCCCAAAGACCTGCAAACAATTTTTCATAGACTGTACTCTGACTGGTGTGTGTGTGTGTGTCTTTAAAGTATCTAGTTATGAGTTGCTAAAGCTAAGGCTAATGCTGAAGGCGATGAAGGTGAGTACTGCATGTGTGGCTGGTGCTGAAGAAGAATTGGAAGCGGCTGAAATGTAACTATTTATATTAGCAATAATATATGTATTTTTTCTAATTTGTTTATTTATTTATTATTATGATTATTATTTTATTTATTTATCTATTTATTTATTTTTGTATTATCAATTCATATTTTATGTAGTTACTCGTATTTTTATATTTGTTTTTTTTTTAAACATAATTTTTTAATTATTCAGTGCTGTGAGGGATGACCTACTCATTGGGTGGTAGTCTTTGGGATCTACAGGGCGTGTCTTGAAATGGGTAGGTCTCGGGGAAGCAAAGGGTTATCAGAGGGGGGCAGACGATGAACAGAGATGGGTGGTACCAGGGTCGTCTAGGTTTTGGTGGAGACTGTGGAGGTGGCTCGTGCTGCCATGTCTGGGTTGACAAGAACGGCCCTGGCCTTTGCATCAATCGAGGCTTCTGGCGAGAGAGACGTCTCGATGGGCTTAATCGGCTTCCTTTGCTTGGATTGAGAAGGAGAAGGTGGAAGTGTGAGGACCCTCCGGAGGCGTTTCATGTTTAATGACCCAGTTAATTAGGTCATACTTACCGATATAGTGCGCCGACAGTGGTGGGGGAGCCATAATTTGCTGAGAGGTGAGCTGGATGCAAGGCGAGTGGGTGGGGATGTTCACAATATCTAAAGAAACTGATGTTGGTTGGACGTTCGAGTCTAAATAGGTGAGGGTTTTTGTCATTGGCCAGCACCAAACGAGGCCCTTTGCAGAGGTGACAGCTTGAGCTTCGAATGTCTATTCATACAAAGATGGCCTCAAGGGTACACAGTGTCCTTGTAAAGTAACTTCAAACGTATTGATTTTGTGTGTCGTGCAACAAGAGGAGTACCGGAGAGTAACTCCTAGAAGTCCTTATGCTGGCAAAATACCCTGTGATGGTCGATATTTCAGGCTGAGGAACATCATTTAGATCTCCGGCCCATTTATGTGGAGTTGAGGTGGCCAACAAGGCCTTTTTTAAGGACCTGTGTAAATGTTCGACTCCCCATTCGAAACCAGGTGGAATATATTTGTATGAATGTTGTGCATACCCCAATGGTAACAGATGGTGGAAAGGTATTCAAGCGGAACTGTGTTCCCTGATTCCCTGAAATCGTTTTAGGTGGTCTGAAGTGGTTGACCCATAAGTCATAAAAGGCTTTGGCACTGTATTTGCTGAGAGGCCTCGTATGGGAACAGCTCCCTGCCAACCAGTGGCTTTGTCAATCATTGTAATGTAGACCTTGCAGCCATTTGATGAGGGAAGAGCTCCCACAATATGGACGTGTTTGAGCTGTGTTGCATCCAAGAGAGTCTTGGATGTGGCAAGCAGTCTTTGGCCTTGCTACACGCCCCAGTCATAATTCTGACTGATGACGAAAGATTCAGCTTGTAGAAGCAAGCCCTGATCATGGACTTGATCCCCAGATGAGAGAGCCCATGGAGATGGTTGAATACAAGTGACTGGAGTTGCAATGAGATGCTGGGCCTCTGAGCCATCCAAAATGTCGCAAAGGATGTGAAATCCAATTGATGCGGCTGCTGCGTTGACCAATTGGTTGACTATCTTCTTCCAAAAAACTAGACTGATAAAACATTGCTCGCCTATGATCGGTATAGCGCTCGTTGCTGCACGATTGCCGCATGTTTAGCCACGCCAGATGGGGATGAACGTTTGGGATTCGGGGAATATGCCGATCATGCTCAGTACTCAGCGATTAATCTGTGCTTGCCAAGTACAGAACGTGTGGCTATACCTTTACTCAAATAGGCGGTGTGAGACGAGGTCCTCATGAAAATCACTTTCAGGAAGATGGATCGCTCCAAAGGATAAGTATTATAGAAGATCTTTGGCGCAGTTTGCAAAGGGACATGGAGAGTACATCTATGTTAGAACATCTCTGCTTTTAAATGTATCGTTGTGATTTGGCTAAGTGAGTGTAGCAAGTGAAACTGAATTTGAACTTGAAATAGAAATCGGCGCGTGATCAGATCTTTTGAAAATTAACTGTTTTGACCCAGCTAGATTAGGAGACGGAGGAATGTAGAAATATTACCCTGGAGAACCAATTCAATTCAATTCAATTCAAATAATTTATTGTGCAGGAAACAATATGTTTATGTAAGCACACATGAACAACAAATACAAAAGACAAAATTAGACATGAGGTGGCGAAGAAAAGAAAAACATCAAGTACAAATTAAAAATATTTAGGTAAATGAAGGAAATAATAATTAAAAGATAAAGGAAAGTTTAAAGATATTCTGCATCACAGAAAGAAGAAGGGGGAGAGGAGAACGAAGGGGAGTGCACTAAATGCTGGCTACTATCGGATGCCCAGATACTGAACAGTAGCCTTCAAGAATCGACCAATGGAGGGGGACGCACGAACAGACAAGGGAAGAGAATTCCATATCCTTGCTCCTGCCACCCCAAAGGACTTGGACATAGTTCGACTGGTGTGCCTGATGACAGAGAGAGAGTGGGATCTAAAAGAAGAGGCTCTATTAACTAAGTTGGACAAATAGATTGGCATTGAACCATTAATTATTTCTGCAATTAATTTTAAATGCCTGAAAATGAAATAATCCTCCAGGGGAAGGCAAAGAAGGGTGAGATGGGATACAGATAGACGTACATTAACATTATATGCATATCTCAGGCAAGCATTATAGGCAACCACGAGTCTCGATTTCAAAGAAGCAGAAATAGCATAGGAGTAAACTGAGCAACAATAAAAGAAGTGAGGAGTTACTAAAGCAATGGCAAGTCGTATTTTGAAGTTATTAGGAGTAAATTTAGATAAACGTCGGAGACTGTGGAGAGATCCATAAACTCTCTTGCACACCTGAACCACATGGTAGTCCCAAGACATGGCCTTGTCAAAATAAAGTCCCAGATTTCTTACATGTGATGAGTAAGGCACCACCATCCCTTCAACTAAGATGGGGGGCAGACAATTAGTAGGTAAATCTTGTTTGTACAACACAATAACTTGAGATTTGCTAGGATTAATAAGTATACCATTTTTAATTGCCCACCTAGATATCGACACTAGATCACTATTAAGTAAGCTGATGGCTTCTATCATGGCTTCCCCAAGATCACTGGCCAGGTAAATTTGAAAATCGTCGGCAAAAAGGTGATAATTACAGAATTTGAGGACATAAGGCAAATCATTGATGAAGAGGGAAAAAAGAATCGGTCCCAGCACAGCCCCCTGGGGAACACCAGAAACAAGAGGAAGAGAACTAGAACGCTTGTCACCACTCACAGTAGTTTGAAACCTGTCACTGAGGTAGGATGCAATCAAGCGACAAGCAGATGAGGAGAAATTGTAGTAGAAACTTAGTTTTTTAATGAGAAGATTGTGACAAACAGAACCAAATGCATTCTTGAAATCCAAAAGGACCAAAAAGGTACACATTCTCTTCTCAATTCCAGCCCGGACATCCTCAACCACTCTCAACAGTGCAGTCTCACAGCTGTGGGATTTACGGAACCCAGACTGAAGTGAACACATGAGATTGTTGGTGGTAATGTGCTCATTGATCTGCTTGAGCCTGGATTACCCATTACTCACTAGGGGAGGTGAAATTTACCCCGGAGAACCCTTAGGTAAATTTGAAAGGAAGAGGTGAGGTTTGATTAGAAAAAATAACAAGTAGGAGTTTGGATTTCAAATGAGCTGGCGGAGTGAGCTGGTGCCTTTTCATGATTTCGCTACCTGGGGGTATAGCCGATTCGTCCAGGAGGAAGATGAATCTAACGTAGACTTCGTCTGGGCTTGGCAGCTAACTCCGTCCACAATTTTTTTTTTTTTTTTTTTTCAGTGATATTACGAGTATAATTGAGTTGGACACGACATGTGTCTTAATTCAATCATATCTACATACAACTAGTAGAAATGGTTACTGATCGCACGTAAAAACAGTAGTTGATCTCAATCATGACGATCAAGTACAGAGAGAAGGCGAAATGGAGGTTTTTTTTTCAAAAATTTTGACTTTAAACTTTTCGGAGCTATTGCAATACTTCCATTTCTACAAAAGTTTGCTAAAAAAAATTGTGATTTTTATTGTTAGAAGTCAACAGGCTGAGGTAAGTGAATCACTCACGTAATAACGTTAAATACGTATACTCACACGCTTTATAATCGATGCCCCTTCTGAGCACCTCATATCTACGAAAATGCCTTTCCGAGGTACAAGTTCCTTTTCAAACGAAATGTCATGGAGTACTTCATCAATCAACCATGTATGCCGAGTCATAACAAATCGGCCTTCTACAGCAAGGTTCATAATTTCGAAGGCATCTGTAGAATAAATAAATTTTGGTTAATGGGATCAACGAGGTTGTTCTGTCTGAAATTGTTCATTACATTTGCCATTTCAAACATTCGACTGGCTTTTATAATAGATCAAAAAATTATGTTTCCTAACCCTGCCCTCAAAGCTTCTTTTGTTTGACTGTAATCTAAGAATAATTAATTAAGAATAAAATTTTCAGCAAAACTGTATTCAAATGGGAGATCAGGGTACCCATCTGTTCGGTTATTCCTTTCGTGCACAGATAATTCTGAAATCTGTTTCTAATAGTATCATTGTTGGCTAAGCAATACTTTCACGAACTCCATAAAAGCCATGTAATGTAATATACTTGATATTATCATCCTTATCTAAAATTTGGTTTCCATCGGACAACATTAACTTCATAGCAGTAAAGAAACGTGCTGCATTACACTTTCGGGTGTGGAGCAGTGACGTATCCAGGATTTGTCTCGGGGAGGGGGGGGGGAGCACCAACTAATTGAATGCGTGGGCCGCGGGTGTCCGAGGGCCCTCAGAAGAAATTTGAATTTTTATTAGGACCACATTTTAACGAGGTTTCGACGAGCAAAGCAGTACTTTTACACATATAGAATTAACCTTAAAATGTTTAATTTCAAATTCAATTTGCTTTAGCGTAGTTTGTATTGTTGAGAAACTACTGTTGAAAACACCTATTTAAGAAAGTTGAAATCATTTTGTTTCATTATCAATTTTATCACTTTTTTTGTGTTCCCAAACCAGCTTTGGAGCGAGTCTGCACAGTCCGCGGCATTTTTTAACATCAATTTTTTTTTTTTTTTTTATATCACCAGGGGCCGGCCTAAGGCGACAATTGCAAGTGTACGACTCACATTTTATGCCCATTACCCCCCACGTAAAAAGGCTATTTCTAAAAATACTATTTCTTTTATCTTGAACCACATTTATCCTAAATAAACTAATAAAAGCTTCTGGGTCACGTTATAATGATTTTTACACTTGTTTTGCAAGTAGTCTCAGAATAAATAGCTAATGCGGGAATCACCGTCCGCCGGACCTAAGATAAATTTTCATATCTCATGGGTAAAATAAAATAAAACAACCAAACATAGTGAACCAATATTTACAGAGTTTAATAATTGCACACACACAACAAAAGTTTATCAACTACTAAGATAGGTGCATGGTCTCTTTTATTATACATTTATACTAGGGCTTTTCTCGCTTTCATTTCATAGAATGAATGAACCCAAATAATCAATTGACTGAGACAGCCTGTTTTTAATTATTAATAAAATTTAAAGTCTTTCTTCCAACAGTGTTGACCTTCAGTTCTTTTATCAACTTCAGGACCACATGAGCAGACGACTGCTCTACTGACATGGGCCTTGGTCAAGGGCATCAGACTACTGTTTCGGAACTCATTGCGTTGTATATTTGGTTTTATCATGATATGATATTCCACTGTAATAGTTTTGAGACAGAGTTGCTTCTAGTTTAAGTATTTCTGCCCAAAATTTAAATCAATTCATAAAAATTTGCCATATTTATTTTTTTAATCCATAATTGACCAATTTTATTATGCCCCTCCAAAAGGCCGGCAAAGGACGTCAAATGCCCAAAGGCCGGCCCTGTGTACCGCGGAGTTTTTTTACATAGATTTTTTTGTGATCGTTTTTTATGTCAGTTTTTATTCTCTTCAGAGGAAATTATTTTGAAAAAGTTGAAAGAGAAAAAAACATTATAAGGAGTCTCCGAAACCAAACTCGTAAACGAGTTCCACTACAAGCAGATACCATGTTACATGGATATGTCTTTGATTGGGGATTTCATAACGGTTGTCCTCGAGAGTTGTAAACACATCCTTTAACTTTAAACAAATCCCTGGGCCGCATCCCGACTAATTCCAACAAAACAACGGTTTACTTATAGAAATGTTGAAAATAATACCCAGAAGCAGGATACATGAGTGATTTTCGATCGGCACTTAGAGGCATGTATGGAAAAACCAATCGGCAATCAAACGGTAAAAAAAAAAAAAAAAAAAAAAAAAAAAAAAAAAAAAATGAAAACGCCCCGCCCGATGTTTCTAGGCATTCCTTCTTACTTAGATTACATATTTACGTAGAATTGGTGACAATTTCAAGCTGTGGGAAGAAATTATATTATTTGAAGGAAAAAAAAAATTGTTTTGTTTATCAACTATATTAAAACGGAAGAAATGCGTGATAAATCGAGAGCTTTCCAACAAATGGAGAACGATTTTGGTCCCATAACCACTAAAGAAGTTTTATTTCCCCGGCAACGGCTTGGTTGTACGTGAAAATCATAAGAAAGACAAAGCAGCTTGAAATGCTTGCATACGAGTCTGCAACACATTGGGACATTTTCATGTGTGTTTTCTTATTGTATTTATTACTTTACTAGGCAGATCTCACCCGTGCATCGCACGGCGGGGCGTACAAATCAATTAAATGGGCCATAAGAGAAACCGCCCACCCGTGGGTACTTAATTGAATTCGCGATCGTGTTGACTCATTGTTCCGACACCCGTGGGTACTTCATTGAATTCGAGCCAGGCTACATCACCTACCCCCCTGCAGACTCGTATGCAAGCTCTAAGAGCCACTCAGCTGATCCGGACCCTGGGCATCGTCACGTAAATGTGCTAAAGAGACTACATACGAAATTACAGCTTCCTAGAGTGTAAAACATAGAAATTAGCTTCAAAAGCCACTCATCTGATCCGGACCCTGGGCATCGTCAAGTCAATGTCCTAAAGAGGCTACATAAGAAATTACAGCTTCCTAGAGTGTAAAGCATATAAATTACCTATTAAAATGATTTAACCACCGCTTCACAAATCAAACCGTTCTCGCAATATTTGGATCACCTGCTATGAATCAAATCATCGAAACACCAGCTCAATGAAATCATCAGAAATTAACAAACGGTGGCAATCATGTTCACAATATCAATTATTGAGAATGATCACCTGAGTGTACACAATTATTCAAATAACCTTGCTCATAACTCAGCTTGTTGGCCACCCACTTCGCAGTAGTAAACATAATATGGTTGGATAAATCGAGAGCTTTCGAACGAATGGTCAACGAATTTTTTGGGATGAAAAACGAAGAAGTACCATTTCCCTAGCAACTACTCGGTTGTAAGCGGAAATCGTCAAAATATTTACGTTACGTTACGTGACAGTTTTTTGTGCAATGTGCCAGGGCAAAGACATGAAAATGTCAATAATAACTGTGGATAGAAGCCACTACAATGAGTTGTTGTTAACAGTCGACTGTTGTCAAGAGGATGAAAATGTTTCCTATGGAGTGGAGTAAATGATGCTATTGCTTTACGTTAAGAATATTGTAACCGGCTTATTAAAATTGTTTATAGTCCAATCAACTTAGTTTAGGAATGTAGCCAGGTACGTCAGGAGGGGGAAATTGGTAGCTTGAGATGTGAACATTTATCACATAAATCAAGCGCTTTCCAACGAGTGGCGAACGATTTCTGTGCGATGAAAACTGCGGAAGTTCCATTCCCCTAGCAACGGCTGGGTTGTACGTGAAAAACACTGAAATTGTGACACACATTTTGCGTGACGGAAATTTTCGGTTGACCCCCCAGAGCAAAGACATATCCATGTCAAAAAGAAGTGAAAATTAACGAACACAGAAGGTCCTTCTGGGGGGGATCCGGTCTCCGGTCTCCTCCCCCCCCCCCCCCCTGTGAATACGCCTCTGCAACGGAGCCTTATGACTCGTATTATCCCATCCAAGCAGAGCCGAATTGTAGTATCATTACAATGACTTGCAGGTGCGTTGAATGGTTAGGTACTTGTTTATATACGTTCAAACTGTTGTGGGAAACCCAATTTCTTGTATCTATTCAATCTCTTGCATTTTATGTAGAATTAAGCCTTCTTTAAGGTAAACTCATTCATTCTAAATATTTCAATTTATTCATCATAAAAGAAAAATCGAGCGATGGACGAAATTCTTCGTCTTTCAATACTGAACCTGAACCCAGATTTATCCTCGGTTCCCATTCACTGGAATCGTTGGATTCATCCATTCCAAATTCGGCCCGAACCGCTCTTAAGCTAACGAAGGAGAAAATTTCCAGTCATGCTGCATGATCGTATGAGCTACGATAACTGACCAACAATCCGTGGACGCGAAGCATTATGGCAAAATAAAGAACGAAAAGATCACTCGATAGCGTCTATACCTCTCCTGTTATTCCCGTGATATAGTAGTTCATCGACCTGGAAAAGAATATGTCGCTGCAGATGCACTTTCTAGAGTCTGTACCATTTCACTAATAGAAAACCTTTCAACTCTTCACCAATCTCTCAGCCATCCCGGTGTAACCCAATTACACCACTGGATAAGAAGCATCGACTTGCCCTATTCTATAGACGATGTCAGACGGATAACATCGATCTGTAACGTCTGCTCTGAACTGAAGCCGTAATTCTTTTGGCACCAGGGCACATTAACCCTGGATTTCAACCCTCTTTTGGTTTATTATTTCCAATAATAAGCCTATGTGATCGTGTAGCAAAAAATTTGTATAACCCCCCTTCAAACTTTGTCACTTTACGTTTCAAGGTACGTAGAATCCAAATTTGAAATGTCCGTCCGCCGTCCGCCGTTCGCCGTCCGCCGTCCGGGCCATAAAAGGCCTAAGAATTGACTTAAAAAACCCGTTCTTTCGCACATAGACTCCATTTGGGGTCTAGTTGGTCCTAACGTTTAACCATCCCAATCGCTTTACTCGCATAGATGCTATGGGCCAAAAACGGGCAAAAAATGTCATTTTGAGGCTTTGAGTGTTAGACGTATTAGACGCACGCCTGGCACGCTTGGCAGGGGGTCACGGTGGGTGGTGAGGGGGTGAGCGGGGGGTGGAGTGAGAGGAGGCGCCGCGGCACCATGAGGTGGGTACAGCGTTCCTTCGAGGCATGAATATGTTTTTTTCTAGGTCATCTTTGTGTGTTCATACCAATGCTTTTCCTACGCATATTTAATAACAGATCCTCTCGACTTTTCGTACGTACTTAGATAATGATATTATTAAGGCAATAACTATTTGAATTGATAGGAGCTCAAATCGAGAAATATAAACATGCGTATATAATTGTAGAAGTATAGGTTGTGGCAACTCGAAATAGGACACGCCGAGGAGTCTGGACTGGCCTTATGACGTACGCAAGCCAACTAAAACTACGATCATACTCAATTGAAAAAATAATAAACCTTTGTGAAATAATTTGCAGCGTTTTTAAAAGACAGGGCAGTAGTGAATGTTTTGGCGCTCCGCGATAGTGTCGCGCTCTATCATGTTTTAACTCAAGATATGTTTCAAACAGTTAGTACAGAGCGAGACGCCAGTGGGTCCACTTCGCTCTTCAGACCTTTTAATTTTTTTTTTTTTTTTTAAAGCGAATTTTCTTAGAAAATGAAGCTATTGCAATGGCTCCAAAAATTTTAAAATAAAAATGTTTTTCATCGAAATCTGTTTTGAGGTATTCTGAAATGATTCCTAGATTTCAAGTTCAATGTTCCAAGTTCACGATATTTACCCCTCCTATTTCTTTCGCCCCATTACAAAATTTCACAATCCCGACGTTCATGGACTAAACCTCAAACTGAATTGAAAAGAAATATTAATCATTAAATGAGTTGTGAATGATGGGAATACATATTTAAATATATTACATTTACTCCCCCCACACCTTCCATATCAGCTAAACAGCTATGTGCCTAAGTAGGTAAGTACGTATCAGCATTTCATGCTGTGTAGTCCATGTGTCACTGAATTATTTAGTACCTATGAATTCATTTCTCAATGCAGTCAAATAAAGCAAAACATGACAGGATGGTTTTTAACCAAAATGTTTTCTATTGCAACTTATTCGTTTCTATGACGAACATAGAATTAATTTTCAATTCGACCAATTCATCCCTGTTACGAACATAAAAATCATTTGTATTGCAACTCATTCGTCGTATCGACAACGCGACTGTCAGAAAAAGAAAAATAACTCACCAAGGCGCACTTCCAACGTTCCGAATTCAAATCAAGCAACTAATCCGTATAAGCATATTTGAAGCTCGTGGCGCCTATTCCTCTAGAATCTCTGCAAAGTTTTTGGAAATTCGTCGATTCGACGAACTGTTGCACTTCAGGGTTAAGAATGAACCTTTTAGTTATTTTTCTTATTTAGTATTTTTTAAAGTTTTAATTCTTTTTAATAGGGAAGCTGACTTCGAAATAATAACTAAAAATCATACTGATCCAAGAAGAGGGTATTTTTGGGGGCCCTTAAATCCCCTTTTCAGACTGTAAGAAATTACACTGTTTTGTACGTCAAAATGCTTTAAATAACAACTTTGCGAAAATAATTACTTCAGTGATTAGCAATACCCCTAATATTCCATACACGCAGAACCCCTGGTGGTCATTAGCCCCCTCCTTTACTAAATCCTGGATCCGCCACTGCCTCTAGCCCTTAGGGAGAGCGAAACGTTCAATCTACAGAGTTGCGGATGGTTTTAATTAGGGATGAGTCGATTCCCAATACCGATTCTCGATACCACCGATTCTTAGGCATTGGTATCGGTTTCGAGAATCGATTGCCTAAAGCCGATACCAATGCCGCCCGGTGATGGGTGATTTATTACACTACGGTACTATTGCAACCATCTAACAACGAAGATGGTTGTACCGTGCAACCGTTGTGTGAAGTTAGCAGTTGCCAAACATGAATTGTCCAAAACTCAACTTACAGTTATAACTTTGTTTACAAGTAGGCTTGTGTTATTTTGTTTGTGACTACAGAAGCATTAGACAAAGCTATGTTTCCCAAGTATAAAAGCCTATAGCCAGTCTTATTTGGAAATACCTTACAGTTACCGACGAAAAACTAAAAAACCAAGTCAGTCTGCTTAACTTGTTTTATTCAGAAAGAAATCAATCCAAGGCCATAAAAGTTGCCTATTAATTGATACTTGATAGATAACAAATAACAGTCCAGATACTGGGTTGTACAGAATTTGAAATTTCTGAATGTTTGATAGGTCTTAGATCTTGGAGGTTAAATGAATTTAATTCTAATTTTTTTAAATTTAACATACGGTCAGGCGTTTGGTTTGGTTTCAACTTTAAAGAGACATCGCTAATGATGAGTAGCTTTCCCGCTAATTTATTTTTAGGTGCAAACAACGTTTGGTTTTTGTCTTGGTGTGGTATTAAGAAATGTTGCTTGCCTGGAGATGCTAAATAAAAGTCAAATAAAGTTCTCGTTTCTGTTCCTTCACTGTGCACAATGCTTACTGTGTCGCCTTTAGGGAAAAACAATAAATACCTACATATTTATTTCTAATAATAATAATTTAACTTGATTATTGTCTGTAGAAAGTTTAATGAATTTACATTCAGACGTATCGCTATCAATTAAGAATTTAATTTCACATTTAGGTTGTGACGGGGAAACACGTTTTTTCGTATTTACCCCCTCCGTTTCCCCTTTTCCATCTTGAAATTCCGAATTTCCGAGGTTTTTTTGCACGATTAGACTAAAATTGGAATCTAACACAGAATTAATCTCGAACGGTCACGAATTGTGGCTTGGGCAGCGTCGACGAAATTTGACATACACACACAGGCATACGTACACCTTTGGTTTGGACATTTTATGTCTTTACTTCGGCACATAAACAAAAAACAAAGTACCATTTCCCTAGCAACGACTCGGTTGTAAGCGGAAACCATCAGAAAGCCAACCGTAACGCTTTTTTCGTTTATGTGCCAAAGTAAAGACATAATGTCAAATTTCTCCCTTGATCGGAAAACAAAAGATCATGGATATGTCTAGTACCTACTGCTTACCAGTTGGTACCTACTACTCAATTGTATACCAACCATGTAGTGCCTTCATTTCACAAGATTATTCCATTATGGTTACAAAACACTATTAGTTTTTAACTTAGAGTAATAAATCAGCATTCCTTGACACTACAATGGCTTAGAGGTCATGAAATGTCATGGTAAATTGAGAGCATTCCAAAAAGTGGCGAACGATTTTCCTACTATGAAAACTATGGGAGTTACTCTTCCCTAGTAACGCCTTGGTTGTACGTGAAAATCAATAGAAAATTTGCCGGTCGGGAAAAAAAGTGTCGGTCGGGAAAAAAATGTGTGAATGATGGTCGGTCGGGAAAAAAAAGTGTCGCGAAAAATTCCTTGACCCCCAGCCAAAAGACATATCCATGTCAAAAAAATACCAAATTTTGTATTTGCACAAATCAGATTAATTACAGCGTTGAATGAAAATATAAATCTGAAATTTAGAATTTGTTGGAATTTTTGTTTTTCACCAATAGGAAGTTAGGTATTATGCGCCGATGGTATCGGTATCGAGAATCGGGATCGATTTTTTAGGTATCGGCATCGTAATCGGGAATCGATAAATTTTAGTATCTACTCATCTCTAGCTGACATGGATATGTCTTTTGGCTGGGGGTCAAGGAATTTTTCGCGACACTTTTTTTTCCCGACCGGCACATTTTCTATTGATTTTCACGTACAACCAAGGCGTTACTAGGGAAGAGTAACTCCCATAGTTTTCATAGTAGGAAAATCGTTCGCCACTTTTGGTTTATTATTTCCAATAATAAGCCTATGTGATCGTGTAGCAAAAAATTTTTATAACCCCCCCTCAAACTTTGTCACTTTACGTTTCAAGGTGCGTAGAATCCAAATTTGAAATGTCCGTCCGCCGTCCGCCGTTCGCCGTCCGCCGTCCGGGCCATAAAAGGCCTAAGAATTGACTTAAAAAACCTGTTCTTTCGCACATAGACTCCATTTGGGGTCTAGTTGGTCCTAACGTTTAACCATCCCGATCGCTTTACTCGCATAGATGCTATGGACAAAAAACGGGCGAAAAAGTGTCTTTTTCGACGCGCGCACGCCTGGCACGCTTGGCAGGGGGTCACGGTGGGTGGAGAGGGGGGGGGGTTGAGCGGGGAGGGGGGGGGGGGGTGGAGTGAGAGGAGGCGCCGGCGCCGCGGCACCTTGTGGTGGGTATGGCGCCGGCGTTATTTCGAGGCATGAATATGTTTTTGCAAGGTCATATTTATGTGTTAATACCAAAGCTTTTCCTACGCATATTTAATAACATATCCTCTCGACTTTTCGTACGTACTTAGATAATGACATTATTCAGGCAGTAACTATTTGAATAGATAGGAGCTCAAATCGAGAAATATAAACATGCGTATATAATTATAGAAGTATAGGTTGTGGCAACTCGAAGTAGGACACGCCGAGGAGTCTGGACGGGCCTTATGACGTACGCTAGCCAACTAAAACTACGATCATACTCAATTGAAAAAATAATAAACCTTTGTGAAATAATTTGCAGCGTTTTTGGAATGCTCTCATTTTACCACGATATTTCATGACCTCTAAGCCATTGTAGTGTCTAGGAATGCTGATTAAAAGTTAAAAACTAATATTGTTTTGTAACCATAATGGAATAATCTTGTGAAAAGAAGGCACTACATGGTTGCTACTCAATTGAGTAGTAGGTACCAACTGGTAAGCAGTAGGTACTAGACATATCCATGATCTTTTGTTTTTCCCATCAAGGGAGAAATTAAAATGCTTGATTTCGAAAACACTGTCTCCTACAGAACAGCGACACTCCTCAGTTGAAAAAGAGGCACTTTTTGTTCAAGCGTTTCCCTAATTGCTGACATCGCTTTTATTCTTGCTGGGGGGTCGAGGAATTTTTCGCGACACTTTTTTTTCCCGACCGGCACTTTTCTATTGATTTTTACGTACAACCAATGCGTTACTAGCGAAATGTAACTCCCTTAGTTTTCATGGCAGGAAAATCGTTCGCCACTTTTTGGAATGCTCTAATTTTTAATCGATCCTTAGGGATTATGTTCATCATTCACAAACATAACATCATTACTGTTAGCTGAAAAGTATATGATACCTCGATTTTTGAATGTTTAGCCCTTTTATACTACCCTTTTGTGTTGATAAAAACTGATACCGATGTTAGTGGCACATCCCTGGACGATGTACTTATGATTTTTGAGCAAGTTTCATAAAGGTTGGTCTTGTAGTTTCGGAGAAAAGTTCTGGAGAAGGCTTTCAATGGACGGTTTTAGCGAATTTTCTTAGAAAATGAAGCTATTGCAATGGCTCCAAAAATTTTCAAATAAAAATTTTCAAAAATTTTCTTCATCGAAATCTGTTTTGAGGCATTCTGAAATGATTCCTGGATTTTAACGCTTTTTTATATGTATATATATATATGTATATATATGTATATATATATGTATATATATATGTATATATATATGTATATATATATATATATATATATATATATATATATATATATGTATGTGTCATTCCAGACGATAACTCTCGATAGAATTGAGATAAAAACTTCGTTCTTTCGCCAAAAAATCAAGCATTTCAAAAGAAAGGATGAGTTCGTTGGACAACACTTTTTGAGCACATTAAATTGGTCAAATTTCAAAAAATGTACTCAAAAAAAAAAACTTAAAATGGCTAAAAACGACTAAAAAAAGTTAAATTTATATTTTTTGGTAGAATACTGCTCAAATAAAGTTAATTAACTATAAAATAGAACTCCCAAAAATGTATGTACACAATTATGCTGAAAAATGTACTTAAAATTCATCAAAATTTGCTAAAAAATCGATAAAACCTGCTAAAAAAGCTAAAAATTCAGAACCTTTATTTGAATAGCAGGTTATTATTTAGAATACGTTTTTTGCCATAAAATTAATGGTTAACGATTTCCTTGCACTCAAAAAGCTCAAATTTCAAAGCAATTTATCGTTATACAATACGATAATTTACAAAAATTCGCTCATGCGATCATGCTGCATGAATGGAACTTTTTTTTAAATTTTATTCTATTTTTTTTTTTATTCGATTTTCGGATTCTACGCATCTTGAAACGTAAACCAAAAAATTTCCGGGGGGGGGGGTTAAAATAGTTTTTCTTGGTTGATTACAAAGGTTTATTATTGAAAATAATAAATCAAAAGTGAGTCTTTAATTGTATAACTGGAGTAATGATACGTAGGTAGTTACTTTGATGTTGATATTTTGTAGTCTTGATCCCAGAGACTGTAAATGTTTTTTAATGGGAAAAAAAGATGATTAAAATAATTTTTTTTTCAGAAATGAGACTAACTTCTTTAATGCTAAAATATTTTGAATAAACGTTAACTCGTATTCCTGGGACTGCTATTTCTTTAAATGGAGAATAGCTGATTTAAAGCATCCAAGACAGTTTATTTATTTGTTCAAGTTTTTGAAAATACAAGGAACATTATTTGTTCACAAGTAAATGTAGTTAAAATACATGTTTTGATAGAAAATCCTTCACCAAGGTATATCTTGTCTAGGATGCCAACAAATCTAAGTACTAAAAATAACCCTGGCAACGTTTCAGTACTGTTTACCTACAAAATCCCCCCAATAACACAGCCCCCTGTGCATATTGCAGTCCCCTGCGCTAAGGAAATTTTAAATTAAAAAATCATGAAAACTACATGGAATTGGTATAGCCCACTTCGGGATATTAACTACAGCCATCTAGGTGAAACATAGGATGTATCATCTTCCCTCCAGATCAACTTTTATTTTAGCAAAATTTGACCTCCCAAATTCGGAATTTGGGGAATGACCCATTCGACCTTTAACCCCCAGCGCCTAATGTCACCTACAGGTGACGCTTTTTTGATGACGTTTAAATACTGCTGGTAATGGTTTGGCTGCTTGATTAACACATTTTTACCTCCTTCAAGTATCCATGAACACAGAAAACCAACAAGAAGTTCATTTTGAAACCTATGGATCAGGTTATGACCTTCCAAAGTTTGTCTTATCACCATTTTCTGGCGCCTACTGAGTTAGCTCTGGTTTTTCGTTCACCATGCCCAAAAAACGGTTTCTATTCTAACTGCGCTCACATTTTTGTGTACTTAGATAGTTATGTGAACGAGATCTGTTAAAATATTCGTGAATGTACCTGGGTTGGAAGGATAAATGAGCTTTAAAAATGGAGTGTCACCCACAGGTGACGTTGAGCACTGTAGCAACTTAGACGTTCATCTGTTGCAGGAGCTCGGCATTGGCAATTCACATTCATGTTACGTGTTTTGGGTTACTGTTTTCAATGTTCAGCTCGTTATTCTCATTTTGTTGGCATGACATGTAGATTTTTCATGTGTTTTATGTACCTACGTTTCATTTCATATGTATGTACCTGCCTGTTTTGTGGAGTTCCATGTGTATCTCAACATAGTGAAAACCCTAACTTGCTGCAATAGTATACAGCAGATCAGAATCCTTTATTGTATTTTCCCAACAATTTTCCCAATAATTGATGAAAAGCGAAGAGGAACGAATGTGATGCTGACTATTTGGAGGATGAAGACTTGCAGGTCTCCTCCGAGGTCCCCTTCCAGCCATTAAGAGCAGCATAATTCTCAAAGTTCTCAACCAGAACTGACCAAAAAGCAGACTCGGACGGTGGCTTACAAGAAAGGACCAAAAGAGAAGAAGACCAAACGTGAAATCAATTGGCTGAACAATGAAGATTTGTTCATAAAAAGAGCTGGAAGAGGAGACAACCCTGAACATACTACTGCCTACAATGGACCTGCCATGTATATCATGGATTGTTTCGAAAAAATGTATTCTGATGAAGTTATCGAATTGATGTGCAAGCAATGCCATAAGCAACCCCTTTTTATGTGTGAAAAATGTGCAGTAGGTTTGCATATCCATTGTTGGTATGACTATCATCGCAAATTGACCAACCCTTGAAGTGACTTTTTATACTCCATACCATTTTCTACATATTGTTTCATTTTCGAATACGTATTTTAATTTATATTGTGTACGTTCATAAGAATAAAACGTTTTCAGATCAGAAACCACCTGTTTACTTCATTTGCCTTCTTAGTTGCTCGGGTGCCCAATGTCACCTACAGGTGACGGTGTCATAATGGGAAGGGGGGAGGGGAGGGGGGCGGAGGTGGTAAAAACACATTTAATGTTCTATTTAGAGCCTAAGTAGATGGAAAAATATGAAAATTTTGAAATTTCTCTGGCAGGTCATCTTTGGGCGCTGGAGGGTTAATAAACCGTTCAATAACGATTTGATTTCTGATCACATTGATTTGAGGTGAAAATGTGAAATAGGTAAACCATGGCCACTTCAATTTGTTTTAATTTGAGGTAAAAACACGACTTACATTATCAGGAGACGTAACGCTAAGTAGTGGTCGATGGTTTGTAAAGTAGGACACATAACCAAGCGTTCGTACATTGGATACGTTTCTCGTGAAGACACCGTCGACACACGTCATATTTCGTGTCGTGGAAACGTCCGAAGAACTATTCAATGTACAGCCGAATGTTTCAGTCATGATAGCATGGCTAAAGCATGTTCCATGTTTTTTGAATTTTAGCCGCAGGCTCTAAGCAGTAAGCATCTGGGGGTCCAGGGGGCTTGCCCCCTGGCGAGGATCGCAGCGTCTAGTTTTTTTTTAATTGAAAAATTTGTGAGATCTTATAGAAATCTCCACTTTTTCCTACAGTCATAGGTTCTTATAATCCGGCATGTGAATTTTTGCCTGTAAGCTTGAAAATTGCGCCAAAACCTCAGCTTTCCAACGGTTTAGTCAAAATTTTACTTTTACTTTGCTAATAAAGGGATAAGATTATGTTGGTTATTCAGTAAAATCAAGGATTTTCTTGAAAAATTACGATTTTTTAGTGCTGAACACGATGGTGAAGCCAGAATTGCAACAACTTATTCCGTTTTAGCGAATTTTTGAAGAAAATTAAGCTATTGTTGTCGCCTCAAAATTTGTAGAATGTGAATTTTTGAAAATATTTTATGCAGAAATCCGTTTCAGGCTATTCTGAATCATATTCTGAAGTTTAACGCATTTTTAATGTATGTATGTATGTATGTATATATGTATATATGTATGTATGTGTCATTCCAGACGATAACTGTCCGTAGGATTGTGCTAGAAACTTCAAACAAATTTTAAAATGTTAAGGACACAAAACGAAAGTTCAAGTTCGTTGGCCGGCATGATCGGATTACATGTTCGGGTTGAAATTTTTAAAAATGTAGTCAAAAAGTTCAAAATAGCCTGTTTTTTGCGATTTGTTGTGCGAAATAATTTTTTCAGCATACTAACATGTGGTATATTCGGAATCAGAGTAAAATTTTCTATAAGAATATGTATCAAGTTTTCAAAAATTTCAAAGTTGAAAAATCAGTCAAAAATCGAAATAATGCCGTTCGCTAGTTGTAAAAATCGGTAATATTTGCATGAAACATTGTCCAAATTCAGATTGAACTACTCTAATGGAAGTATCCCTGTATAACCAATCCTAGAACCATGCTGTTTAAAACGTAGGTAGTAGGTGCTTAAAAAAAAAAAAAAAAAAAATGTAATCACAACTGATGAGTTTACTCTGTGCATGTGTTAATAATTTGATTCCATGTTTCTCTATCAAAATCATAAACTAAAATTTCTCAACACGATCAATAGCGACTGAAATGTCGAAGATTTCTTCAAAAATTCGCTCATGGGGTCATGCTGCATGACCGGACTTTTTGGATTAGAGCTAATAACCATGAAGAAGCGTCAATTCTGTTTTGGCTCGAGTCGGAGCCTGATATTGCTAGCCGTTCTCAGTGTTTGAGATAAAACAAAAAAACGACGCAAATTATTATACTATGGTATATTATTTATGTGTTAGATAGCATTTCTACACAGATCATTGGTCTATGATTATTAAACCACGTGTGTAATGTATGATCAGAACATTGCACGTGCCTCCGAGAAGGTTTCACACTTTTACAGTTCCAAGACCATGCAATTTTACGCTTCACATTTAAAATGAGAAAAAAGGACGGAAAGAAATGTAAGGAAAGGAAAGAACACAGGTTCAGAGGCCCCCTCAGCTGAACAGTGCGCCTTCGTTCCTCGTAATTGTTTCCGAGGAGTCTAAATAATTAAAATCATTTAAAAAAGTAAATAATGACTCGTCGCTTCGCGCCTCGCCGGGGGGCTTCGCCCCCCTGGACCCCCCTAATCTATACTCGGCGCTTCGCGCCTCGCCGGCTCTTTTCTACTGCGTAGAAAACGAGGATATTTTGCTATGCAATTCTTAGCCTGAAAAAATTTGTATATAAACAAATGTTCAAGCCTGGCTGGGATTCGAACCCACGATGCGAAAAAAATTGATATAAAAAATTTGGATTTAAAAAAATTTTTAAGCCTGGCTGGGATTCGAACCCACGAACTCGCGCATCCCATCACGGACGATAGCAACGGTTGTACGTAAAAATCATGTAAACAAAATTTGGGACATTTTAAAAAAATTATTGGGGGTCGGCCTAAGAATTGCATAGCAATTAATAAATTGAGATAAATTATTAAATTATTATTATTATTTTTTGTCCGGGGGGTTTAAATAATAGGCGAATAAACAAGACCTGTTAATATGCGTGATAAGGTAGAGAGGAGATAAAGTCTGATCGAGAACTTTTGACCCCTTGCTACTGTCTTGTGCTTTTGTATTATGAAAAATAACGCGTTATTCAATATAAATATAAATTATATTGAATACTCGAGGTTTTCTACTTTTTCCACAAAAGGTTATGACGCCCAGTTATAGTTGCGCTAAGCGAACGAAAGTGATAAATCTTCCGCGTTTTCAATTACTCAAAACGTTCAACAATCGCCGGCAACATGAATAATTTAAATAACCCCCCCCCCGTCGAAAAACTCCTCGGTAGGGAGAATTATTCCGACTGGAAGTTTGCTATGGAGCATTTGTTGAAGTTGGACGGCCTGTGGAGTGTAATCACAACAAAAAAGGTAGGTGAGAAGGACACCAAAGCATTTGCTAAAATAGTTTTGTTGTTTGATAAAGTCAACTATTTCCACATAAAACAGGCTACATCTGCTAAGCAAGCATGGGAAAAATTGCAAGAAACGTACGGAGATAATGGAATTTTTCGCAAAATTGGATTGATCCGAAAATTTGTTTCAACTAAATTAGTTGAGTGCTAGAGCGTTGATGAGTATTGAGATACATTAACTACAACAGCTTAAGAACTGGCCTCGAAGTGCCAGATGAATGGACCGCAGCAGTTTTGCTGGCTGAATTACCAGAAAAATATGATCCAATGATCATGGCGCTATGTGGTGAAAACCACCCCCTCTTTTCAACAGCCCTTTTCAGGGCTACCAAAAAGAGGTAGGCACAACACAAAAATATTTATAAGACGTCGAGTTACAACTCCGTCAAACAAAATATTTCACCAGAGAGAAAATACGAATTTCTCTCTCAAAAGTGAAATATTAACTAAAAACATACAAGGCGACCTCCCTAGACACTTACTGGGCGAGAGAGATGCGACAAGTATCTCGAACCAAGTCGCCTTGAACGAGAAAACTCAAACAGAAAATCAAACGTCCTCTAAAACTAGCAAGGACAATTCAAACAAGCCTACTCGCCAATCAGAAACACTGATTACACGAGAGACAATAGGCGAACCAACCAAGAGGCGGCAAGCAACCACCTCTGGTCCAGCAGCCACCCCGGGGACCCCGTCTGAACAACTGACGCAGAGAAAGCACCCGAGGTCCCCGGCTAAACTCAAGGTCGCCGGCTCCGCGACGGACGCTCGTAAGCACCCCGGAGGACCAGCTCAGCTATCATACTCGCAGATACTGAGAAAACAATGTGCGAGCCAATGAGATTACACAGTCGAATTAATGAAATTAAGCGGACCAATCAGGAGGCGGCAGGGGGCGGCCACCTCCCTATAAATACCCCGCTCGGAGCCTCCGAAATTCATTCTACTCTCCGCTCTCGACGACGACACCTCGAAGTACGAAGATTTCTACACGCTCTACGCTGACGAACCTTCTGCATCCCGAGTTCATCTCAAGAACGGCTTCCTACTGCTTTCTACAAGGCCTACCTTCTCTCCACACAGATCTCGCATTGGCATCTACGAGTCCAGTGATTATTCATCCTGCTCATTGCCCAACGTAGTTCATCTGTCAGGACGCCACCCGGTACATCTATCGATATTCTCTTTAGATCGTACGCCCGAGGGACGTTCCGAGCCGTATCACCCGGGTTTTGTAGCACTAGGCTCGTCACCGACCGCTGGGATACGCCGGTAAATTACTCTGCTCATCCGCTCTAATTTACCGTCCAAGGAAGTCTTTTTCAAGACTACAAGGTAGGACCCTGACATACGAGCAAGGGAAAGAAGCTCTGTCAAGCGAGTCCACCTTCCTAAACCCTCTATTTCTGTACATAGAGGCATCGAAACGAGCTAATAACTCGGCTATTTCGATGGAACGTCGGCCGTCTTATTTCCTCATGCAAGGGGAGGCAGACGACGGCGAAGCCGGGCCTCTTAGCCCCCGTAGCGCTACCTACACGCTACCCGGCCAATCCGCCGGTCCCAGCGACGGCGCAAGGCTCGATCCTCACGACGAGATGGCCTTCTCACCTAACGTATTCGCTAAGGAAACGTTAGATCAAGCCTCGCCTATACAAAAGATCGAGGATACCTTTCAGACCCGCTCTGAAGTCAATCATTACGATTCGACCAAGCTGTCCGAATACCCACGATATTCGACACAAGCCTACCCGGCCGATCCGAGTGTCAAATACACTCCAAATGTACAAAAAACGAAGGATACTTTTCAGTACCTCAACCAAGCTCAACATATTCCTCCTACAGATATAAATCTTAGGCCGGAATATTACAAAACGGCTCAGTACCAAACTGATCGAACCCAGCACCCACTATGCGAGCCCAGTGCTCCACGCGGCTGCGACACGAACTATCTCTCAGTTCATCCCGCCAAGCAAGCTGACCTTGACGGATTCGCCCACATTCCTTACAGGAATAACACGGGGACTAACCCGCATAATCAGAATATAAATGTCCCACTTGGTCTACCGACGCCAAGTAAAACATATATAAATCCACTACACGCTTGAAAACAAATTCTGTAATCTCATCCGATGCAGTGAAACTGAAACTGCTTCAGGACCAAGTCCCCAGGCTCAATAGATCCTGACCAAGGATAAGGCAATTCGCAAAATCTCGAGACAGCCTTCTTTCATGAAAATGCGGATGGATCAAAACAAAAGTATTCCCCTAAATGTAAAATTTACCACAAAATTGGGCATTGGACCTAAAAATGTCGTAAAAATCCAAACAATAAAATATATAAAAGTGATGTCTAATCGGGTGGAAATAATGGAGAGAAATACGCTTTTCTCGCATATTTATTTTCTGGCGTTGGATATTTAGATGGATGGTATGACTCGTGAGTATCCCGACTTATCAATAGAAACAAGGATCTGCTTACTAACAGTAAACCCGAAACTGGAATCCGAATTACTAAGGCCAACAACGGTAGCTTTCATGTCATTGAGGTTGGTACTACACGAATACAATTGATGGTGAATGACGTAATTCCAGAAATCGACATCCATGACGTCATGTATGCACCTGATGCTACCATAAATTTACTTTCTGTCAGTACTATCGTAGATGAGGGTTTCACAGTTAAATTCAACAGTAATGGACCCAACATTTTCCATGTAAAAATTAAATTATCGCTAAAGCTACTAATGTAAATGGTATATATCGCATGGACATGACCCTTCCGCAACCCTCTCAGGAGATGACTTGTATACCTATGGCACCGCCGCATAGCTCCTCTGGACAGAAAAAGTATGGATCTATTGAAAAATAGGGCTGAAGACTATGATGGAGAGCCAGTACCATCTGATCCTTGCACCATATGTATTGAAGCGAAATATGCAAGAGCCCCTTGTGCTTGTCCATTCAGATCGGTATGGACCCATGTCTTTAGAGAGCATTGAAAATCTAGATGGATCTTAACCTTCATAGACGAATATTCACACATAAGTTTTGTGTACTTCCTAAGACGGAAAAGTGAAATTTTACAAGTTTTCAAGAATTTTAAGCAGATGGCAGAAGCCCAAACCAATAAGAAATTAAAGGCCCTTTAGAATGATAAATAATGGTTCAGAGTATATAAAAAAACCATTTCAGACATTTCTCAAGGTACATGGAATCATACAACGCAAAACCAGTAGGTCCATATACTCCCTAGCAAAACGGCGTGAGTAAAAGGGCAAACCGAACCATTCTGGAGCGTGCCAAGAGTAACCTTTTTGAAACAAGCTTACCAACAGGATACTGGGTAGAATCAACTGCTACAGCAATCCATATTTTGAACCGAAGCCCTACTTCAGTTGTCAAAAACATTGCACCACATGAGGCATGTTGAATGGTGAGAAACCTAACGTATCGCGTCTAACGATATTTGGATGTCATGCTATGGTTCATGTGCCTGTGCAACATCGCCAGAAATGGGATCGAGAATCGGTTAAGAGAATATATAATGGTTATGTAGACCATGTGAAGGGTTAGTGATTAATAGACCCTCATACTAAGAAAATTACAATCAGCAGGTACAGAATCTTTCTTGAAAACCCGATGTATTGGGCCACCAATAGAGCAGAGCCTTATGAAAATTCCTCATGACCAACCAAGCATGCACCAGTACTGCCATTACCTCAGAAAGGTATAAGTGAAATCAACGCAACTGCCGGCAACGCCTCCTCCACCACCACCTCCTCAACTCTCGCCAACACCAGCAACATTGTCTAGGATCTCGACTAACTCGAACGAAACCTTCACAACCATAACGGATGGAGAAGATGAAACACTGCAATCATCAATGATAGAACTAGAAGATTCACCAGACAGCAGCTTACCAGGTCTACCTAATGTTCTACAAACCCGTTGTGGAAGAACTGTTAACCACCCAAATCATCTTCAAGATTTTGATATCCTAGCAGCCGTTATAAATAACGAGGATGATCCAAAGTCTTGTAAAGAAGCTGTAAAGATCGATGAGTGGAAAAGAGCCTTAGAAAAGGAGCTCATTCAACACAAGAATCTACACACATGGTCACCAGCGGAGCTGCTACTGGCTACTCAGCAATTGACACACGCTGGGTATTTATCACCAAAGATGATGGTAGGTACCAAGAAACCACGGTTAGTAGCCAAAGGATTTCAATTAAAGGAGGAGGACCCTCTAAAAATCGTATTTGCTCCAGTGCCTAGGATCTCAAATATACGAACCATGCTAGCTCATGCCATACAAGAAAATTTTGAAACAAGATTCCATGACATACCTACTGCCTTCTTAATGGAAAATCTCAAAATGATGTCTACGTTTGAATTTCACAGGGTATCAAAAGCAAGAAGAGTCATGTCCTGAAGCTAAACCGCAGTCTCTATGGATTACCTGAGAGCCCCGAAAATTGGAACAATGAATCAAATAGAATTTTAGAAGAAAAATGATTTGCAAGATCAATGTATGACTTCGGTCTCTACGTCAAAGATAAGGCGTCTCTATTCGTACATGTGGATGACATCATGGCCATTGGAACAAAAAAGCAAGTCGAAGAAATTTTGAAAAACATACAGGAAGCTTTCACAACAAAAGACATGGGACATATAACTTAATTCCTTGGCATGGATAATAGAAGAACAACTGATTCGGTAACAATATCTCAGGAGAATTACATTAAAAAGATTTTGAAGTAATTCAATACGGAAGAAGGGAGAGGAGTCGCGACATCAACGGAAGCCAGATTTCAAAACGACTTAAAATCTGAGACTATCGACGTATCTTATAGGAAACTCATTGGCTATGTTATTTACAGTGGGATCTGGATAATTCGAACTTCTTTAATTCGAAATCTTCTTTAATTCGAATATTCTCTTGGCCCCTGGCATTTGGTATTTAAACAATGCTGAAAAATCGTGGATTATTCGAATTTTATTTTGGATAATTCGAATTTTCGGCGTGCTAGTTAGGGTATAAATTTTAAGCTGCGACTCAAAATAATAGTAAATTTATCGGGAAATACGTCTTAGTAACGATATTTGGCAAAAGGTTGCGTTAGACCAAATGCATGCAAGTCAGTGCCGGTCTGATAACTCCCCTTCCCCTCCCGCCCACCGACCGTCCCAAAACAACAAAAAAGCCACATTACAGGTCCAAGCCACGTTTGAAAGCCGAATTAATGTAAGCGATTCATTCTTCAACTCTTTGAATGCGTTGGAATCTTTTTTAATGGCAGAGAGACTTCATTCAAGGAAACAGGCCAAAACATCATCCTTTTTTGAAAAACACTAGATTGTTTTTTATGGTTTCAGTTAAATACCGTACCATTCCAGGTGTCTTTATATTTATTGTTCAATATTCTGTTGGTCAATACAGTATTCAATGTTACTGTATGTACTTCACTTCGTACTGTATTTTGTTGAAATATAATTTATTAAAAACTTCTTTAATTCGAATTTTTGGTTAATTCGAAGTTTTGGACTGGTCCCTTGAGGTTCGAATTATCCAAGTTTCACTCTATATGGCCAGCACGTCAAGACCAGATGTACAGTTTGCAGTCTCGCAACTCAGTCGCTACCTGCGATTCAGTCCAACTTCTGATACTTGGCAAGCTGGAACGGATACTTCGCTACCTCCGTATGACCCAAAATAAGAAACTTATATACACAAAAGGTGATAAACGACTCGATGTTTACTCCGATTCTGACTGAGCAGGGAACAGAACCGATAGAAAAAGTGTCAGCGGATGTGTCATTCAGTATGCAGGGAATACGGGAAGCTGGCACTCTAACAAACCACCGAAGTTCTATTGTCGCCAGAAGCTGAGTACATCGCAGCAGCCCAGGCCAGTCAAGACTTTGTAAATATAAAGGGAATTCTGGAAGATAGGAATGAAGGTAGAATGTACGTTATACATGGATAATACTGGGGCTATTTCGACGATTCAAAGTTTTGAAAACTCAAAACGTACAGACCACATAATGATTAAAATTCACTTCCTAAAAAATCGACTAAAAATGTGATGAAAATTAAGTACCTATATTAATACAAATGAAAATTTAGGAGATCTACTCACAAATCCATTGTGCAAATTAAAAGTTTTGAAATTAGTTGACAAAATTGGCATTAAATAATAAAGTAACTAAAACCAATGAAATTAGAAAAAAAAAATGTGTGTCCAAATATTTTTTCCATGACATGTCTGGTAAACTAGTGTGCAAAAGTGGAAGAGAACTAGGTATATGTGTGAGTTATATATTGTTATTATTAAGATAAATGTGTTATTGATTATAGCATTATTGAAAGGATGTGTATGTCCACTTGAATGTTATTGTGAAATTCAAGTAATCAAGATATTATAAAAGATAGTCTGGCAAGATCCACAAGTTACACATGATTCATGTTTGAATCGAGGAGGAGAGTAAATAATTTGTAATTAGGCGCCACAACAATACCTGTTGATATGCGTGATAAGGGGAAAAGGAGATAAAGTTTGATCGAGAACTTTCTATCCCTTGTTACCTGTGCTTTTGTATTATGAAAAATTAGCCGCTGTAGTGCAGCGGTTCCCAACCTTTTTAGCTTGTGGGCCCAATAATATTTTTTTGACAAAATTCGAGACCCATCCCGATTGTATATATATATATATAATGTTCCCATAGGTATTTAAGCAAATATTAAATCAAATTAAAACATACTGAGCAAAAAGGAAAAAAAAAAGTGTTTACTGAAGAACCTTTATGTATTTATAGATGTACTAATATAGCTGTTCAAACTAAATGGGATTTCTGACATTGTTTGTCCCCTACTAGTGCATCAATATCACGATCGAAACTTGACAATTTCAGACTTAAGTCACTCTCCACGTTTAATTTATTTTTATACTCATTTTTCAAATAAACTAAAGTAGAAAACGCCCTTCACACAGATAAGTAGCTAAAAATCCCATCAATTGCGTCAGTGCAATTTTGCCAATTGCGGGATAGTCTTTTCGCACATTTATCCATAAGGGGTCATTTTAAAACTGGATTTCAGATCCTGATCACAAGACAGATCAATTAAAGAGACCTCTTCTCTTGAAGATGTGTTAACTTTTTTTAAGTTATCTTCATGAAAAGACCCATCCATTGGATTTCGCCGTCAATTTGAGGGAACAAACTCCTAAAAGAAATATGAAAAGACTTAGTTTCTTACTATGATTTCTCAGTCCAAAAATAAAAAGTTATAAACACAAAGCAAAAGAAAAGTGATGAGACGAGTAATTGAAATAAATTTTGATAAATATATATTTCAAATTAAACTACCTGAGGTTGGAAGCCAAAGATGAGAGGTGATATTTTATGGTTGCAGCTGTTGTTTCATCAATTTTGACTTCGTTGGTTTCAAGGAAATCACGTAGGACAGAAAATACGTGGAAAGATTTTTTTTTTTCCAATTTTTTTTTTAGCCCATTGTTGAAGTTTTATAATCATCCCTGAAGAGTTAGATTAAGAGTGTTGAGGGCACCAAAAAATCTGCCAAATACGTCAACTGCTTTAACCAGTTTTCATCGGTCACACAGTCTAAGAAAGAACTTGCACGTTTGCCATCATATGCCTTCATGAGTAAAACCCAGAGTTCATCACGAAGTTCAAACAATCTTGATAAAAATCTCTGGATAGCCACCGAACTTCACAGTGAAGTAGAAGCTATTTGTGTTGACTGCCCATTTCATCACACAAAACACTGAAAAGTCTCGAGTTTTTTGGCCTTGCTTTGATAAAGTTGACGATTTTTACTGCATCGTCAAGAGTTTTTTTTCAGACACTCGCCCAAACCTTTAATGCAAGAGCTTCTCTATGTATGCTGCAATGTGTCCATTTGACAAAGGGAGCTACTGACCTAAGTCGGGCGATTAACCCCTATGAATACCAGACATAGCTCGTGCCCCGTCAGTTGTCAAACCTACACACTTTGACCAATCTAATTAATTTTCTGTCATAAAATTGTCAAGCGACTTGTAAATAAATTTAAAAAATAAATACAATAAAATACAATATCCAAGAGAATGCCTAAAACAATATTTTATCGCGAGGACCGATTTATTAATACCGCACTTATTTTGCAATATTTTAATATTATTTCTTGAGTTCCGGCCAGCATCCGCGGCCCAGTAGCGAGCTGCCTGCGGCCCACAAGTGGGCCGCGGCCCAGCAGTTGGGAACCGCTGATCTAGACCTACAGCCCATGTTTCAATATGTGATGAACTTATACTGCCCACCTAACCTGGCAGACGTTTTTTTCTGTTGGAAAGCACTATGAAATGCGGCACCTTAAGTGGAACCTCGAAAAGTTCAGTTTCAAGAACGTTTCAGTATTAACAGAACTGTCGGATGTTAAATGTATGTACGCATTTGTTTTACCCGTATATTTTTCTAAAGGTAGGCCATTATTTTATCTGCGTAAAGGGCTATCCTTTTCAAGAGGTTGGAATATAGAGTTCAGAGCAACTATCTTTCGACGGAATAAGCTCAAAAACGGACGTTTTTGTTTTCTTTTACGTTTACTACAATCGGAAAAAAGAATTTTATGCCTTGAAACTCGAATGGGACCGAATCGGAACTTCAGCAAACATTTTAAGACCAAACCGAGCAAAAACCGTGAACATTTACTGGGTCTAAGACGGAAAAACCATAGCGAGGATTGCATTTTTGTTGTTGTAATTTCCCGCATACTCTCGCAGATTTTTCCGCGAATAAAACATCTTAGAGCAATTTTGACGGCACTATAGTGTTCTATGTGTCCAGAAACGTAACTTTGACGTTGACATAAGAAGTGCTTTCAATCAAATTTTAATGTGCCAGCGGATAGAAGATCTAGCGCTCGGTGAAAAAAAAAAATAAATAAACAAAAAAAAGCGCATTAAAAGGCGCTTCCACCCCCTCCCGCCCGCCAGTCAATTGTTCGGGTGGGAGTAGAAATATTTAAAGTCGCTCATACCGTCTTGCGGAGAAATCCAAGAAGCTCCCCCACTCGTTGACTCCCCCCACTCCGCCATTTGGCCGTGCATAGCATGGACAAACAGACGGAGTTCATTCTTATAAAATAGTATGGATAGAGATAAGAGATAGAGATAACGCGTTGCTTCATTAAATAATTGTATTTCATACTCGAGATTTTCTACCTCTTCCATAAAACAGAGGAGCTCCATCTACATAACAATACCGAGCGTCGAATAGGAAGAAATTAGCCTCGGAGGTCAATTAAAAAACAAATTAGGCTCAGAGACCCTGGATAGAGATTCTTGATATTACAAAAGGTTCATTTCAAATTGCAGATCCGTAGGATCATCATGCCTGCGTAGATATTGGCACTTGCAGGAGGAAAAAAAAGTCATTAATTAAAATATCTACATTTTACTAGTCCCTCTGATCTCAGTACAACGACATTTAAGTAATTAGGTACGTACCAACTGAAAATAACATAAATGTATAGATCATTGAAATGGTTTTAATAATCATTAAAAACTCCATAGTGGAATATATTCAATAAAGATGTAGGTAACGTGAAACTTCGAAATCGGCCATTCAGGAAACGGGAAAACGATGCTTGAAGTAATTTACGTTAGCGGATGCGCAGAATGGAGTAAGGATTTGAGAAAAATTGAGTTGGTAGGGAACAATTTACAGCCTAACCCATAAATTCCCAGGAAATTTATCAAAATCTGATGAAAACTAAAAATTAACCTTATTTTTGAGAGTACTCTTTCGCACATGAGCAGAAGCCAATAATGATACAATCATGTTGAAATTAACATGGAATAATTAAACCATCGTCCCTCAAAAAATATGCACCAACTTTGAGTAGGATTGGATGACGAGGGCATGAAAAAATGATACTTGAAGGAATTTACGTCTGCGCATGCACCGAGTGAAGCAATGATTTCAGTAGTTTGGGATTAATAGCTGACCATTTACAAGCTAACCTGCACATTCCCTGAAGATTTCATAAAAATTGACTGGAAACGGTAGAAATTAGGCAGGGGTGCCCACCCCACCCAAGCGCAACGACTCGAGCCCCCCCCCCCCCCCCCCCCCCCCCCACCCCAACTAAAATATTTATTAATATAGGTACCTACCGTAGAACTAGGTTACTTTACTTTTGTGGGGTATAAGTGGTACTTGACGTCATTTTTCAAATTTTTGCATTACCTACTGAATTTAGGAAAACAGCCAAGGGTGGCATTAGATACTTGATTATTGCCTAATGGATTTTAGTCATGACAGCAAAAACAACCACACTTCTTCTTCTTGTTTGATAAGGTTTATCAGTTCTTTATTTTGACAACGATTGAGAGGTGTGCTGCAAACTGTGTTTCTCACGGATTTCCAGGCTTCTTGACTTCACTTTCTGGCTTAAGTATGGTTTTAGCATTGGAGAACAGTGATATTCATGTATGAATTAATTTGATCAGGTGTTAACAGGTTCCAGAGGGTAGGGTCATATGAAAGTGGGAAGGTAAACGGGGCAACAGTGGTACACCTAAAAACCGGGGTTTTTGTCAATTTTCGGTCATGTAGGATTTTTTTCTCTATTGTTTCGGTTTTCGATCATGAAAAAGTACAAAAGAAAATTGGGATCACGGCCTTTTGCTAATTTCACCGAAGAGACAATGAGAAATGCTTTGGAGGATATCAAGAGTGGTAGGCTGTCAGTGAGGAAAGCTTCTTCTCGGTACAATATCGGCAAAAGTACTCTTCAGAAGACAATTTCTAATTTATATTTTTTAAAATCCCGGCTACAATCTGGACGGGGTAACATTAGTACAGAGCGTGCTTTAGGCACTAGAAACAGAATATAGCTGGTGTACCACAGTTACCCCGTGTGATGGGGTAAAAGTAGTACAACTTTGACGGTTCACCGCGGCCTTATGGGTAATGATAGGGACCTGTAACTTAGAAAACACTTCACACATGTTTTTTAGTTTCACCTGTATGAATTTCAATGGGGAATCTTCATTCCTTCAATCAAACACCTATAAAAAACCATGAAAAATGTACCATTGTAACCCCGTTCTACGGTAATGTAAATGATACACTGATGTGATAAAGAATGTTGTATTTCTTGTTTTACAAATGTAAGTAATTAATTTTTAATTGACAGTAAAACAAGTACAATAAGTATATGTAGAATTTCAATTATCTACAGTAACTATATACATTGCTCAAAATACACCATTTAGGCTACTATAGCTAAACAAGCCAAAGTATATTATATTTAACGTTATTAGTTATATGCCTTATTAGGTTTGCCTACAATCGACAGAGCAGTTTTTTCTTTGTGCTGATGATAAAGAAAATGCATCAATTATTTCCTTGTGCTGCCCGCTAGATCGCTGACTGGTCACCACGCACACCCAGTGCGGCGCCGCTGTCATTATGGCACTCACAACGCATGCGCACAATACCTGTTTCTACAACATATTATCCAATAAAGTAATTTGAATTGAAAACAGCTGACGCTAGCAAATTGTTAGTATAAATCTTATTACTTGTTCATAAAAAAATTTAAAAAATACTCATTTTTCTAACCCCCCCCCCCCAAAAATTTTAACGACGCAGTTTGCGTCGTGACCCCCCCCCCCCCCCCCCTGTGGGCACCCCTGAATTAGGCTCGTTTAAAATGGAATACACATTCGCCCATGCGCATTAGCTACTAATGATAGGATTATATTGAAATCAATAGTGAATGCTCAAATCAACCTCTCCCTCCTATTTTCCAAATTTGAGCGAGTTTGTACGACGAGGGCGTCAAAAAATTATGGGTGTAGTTTGCGCATGCGCTGTGTGAAGTATTGATTTGGGATTAACAAAACTGATAGGGAACCATCTTCACCCTAACCCGCACATTCGATGAACACACACAGACACACAAACAGAAAGACGGAACGAAAGTTGTTCAGAATGGTCAGATACGTGAAATGCAGGTGGAAATTTTACCACTGTAAAAAAATAACAACCGTTTGATTTTAGTGGAGACCACAACTTTTCCATCTCTCAAACGTGAAAACAATGCTTCCACTATCTATAGGTAGACTTGGGCACTTGGGAGCAATTTCAGAGATGAAATTTATCATTTAGGTACCAATACTTCACTAGTAGGTACATCTGCATGGATAATAATCTGCATGGTTAATAAACTTGATTTCGCAACGTTAGAATAAATTCCATTGGAACTATATTGGGATTATGTCAGCTGATAATATTTTCAAGGCAATTTCAACGTGTTCCTGTCCTACTATCCTACTATCTAGCGGTTGTAAATGGAATTTAGAGCTCGACTGGCTAATCAATAGATTCGCTAGCAGCGCATTATTTCTTTATGGTACTCCCAAAGACATTGTAATAGTAAACTAGACCCACTCGTAGCGCTAGTGTCGCGTTGCAAATTGAACGGTCTGTAGTCAGCCATATTTCCGGCAACATCGTTTATTTATGTGCAATGAAGATTGTATTATAGTTCATCTACTCATGAAATTTCTTTGATAATGCACAATGGTTAAAGTGTGTGCTGCATTTAACTGCATAAATCGCAAAACTGAAGACTGCACACTCTCATTTCACTAGTAAGTATTGATTTTCACGATTTCCTTGAGATTATTTTGGTCCATTGTAGGCCTCTTGATGTGGTAACGCAGTACCTATTGTAGTTGATAATAATTTTTTTTTACTTATCAGTATGCATGAGCTACAAAGTTTCAAATTAATCTAAATTTTGTTTTGTTTTTTCCACAGATATCCTTTAAACAAGAAATTGAGAGAATTGTATGAAATTGTTTTTTGTATTGCCATTGTATTGTACTATTGTATATTGTATTGTATTGTATTGTATTGACAGAATTGCATGAAATTGTATGTAAAATGGAAATAATATAAAAACATAGAAAGTGCCATGAAGTAGTTATTAATTTATGTCAATTGTTCAGCTCCTCTGATCATACTCCTTGCCCCATCCAGGTGAACCCATGGTGTTTGTAAAACTGTGTCTTATGTACCTATAAGATATTGTATCAATATTGAAATGCAGAGCCATTCTTCTGTTACTTTGGAAGAATGGTTCTGAGATAATAATGATATAATGGAAGGATCTAACACTTTAAAATACCTAACTAACTTATGCCCTAACTATTTTAAGTACGGTATGAAAAGTACAATATCGCCACTACGCAAAACTACATGATATCATATTGGTAAGTGTGGTGAATTCATCAAGTAATGCACACATTACACGGACGTCCCTATGAATGGATTTTATATATATTTGGTGCGAGTTAAAATAAGAGAAAAAACGAATATATCATGACTTCTCGAACCCCCCCCCCCCCCCCCCCCCACCCCCCTTAATTAACTCCCTCCACCGACAGCAAATTCAAATAATAAAACTTCCAGTATGCAATTTGAAGCTCCTGACATATTTTTATAACCTAGACCTAATTTATAATCGAATTTAAAAAATGATCTCGAAAATCTGACTTGAATAGTTAAAACATCATGATTTATTATTATAACCTCCTCCAATCTTCCTCGTCCATCTGACGATATTAGTTAAAACATCATGATATTTTACTGTTACCCCCTCCATTCACCCTTTTTCATAATCAAATTTGAAATACCTGATATAAGATCCAAAACTAGACCAAATTCATAGTTGAACAAAAAAAGAATCACAAAAATCTGACGATATTAGTTAAAACATCATGATATTTTACTGTTACCCCCTCCATGCACCCTTTTTCATAATCAAATTGAAATACCTGATATAAGATCCAAAACTAGACCAAATTCATAGTTGAACAAAAAAAGAATCACGAAAATCGGACGAGAATTGTGGCCTAAATAAGTATTTAAATCGTCATATATGGTTAGATATTCCAAAGACAAGCAGCTCCCACAGTTTGTCTCTGTTTAAAATATTGCATAATATTCATTTAAAAACTGTGTTGTCATCATAATAATTGATGTTTTTAATGATTTTAGACTAGTTTTTATCAAGATAATACAAAATATGTTTTCTATGAACACTTATACACAAACTAGATATCCTCACAATTCAAAAAGCGCGCGTGAAGTTGCCCCCAATATGTCCGCCAATGCTCTCTTCAATTTGCAGCAGGCCGCGTCTGAGATCCACGTACAGTTGTAGGGCCTTGGGTACTCCTGAAGGAGAAGAGTCTCGCGGGAGCCCACCTAAAGGCACAGCTAGCGCATCCTTCTGGCGTTCCGGGCTACTAGTCAGCTGATCGGGTGCCTGATGTGTGTATTTGCCAGCTTCCCGCTTACACTTGAATCCGTTGCTTTTTAGTGAAGCTGGGAGAATTCGTGAGTTAGTTATCGAAATGGATCCTGTGAAAATAGAGTCGGCTTTTTGACTCGATAGATCCAATACGAGTAATTTTGTTAAGCGGTTGGCAACCATCTCAAAACAGGTTTAGTTAACATCAGAGATTGAATTAGTGTTTAGCGTTAATAATAAGTAATTCAACCGTCTCTGTGTGCTTGCTAGGATCTCTGGGTGTGATTGGGACAGTCAACAGACTCAGCGTTAAAAAGGTGGTGAAATAATTGTCGACCAAAAATGCGTTTTTGGTTTTGTGGCCTACGTCATTTTCCGAAATTCGACCCACAGCATTAATCTGATCGGGACGGTTGGGAAACTCGTCCTTTCTTTTTGAAAATCTGAATCTCTTTGGAACCATGAAATTTCGGGACGAGCCAAATAGGTGAAAATGATAGGCAACCTTGGTTTAGTAGGAACTTTACTTTGTTCGTAAAAAAAAGTAGGTTAGCCTGCGCTGCGTAAATGAATAATATTGGTGGTATTGAAGTCATAATAGGTAGGTATAGTAAGCAAAAAACTTTCAATAAATATAAGTACAATATTGCTGCGTTTGGGTCGATTATCATTTATTCTGAATATAAGTACATGTAGGCACATATATATGAGCAACGGTAACTCGACTGTAGTGGCACGTATGCCTTGACAGGGAAACAGCGTTGAGTTCAGAGCCCTCCATCTTATTAATACTCACAGAAGGAACCCGATAGGTATTTATTAAATCAACAAACGCTGAGGAGGAACGAGAAACCAGGCTAGAAAAGTCGTGACAATCAGAGACAACCACAGAATAACAACAAGACAACAACCGCCTGAACTTGAAATCTAAATCACCAATGAAACGCGATATCAACAATGATAGGTTACCAATGAAACGCGATCAGCTGACTAGGTAAGTTGCCAGAATGCCAGAAGGAAGCGCTAGTTGTGCCTTTAGGTGGGCTCCCGGGAGACTCTCCTGAGAAGGTGTTTTTCGATTTCCGAGCCTTTAGGGAAAGCGAACCGTACAACATACAGCGTTGCGGATGGTGTTAATCGATTGTTTGGGATTATATTTATCATTGACAAGCAAAAAAATGATTAGGTACTGTTACTTTGACAGTTTATGAGACCTCAGTTTTTGAATGCTTTTCAATGCCTTTCCTTTGATGCTACCATTTGTAGACCGAGAGCTGGTGACAGCCCGATTCAACCGGAAAAATAAAGTTCTGATCAGCACTTAAATTGACTGTGCGTGATGCCTAGAACCCAGTACTGGGCGTCTGCCTTGCGATATCCGGGGACTACCTAATTTTAAGGCTACTTAAATTTTCTAAATAGGGGCACTAATTCAACCGGAAGAATAAAACCTTGAAAGTGGTCTGATTTGAAAGGTGTTTTACAGCTGAATACAAATATGTGCGTCTGCCGCCGTCTGCCTGGGGAGTTCACCCACAGAGGCCGGTCAAATTTTCTAAATTGGGGTCACTAACTCAACTGGAAGAATAAAACCTTCAAATTGGTCTCATTTGAACGGTATTTCAGACCTGAATACAAATATGTGCGTCTGCCACTGTCTGCCTGGTGCGTTCACCTCTAGCAGCTTATCAGATGTTGTAAATTTGAGTACATTTCGATAGTTATGCCGGTCGATGTTTGGGGAAAAAAAGTAACCTAGCCATCTTTTTAACTACTAGCTATCTTTTAGTTACTTTGTAACTTGAGATTTTTAATTTTTTTGAAATGTGAATATAATAGTTACATCTGTAGTACTAATTGTATGTAAAAGTGAAAAGTATTGTAATATGTACACAACAAAAAGGTGGTCTTCTGTAATAAGAGTAGAAGAGGTGAGAAGAAAATGCTAGAATTCAGTCTTCCTCGTCCTCTGAACTTGAGTAGCATGCCAAGTCGTCATCTGAAATTCCATCCCCCCCAAAAATTATAAGTACGTATATATAGTTTGCCAATTATAGGAACAATGCAGTCCAAAGTGAGTGCAACTTAATTAACATTAAACCGTAACCAAAGTGAGGGCTACAAAAAACTTACCACTATCATCTGTGATAACAACGTCCATCAAACTTTTAGGGGGCCATGTCTCCATCGAACCATACTGGGCAGTAGTTACCTTCATTGATCTCCCATCCGTACTGAACTGGATCTAATGCTGTTTGGTCTTAAGAGGCATTCATCCACAACTTGGTAATGTAGATGGAACGGTGCAACTTCTTCTGCAGTGACAGTTTTGTCGGAGGTATCCCTTGTGGCTCAAACTTCTTGAAGTTTTTGAATAGTGGCTCGTTATGCTTTTTCGGCCGATAAGCATTTTCAAAGCAGATTAGACGAGCTTGATCGACAGATGAGCAGTTCTTGATGCCGTATAACTCGCAAACGAATTGCTCAGCTACGTCACTGGCCATTTCAAAGTCTGTCTCATGGAATGAGGCAAAGAAGTCAACATAAATGGGATTTTTTTGGAACACAACAAATGGCCTTGTTGGTGTTCGCCAGTTCAATTTCGTCTCTCAAGGTGTCGTCATATTGCTCACCACTTTCTTCGACAAAGCGCTCAAATAGAAGAGAGCGGATGGCAACGTAATTAATGGGGTGGATCCTCTTGCATCGGTTGTAATGTGTTCCACCCAAGAAGCTGTTTGTGGAACCACTTGCGAGAATGTCGGTTTGCTCCAAAATGTATGGCAATCCACTGTCTTCAATGAACTTTCCAATAGCCTTAAAATACGCCATCATAATGTGGAAATCACCCATCTGAATAAAAAGGTTATCGAAAGTTGGGGATTCAGTACATTGAATCTGCATTGCGATTCTAGCTATAGCCAAATCGTATGTAATGGTGATTTCTTTCTGCCCACATTCTTTACCTATTTTCTGAGCTCGGAACGTGGTCTCTTGGACCACAGTTGTCGATGTTGGTGATTCGTTGATTGTGGATAGGTAGAATACATTCTGTTGGGGAGAATCATCTTTTCCCATCATAGCATTGTACCCAATCCACATTGGAGTTTTTGGAATCTCCAAGGCCCAAGTTAGCGACCAAAGGAAATTTTTTTGGGCAGATTTCAATATAGAAGAAGATGGAATATCCCGCTTTGGATGCTCCAAGGGGAGAATCTGACGTTTCATTTGGGGTTTCTTTTTGTAGGGCGTCATTTCTTCATCATTTACGGGCTCGAATAAACGGCGGCGTTTTATTTTGGATCCTATAGGGGGGGTCTACTCTTGTTCTTTTAGGTGGAGGAGAAGGCGTGTTAAGTTGATGGCATATACCTACTGTGTCATGCAGTTGTTTTTCCCCGACAAAGTTTCAACATTGCGATCAAAATTATTGAAGGCCACCCCAGTTGATAGTGAAGGTGACAACTTCATACCACTGGGAGAGATTGTAGAACCTTCACTTTCTGAAAAACAAATTTCCGTTTCAAATTCTTCAATTTTGTGGTAAGAAACACATTGATTGTATTTATTTAAGATGTCAATGACTTTGCGGCTCCCTGTGATGCTTTTCATACCGAGTCCAACCATGATCTGCTTCGCTGGAATTGTCCTCCCACTAGTTACGCTATATATCAAATCACTAGCAATTGAGTTTGCATCTCTCAACGGTTTTCCAGTGCTCCTCCGCCTATGGCCACTTGGACCCGCGATTACATTGATAAAAAAATCGATCAAGCTTCCAGGTATCTCTATTTCCCCTTTTTTCAGTACATCGAACGATAAATCGGCTGGAAGTTTATCTGGTTTACTGCTGAGAATTTTCCTCCGCAAAAGAAAAGCGGCTTCTTCTAGGCGTTTCTCTTCTTTTGTCGCGTTCAATAATATACCAATCTGCTCCTCACTAATGCTTTTGCTACAAACTACTCTCTTCGGCCCAAGTTTATGTATTTGAATCATTTCAGGGAATTTGCCTCTGATTTTCTGTTCCAAATGTTGAGTTGTGTAAGAATGAGATGTGGAACCTGTAAATTGTTGGTGGAAAGTTGTGAACACTTCAAGGAAATGAGTGAGGTGCAATACTTGATTTTCATCTAGAACACACTGTTTCAAGTATTCCATTGTGGCATTGAAGGTATCAGAATACAAATTGCCTGTTGGCTGAGCAGCAGTAGCCTTTTGAAATTTGCTCAAGTATTCCAACCTGCAACGGAGATGATAACGGACCTCTTTCGATACAAAGTCTGTGTCCCCAATATCCCTAAGGAAATTGAAATCTTTCATAGTCACGCACTCCTCACGTAAATTATCCTCAAAGTTTTTTGTGGAGACAGAGTGCAGTGGTTGAACGTTTTGGTTTATTTTCCTTCTCTCTTTTTTACAACAAATGCAGACTTTCTGAAGGACCCCAGTTCGAAGATTTGCCGCAATAGAAATGGGATTAGCAGACCTGGTAGCAGGAGGTGTTCTTGGAGCCGCATTTGAAGGTCCTGCTGATGGTTCTTCTGACGCGTCAATTACAGACGATTTATCCGCGGTGAATATGCTGTAACATTTTCGATGATAGCCACAATTCACTTCCGCAAATTCTGAAGGAAAACACACATCTGCGTGGGCCATCGAACGTTGTTTTCGAACGTTCAGAATTTGTATACATTTTGAAAAAGTACTTTCCGTGAACGTTTTCACATCTTGTGAAATTTTCTGAAACATGAAGCATCGTAAAGCCATGTTGTCACGACGTCGCTGTTCAGTTTTTTCTTCAGATATCAGAAAGAATAAAAGGCCTAACAATAAAATTCGCGACACTGAGTAAAACAAGGTTAAAAAACACGGTCAACAAATACCGAATTCTCCACTTCTAGTCTTCACGAAAGCAATGACTTAACTGAATGACATAATTCACTTGTCGATGGCTTCACCTTCCCCCTCTCTAATTTAGGCTACTCACACAAACTCTGCTCTCAGGTACTGTAACAGTTCAAATAGGGACCATCGGAATTTTCTATCCGGAAAGTTCTTCTATCCTTTGCCCGAACATACGGCGCCCCCTCCCAGCCAACATGGTGTGAAATGTGTAGATACCTGCTGGAGAAAACAGGACTTCAGATTAGCTGGAGGTGAACGTCCGAGGTGAATGGTTGTTGTCGCTCATTATAAAATATTAATTTGAATACCTACCTACCCATCTAACATAGAATTGTGCTCCTTGAAAGAATTTCCTCCCAAATTCGTATGACGTGGGTGCCTGAAAGTACTCAAATTTACAACTTCTGATAAGCTGCTAAAGGTGAACGCACCAGGCAGATGGTGGCAGACGTACATATTTGTATTCAGCTCTAAAATACCTTTGAAATGGGACCAATTCCAAGGTTTTATTCTTCCAGTTGAGTTAGTGACCCCAATTTAGAAAATTTGACCGGCCTTTGTGGGCGAACTCCCCAGGCAGACGGCGGCAGACGCACATATTTGTATTCAGCTGTAAAACACCTTTCAAATCAGACCACTTTCAAGGTTTTATTCTTCCGGTTGAATTAGTGCCCCTATTTAGAAAATTTAAGTAGCCTTAAAATTAGGTAGTCCCCGGATATCGCAAGGCAGACGCCCAGTATTGGGTTACTGGCGTCACGCACAGTCAATTTAAGTGCTGATCAGAACTTTATTTTTCCGGTTGAATCGGGCTGTCACCAGCTCTCGAACTATTGGGGATGACAAAAATAGATGTCGAGGTTCTAGGACCATCTAGACCCCAAATACGGTTTAACGCAAGTTTCATGATGTTTGCTCTCTTAATTTCGGAAAAAAAGCCGCGGACGGCAGGCAAAGGTAGGACGGATTTTTTTTTTTTTTTTTTTTTTTTTTTTTAGTGAATTTTCTTAGAAAATAAAGCTATGGCAATGGCTCCAAAATTTTTAAAATAAAAATTTCAAAAATTTTCTTCATCGAAATCTGTTTTAAGGCATTCTGAAATGATTCCTGGATTTTAACGCTTTTTTATATGTATACTAGCGTTCCCCCCGCGCGCATTGCTGCGCCCAAATTTCTCGCTGGATAAATGTTGGTTCATTTTTCAATAATAAACTTTAGTAATCGACTAATTAAAATCATTTTTCAACATACCGAATTCGTTGCTTTATGTTTCATGATGTGTAGAATCCGAAAAACATATTAAAAAATAAGTAAATAAATAGACATAATCCCTCCTCCCTCCTCCTCCTCCTCATCCTCCTCCTCTTCCCTCCTTCTTCTCCTCCTCCTCCCTCCTCCTCCTCCTCATCCTCATCCTCCTCCTACCTCACTCCTCCTCCTCCCTCCTCCTCCTCCCTCATCCTCCTCCTCCTCCTCTTCCCTCCTTCTTCTCCTCCTCCCTCCTCCTCCTCCTCATCCTCCTCCTACCTCACTCCTCCTCCTCCCTCCTCCTCCCTCATCCTCCTCCTCATCCTCATCCTCCTCCTCCCTCACTCCTCCTCCTCCCTCCCTCCTCCTCCTCCTCCTACTCCTCCCTCCTCCTCCTCCTCCTCACTCTGCCTTTGGTCTTGGCTTGGGTAGTTAATTTTGTAAACAATAAATTTCTAAAACCTGACACTGCACCCTTTTATGCCCTTTGGGTCAGAGCCCTTTGAACGGATTTGCACCAAACTTTACATTACCAATCCTTGAATCATGCCTAATAATACCTGAAAGTTTCATTACAATCTGTCGAGCGGTTTCGGATACATACATACATATATACATACATATATATATACATACATCCTCTTTTATATATATATATATATATATATATATATATATGTGTGTGTGTATATATTAATTGCTATGCAATTCTTAGGCCGACCCCCAATAATTTATATATATATATATATATATATATATATGGGTCATTTTCCTGAAAAGGGCAAATCTGAACTTCCAGTTTTTAGAAAACCAAAAATGCTTAAAACTCTTCCCAAAAATTCATGGGTGATCTGTACAGTGTGCTGATCACATTCCTACCCTCGGTCACGCAACACAGTCCTTATTTACCCAATAAAAATAAATAAAAGAAACAGTGAAAAGCGGGGGAAAGACGCTCTCAGCGGTGGAAAGAGGACGACGATGAAACGAGTACTCAAATGAACGTCAGTTTCTTCAATTGAGGATGAGGATATGAGGAGTGATGAGGATATGAAATTTAGTTTTTCCTTTCAAATCACCCAAAGAAACATAATAAGAAGAAAATTTGGGAAATTTCATGAAATTGTGGTTTTTGTCATTTGCCGGTGTATGGAACGTCATAGAACAAAACGGATTTCAAATTCGGATTCAGCGCCTCAATGTACCTACTAGAACACATTCTGATGAATTTTGAACAATTTCCAGGGGCATTTTGGGGTGATTTTCATGAAATTCATGAAATTTCGGAAATCCGGTAAAATGAACGTCCTAGAGCAAAACTGATTTCAAATTCGGATTCAGCACCCCGATTTACGTAATGTAACACAAGTTGATGAATTTTGAACAATTTCCAGGATGAATTTTGGGAGTTTTTCATGAAATTAATTAAATTTATTTTATCCGAAGAACTAAACGTCGTAGAACAAAACGGATTTCAAATTCGGATTGAGAGACTTAATTTACCTACTAGAACACATTTTGATGAATTTTAATCGAATTCCAGGGCCTTGGTGGGGGCAGAAAACTTATACCTGTTTTGAATATTCTAGAGTTGAAGTATTTATACTTGGTCATAATGTGTTCTAGAAGATAGGACACGGCGGGAAATGTGTCCCTGTTTATTGACACGACGGGAAATGTGTCCCTGTTCATTGGACACGACGGGGAATGTGTCCTTGTTGACTGGACACTATGTGTGCAAATGATCTGGGACACAAACTAAGATGTTTCCTACAAATTAGGACACATAAGCGATTGTGTCTGATTATACTGGACTCATTGGGATTGTGTCCAGGATTATTAGACACATTGTGTCCCAGTTCATTGGACACATTTATGATAATTATTTAACTAATTAATTAAATAAATGATGTATAATGAATTGAAATATTGCAATAACTATTATCAATAAATAATCGATAATATATGCGGATAACCCTACCTAAAAGATGAAGATTAAAAAACAAATTTTACGAAACTAAATTTGCCAAAAAAAAGCCGATCAGGCACTCACTAGACCCACCTGAGCTTCATTCTGGAATAACTTTTTGTTTTAAAAATTTATTTTTTCTCTTAAATTTGCATTTCTCCCTTAAAACTCACAGCAAATTTGACGAAAATGCGTTCCTAAGAGTATTTTGAGTCGCTGAATCCGATTTTGAAATCCGTTTGGCGCTAAGAAACTTCATTCACCGGATTTCCAAAATTTCATGAATTTCTTGAAAATCTCCCCAAAATGCCCTTGGAAATTGTCTAAAATTCACCAATATTGGTATCCTTATATTATTCGATGCGCTGAATTCAAATTTGAAGTCCATTTCGCTCTCAGAAGCCGCGTTCACTAGATTCCATAATTTCATGAAAATTCGCTCACATGGTCATGCTGCTTGACTGGAACTCTAATTTAATTTTTTTAATCAGCAACATAAGCAAACTCCGAGTCCGACGGAGGTGTGTTTTAAATTGTCTAAAATCCACCAATATTGGTATCCTTATAATATTCGATGCGCTGAATTCAAATTTGAAGTCCATTTCGCTCTCAGAAGCTGCGTTCACTAGATTCCATAATTTCATGAAGATTCGCTCACATGGTCATGCTGCTTGACTGGAACTCTAATTTAACTTTTTCAATCAACAACATAAGCAAACTCCGAGTCCGACGAAGGTGTGTTTAAATTCAACTGAATCAAATAAAAACAATGTAAATTCAAGGTACAAGAGGCTGTCTTCCCCCCGTCTTCCTTGTCTTTCCCCGCGGAGGTGATTGGCGGGGGGGGAAGACATAGGTGTGCAAATGAACAACTTGTTTTTTAAATTATTTGAGAGTTCCGTCATTGATTTTCAGCAAAAGCAGTATACCAATCGAAAGAGTTATTCGAGCTCGACAAGCGCAAAGCAACGGAAAAATTTATTCTCAGTTACTTACCATGAAAATTGGACGCGGGGGGAAGACGGGTACTGTGTGACGGGCTGTTCCAACGAAACTTCTTTCTTCCTGAATGGCATAACACGGACTGAGATCATTCTGGACCCAACATGGTTTGATAGCCAAGGGTGTAACCTACACTTGGCGGGAAAGCCGAACCCGCGCAAACCAACCCAAGATCACGGAAATTCGAAAACACTTTTTGAGCGGGGGAAAGACACCTTACTCTGGACAAAATTTTTTCCTCCCCCCCTCTTTATCTAAATTTCCAAAAATTATGGCGACCCTATTTTCTCACTCTGTGGAAGTATTTATAATAACCAAGAAAGTTTCACCTTCAAAATCACAATTAATCCAGTCACAATTAATCCAAAGATGGATGCAAAGTTGGAAAAGTCAGGTCTGGACGCCGCGAGGGAGGAGACATTTCGCTGTTCGAATTGATTTTTCAGTGTTAAATAAAATAATAATTTATTTGAAACCTATGTACCTATGTTAAGAGCAACTTGTAGAGACCGGAAACTTCTGTTTTTTTAATCTACGTAATAATGGGAAGACGTAAATCCCTTCGGACAGCGATTTGCCCTTTTCGGGAAAATGACCCATATACAAGTCAGAAAGATACAACCCGTCCCTTATATAAAATCAAAGAGCGAGTCTCAGGTTTGAACTGAGATATGTTCATTCCGAATAAATTTGGCATACCTGGTTTCGCACGCCTTACTAGCTCAAAGAATCAAAGAGCGAATCTTGGGTTTGAACTGAGATATGTTTATTTCAAATAAATTCGGCATACCTGGTTTCGTACACCTTACTAGTTCAGAAGGAATGGAGTAGATAGGGTTGGTCCCAAATGAAATTTCTGAAAACATAAGGTTCGAGTGTTTGGTGTGAGACCGTGTTTCCGTGATCAAAATTTAGTTGCAATCTACTCTCCGCCTCAACCTTTTAAAAGGTTAAATTCAGTGGAACCTTAGCTCCGAGGGTCTAGCCAAATTCACATACCCTGTTGAGTTACGGCCTTTAGGGAATGCTGGTAGGAATATCCAGATGACAACCATGGAGTGGTCTGTGGTCGATTCAAAAATGAATAAAAGTGTGCACACCTAGACCAGCCTTCCCCTGACTCGGGCTAGCGATTCAAACTGCTATCGCGTAACTCGGCGCCTGAATTATCTGTTCGGATCAGAGAAATTCAGACTTCGCGTACCGCGCTGGAGACAGAGGATTTCTACTGGCAACAAACTCAAGCATAGCATCACAAGAATGCGTTTGGCGTCCCGACTTTATGCTTGATCACGGATATAATTCGGAAATAAACCTCTTTCGTAGCGTAAAATTCAAGACTAATGAAAGAAATCTACAAGGACATCAATTTTCATTGATTCGGAGCGACTCCCAGTGCCCTAAGGGTAAAAACAATTTTCGACGTAATTACTCGAAAATAAATCGGGGTTTTTCCTGCGGCCATGTTCTGGTGTCACCCGATTCCTGTGTAGATCTGAATGCCGCCTAGCGGAGAGGGATCAAAACATGGCGTTGTGACGCACGGACTCCCATTTCAACACTGAACCTAAAAATTTCTGCGATCTGCTTTCTACCAGTAGGGCGTCTGGCGGAAATTGGATATTTAATTTTGACGACCACTAATGCATAGATTAATAAAGACGGTGCTTATTAACGATATCGTATCGAGTCAAAAAGCCGTCGTAAGTAACAAGTGTCAAATCTAAAAGTCTAAATATCTGGTAGGTGCCATAGTTACACACTTACCACAAGGTGAAGTCTTGGAGGTGAATATGCAAACAATTACAAAGTACGCACAACTTGATTGAACTGATTTATTCGAGGAAATCAGATAGATTATATGTATTAATTATGAGCAATACTGTAGGATTACACTAGCTTACCTGTAAGCGACGTATAATCTTCATTATATTCGGCCTCATCGAAGTAAATAATAACCACAATGTAGTATCCAAATCTCAGGTGTTAGCCACACAATTTCAAAGCCAAGAAAAAAGGCAGTACTATCACACACATTCGCCTCCCGCCTTAGGAGCTCCGCCATCTTCAGTACCTTTAAAGCTTGTAGAGATAAAAAATAAAAGTACTTATCCAAAAATAAATAAAAATGAAAATAGTAGTACCTAACTATATTGATGATACAGAGAATACCTGTCCATGACTACGTTGTTGCAACCACGGGGAGGGACCATGAAGTCCAATCCTTAAGAATCTGACTGGACGGAAAATCCATATAATACAACAAATTAAGGGCGGGGCTTTATTATTTACTTCGATGAGGCCGAATATAATGAAGATTATACGTCGCTTACAGGTAAGCTAGTGTAATCCTACATTATATTTCGGCCTCATCTCGTAAATAATAACCACAATGTAGCTGTTTAAAGCGGTTGCGACAACCACAAAGATATTGGGAACTAGAAAAAACGCACTTGAGCAAAAAACAAGATAAACGATGTATTAAAAGAAGGATGTATGTACAGAGAATGAAACAACTTAATTCTTGTTCAATATTCTAGTTCCAAATTCAACATTGTTATTCAATTCTAGATAAACATATAGTATCTCAAAGTCTGAGTAAACGTGAAGAAACTTTTTATTTTTTAATACAGTTTTTGTGAGGTTTGTAACAATTTAGAATTGTTTGCGCAAAAGATTCGTTTGCCACTACAGGCCTATTGTAAAATAATGCAAAAGACTTCGACTTTTCTGTCCAGCCAGCCGCCAATCTAATAGTGTCGTATGACACACCCATGCGCAAGGCTGCGGAGGTGGATGCATGCCTAGTGCTATGCGCTGAATAGCGGCGCACATCAATGCCACTCTTGCCTATCAAAAACTTGAGCCATCTGCTAATAGTCTGGGTAGACGCAGCTTGATGCGGTGGACGAAATGTCAAGAAAAGAGGTCCATGTGAGGCTCTAAAAGGTTTGGTAGCCTCCAAATACAATTTTAGAGACGTCACAGGACATATGCGGGTATCCTCATGAAAAATTGGGAGTCTTAACGTAGGCTGAAGCCTATTTCTTCCTGACGTTTTAATTCGCTGAGAAACACGGACAAGGATAGTATCTTGGTCCTCCAAGATGTTATTTGTCTCAATTTTAGATAAGGTTTCCACTCTTTACCCTGAAGCAAGAGCAATTAGCATGGCCAGTTTCAATGTCAGTTCTTTTAATGTGAGACTAGAATTTGAAAGGTGGCCTCTGATGTAGTCCAGGACAACACCTGAATCCCAAGTGTCTGAATATCTTGGTCTTGTTGGTCGCAATGAACTCACCCCTTTGAAAAATCGCATAACTCTGAAGTCTGACATGATGCCAACTTCCAAAATTTGGGAAAGAGCCGCTCTGTAAGAACATAACGACGCATATCCGACTCCTCTTTGAAACTGATTGGCCAAAAATTCAAGTACCCTAGAGACAGATGTCTCAAATAAATCCAAATTCCGTACCTTGCAGAAGGCCCACCACTGTCTGAGACCCACATCATACTGCCTTACTGTACTGTTCTGAACTGAAGCGATACTGATATGGAGCGCCGAATCTGGCACACCACCCTTCCTCAATGCCTCCAAGATAATAGCCCTGCCTCCAGGGTAGTACTCCTCCACAGTGGATGTGGGTCCCTGTTAAAAGAAAGTAGATTAACGTCCGGCAAAAAAACTATTGGATCCCTAGTCAACATACTGATAAACAAAGGGTACCAAGGTTGAGTGGGCCATCGTGGGACCACCACAACCCCGCTACCCCTGTCATCGTTAATCTTTTGAAGGACCCTCAAAATAAGAGAAAAAGGAGGGAATGCATAAAAACGGAGATTTCCCCAATGCAGTGTAAATCTTTTCTCACACCACTTCCAAATTTCTCTAGCAACAGCACTCAAGCGTGGGTATTGAATACTCCCCATCTTATTGATATACGCAATAGCCGTAGTATTATCAATACGACACAAAATGTTGCAATTCGACAAATCCGAGGCAAAGCACTTGAGGGCAAAAAAGGCAGCCTTAAGCTCCAAGACATTAATGTGTTCATCTCTCTCAGAAGCATTCCAGAAACCATGGCATTTAAGGGAACCCATGCATGCGCCCCATCCTGTCTTAGAGGAATCTGAGAAAATCTCCATGTCATAAGCCATCACTCGAATATCGTTACGGGTTTGAGGGAGAGCATGTAACCACCATTTGAAATCCTCCTGCAGGTGGGAAGGAATTAACATTCGAGCTTCATAGTTTCCCCTCGAAGCGCGAAGCGCTAAGAATTTTTCTCGCTCAAATAACTTAGTGTATGTCCAACTGTATTTGACTGCGGGACAGGCAGCCACTAAGGCCCCAATGAAGCGAGCAAGATCACGAATGGTACAAGAAGGACGATTCGAAAAATGAGACACTTGCTGCAGAAGGTTAGCAACCTTGTCTCCAGGCAGTGATAAGGACATTTCTTTAGTGTTGAAAATGAACCCCAAAAATCTAATACACTGTGAAGGGACCAAATTGCTTTTATCATAATTAACTAGGAAACCCAAATTCTGAACTAGTGAAACCGTAGCCCTGACGTTCTTTCTACATTCCTCAAAAGAGGTGCCAATCATTGCACAATCATCCAAGTACAAAACTGAGCGGAACCCCAACCCACGGAGATGGGCAATAACTGGTTTCAATACCTTAGTAAATACTAGAGGTGCACAGGCCAAACCAAAAGGTAGAACATTAAATTGGTATAAGTCCTCTTTGAAAGGAAAACGCAAGTATTTCCTATGATGTATAGGGATTAAATGGTAAGCATCCCTTAAATCTAAAGTTGCCATGAAATCCCCTTGCTGAACCATCCTACGCATTGTTCGTGCATCTTCCAACTTAAAATGTGCAGTATAAACAAACTGGTTAAGTTTTTTCAAATTCAAAACGATTCGATCTGACCCATCCGATTTTGGTACCACAAATATGTTGGACAAAAATTGATTCCGACAAGGCTGGACCTTGGAAATTGCTCCTATGTTCAGAAGCTTATCTATTCCAATTTGTAATCTATTTAGAGCAAGAGGTGACGAATCTGAACCCCTTTGAACAAACTTGGACTGAAAAGGTTTCGACAAAAAAGGAATTTTCAAACCCTGAATATATGACAAAACTACCTTATCATTTGTAAGGGTCTGCCATTGACTCATAAAAGCAGAGAGTCTACCACCATAGGCACCTACCATTGCTCCTGCTGCCCTCAGTTCCTGTGAGTCTGCCGTGAGTGTTGCTGCTGACGAGGGTGTGTCCTTCTGCCGGATCCCCTGACTTTTGAGCCTGTGGATCCCTTGCTGCGGTACCTGCTCTCCTTCGGCCTGTTGAAGGTTTGACGAATGGAAGCTGACTTTTGGTACAATTGTCCGACCCGGGCTCCCTGGTTCCTGCGAGCCGGACCCCTGAAGTTTAAAGGATCTCTATCATGGGATGTGTAGGGCTTCACCGGCTTAAGTTCCTTACCGATCTTTTCCAATTCCTTATGAGCCTTCAGTCTACTCTCCAGGTCATCTCCAAAGAGCAATCCGTCCAAGGGGGCAGAGAGCAATGGCTTTTGCGCATCCTTCCTCATGTGTTTGCTGAGTAATACCTTGCGGGTAACAGATAGGTCATGATGAAGGTCACAAAGAATACGCCCTGCTACACCCAGGCCAGCAATCATTCCTGGTGCGCCCTCCTCAACCAGCATTGTGGACACAACGGAGCCAATAGCAGCAATAGCCAAACCCAGCTGACGCTGATTGTTCACCAGGCGAGCATCTCGAGTGACTGCCGTGGATGGCAACACACTTTTAACCGATGGGTTAACTACGGGGGGTGCTAAGGTCTTTAGGTTTTCTGGGCATTTAATCCCTTTCAGCAGCTCCTGCATAGCAGAGTCTTCTAAGCCATTTTTATTTATTTATTTATTTATTTACAATACGGGCGGCGCCCAATTACATTGGACACTATTAATAATTTATAATGTGTAACAGAGAAAAAAAAATTGGTAACAATTTGGTATATAAAAAAGAAGGAAAAATCGAAGAGAAAAGTCTTTGAAGAAATAATGAGTGTGACTAATTGATTGGCTAAATGAAGAGACTGGCTAAAAGACCGTCGATGCGACCAGATTTTTGAGAATGGTGGTGGTGCAATTGAAGAAGTCCAGTTCAGGATTCATCTCGATAAGCAGATTCGCCATACGTGGGAGCCTGTGCAGGGGGCGGTTCATCGAATAATTAGTCGAGGAGAACGGGACGTAGAAAATATTCGTCGACCGAGCCGAAATTCGAGGCACCAGGATGCCAACTCTCGAGAGCAGGACTGGACACGAGATCTGGTTGTTCAACAACTTGTGGAAAAGGGTGACATCCGCTACACATCGTCGTCTCTCTAGGGGAATCAGGTTGCACATCTTCATAATAGATTCATAATTCACCTCGTGCGAAGGTATGCCGAGTTTATAGGCAACATAAAGAAGGAATTTATTCTGAACCCTCTCTAGTGTATATTTGTGTACATTGTACGTCGGAGACCAAATTGGAGAGGCATATTCTAGAATTGGGAGAACAAGCGTCTTGTAAAGCAGTGTAATAGCTCGAATGTTGGAGAACTCCTTCGTGTTTCTTTTTAGGAAACCCAGACCCCGCATGGCTCGACCCGCTATCTCCCCAATGTGCCCAGAGAAGGACAGCCGCCCATCACAGATCACCCCCAGATCAATCAACTCCTCGTGTCTTCTCAAGCGAGCCCCACACAATTTATAGGCATTAATGACAGGCTGAGTGGAGCGGTGGAAAGAGACTATGCAGCATTTTGACGGGTTGAGGAAGAGTTCGTTGGCAGTGCACCAGGCCTCCAATTCGTCGATGGCAACCTGAAGGGCCTCACAATCCTCATTCGAGCTCACATGACTGAAAATCTTCAAGTCGTCCGCAAAGAGAAGGCAGTGGACATTAGGGACGAACAACTTGACGACGCTGTTAATCATTAACAAAAAGCACAACGGTCCCATATGGCTACCCTGAGGAATACCGGATGTGGCAATGAAAGGAGAAGATAGAACGCCTCCGACTCGCACCATAAGACTCCGCCCTGTGAGATAACTAGCGACCCAGTCAAGAAATGAGCCATAGATTCCCAAGGAACTTAACACAGATAACAGGTGACGATGAGATAGTTTATCAAATGCCTTTGCAAAATCGGTTGAAACTACGTCAGTTTGATAGCCCCTCTGGAAACCCTCAATCACAAAATCCTGGAACTCAAGAAGGTTTGTAGTGGTTGATCGACCCCTCAGGAAACCATGCTGCTCGGTCGCTATGTATGACGAGAAAGCAGCAGAAAGTTGAAAAACAATAAGCTTCTCGAGCACCTTTGGTATGCCAGATAGGGAGCAGACAGGTCGGTAATGTGTGATGGAATCCTTGTCTCCACTCTTGTGGATCGGAGTCACATAAGATGATTTCCACTTGACTGGGAAGCGCCCAGAACCGAGTGACATGTTATAGAGAAGTGTTAGGGGGTAGGAAAGGTTGGAGGAACATTCCTTCAGAACAATGTTAGGAACACCATCAGGTCCCATACCCTTGTTAACATCTAGACTGGAGAGTGTGCGTGCTACGTCATCTTCAGATACATGAATTGAACCAATTGACACTACGTCAATGTTTGGGTAAAACGGAGCATTTGGGCTAGGAGGCTCGAAGACTGCTGAGAAGTGCCGCGCAAAAAGTTCTGCGATCTCAAGGGGGCTTGAAACATAATTGCCATCAAGATTCATGCTGTTCGGTAATCTATTTCCACCCTGCCTATAGTTGATGAAGTTCCAGAAGTGTTTGATATTATCGGGGATTGAGCCCTGCACATCTAGAATGTAGGAGTCATAAAGACTCGCAGATAAAGACTTGCACTGGCTGCGCAACGAGGAAAAGAGGTTATAGTCCTCACTCTGGTGTGTTATTTTCCACCGAGAATGTGCTATTATCTTCTGTTTAGTGAGGTATATGAGGCTACGATCAAACCATTTCGGAAAGGAATGAGTGAATTCGATGACTTTTGGGACATACATTTCAATGGCGCTATTAATAATAGAATAAAACTTTTCCACTGCTTCATCAATTCCACCGTCCAAGACTTTATCCCAATTATGAGTTGACAGGAAAGTTCCAAATGATTTGTAATCACCTTTATTGAAGTTGAAAGAGAATCTTTTGCTTGGAAAGAATCGAGATTCTGAGGATCGGAGGGAGATAGCAAATTCGAAGGGGGGATGAGCGACATCTGCTACGAATATTGGGTCACTTGCTATGAGATGGATGTCATTAACGTTAGTCAACACAAGGTCCAAAACATTACCAAAAGGGTTGCGTATACTGTTGAGTTGATGAAGATCATGGAGCATCATGGATTCGTATACCAGTCTAGCCTTGTGTCCCAGGCCATCGCTAAACCCTGTTTCGGAAACACTCGACCAGTCGATACCAGGCAAATTGTAATCCCCCACGATAACCATTTTATAATCAGGAAGTGCCGAAGAAATTGCGTCTAGTTCGCAAAAATGGGCGTCCAAGATTTCAGCAGTTTGATAGTAAGGTAAGTATAAGCAACCGAGCACGAGTCTATGATCGGGAAGAACAATGAATAGCTGCTCAGCGATATCTACTGAATTCCAACGATAGGATCGACAATTTATCGAGATGGCAGCCAACACTCCTCCGCCTGTGGATTTATGATGATTATTGGAAGGAGACCGATCGGCCCTGTAGATGTTGTAGCGAGAAAGCCGAAGCTCATCAGACGTAACATTTGGTGTTAGCCAAGTCTCAGTAAAGAGTAAAATATCATAGGTTAGATGGGGTGCTTGGTGGTGCAATACGGATAATTTTGTGTTTAAGCCTCTAATGTTTTGGTAGTATAAGTTCAATGTAAAGGGCGCTGGATTTAGTTTTTTGACGAGCGGTTAGTAGAGGGTACATTTGCCGTTGATATAATTTGGGGTACACCGTTGACATATTTGATAGTGACATATTGATTTTTCAATGCATCTTCCCATCTGGTGACAACCTCAGGGTGAAGTGGTAGACCGAACTCCTGAGGCGGGGCAGGTACAGAGCCTAGGGCTTCTAGCAGCTCTTGAGGGAGTGGGGCTGCATCCGCAGGTGGGGCCTCAACAACAGGGGCAGAAGGCAACTCCTCCAAATCAAGTTGACTATCCTCAGCCTCAGATGAAAGAGGTGATGAAACAACAGAGTCGCTGTCCTCCTCCTCACCTGGAATGACAGGGAAAACGAGAGTAAAATATCTGAAGAGGCAGCCAATATAAAAAAGGGGAACAAGCCACAGGAAACCGCCACATGCAAATATGTAGTGTCCATTTACGACGTTCCGTCTATCACCAGTATCCGTCCAACATTCAATGGTATCGTGTGCACCAATGGCCCCTACTCATTATAAGTCTGGCCAAGACTACGTGTGAGTGCTGGCCCAGAGACTATGGAATACAGAATACGGCACCAGAGCTACGTGTGAGCACCTGAGCACACCCCCAAGGGTAAAACTCCGAATACGTTACAACCAAGAAGCTACGTATAAGCTAGTTGGCCCAATATCCCCCTTCTGAGATCTCCTGCCAGGCAAAACCTAAGAACGGCGTCCTTGGGTGAACATGTAAATCTTGTAACTGCTTGTGAGTTTCTTGGGTGGGGTGAAAGGTGAGGTTATGATTACCCATGATGTATACATGGGCACCCCTCAACCAGGTAACTACGTGTGAGTTGCCTGGTTCCATGAAAGTGAGGTAAACGTCTGACCCCCAAGAGCATATGACATATGAGACTACTTTGGCCAAAACTACGTGTGAGTTTCTGGACAAAGAGAACATTCCACTTTCAACCAAGAACAACGTGAGCGTTCTACTGAACACCCTAGTCAAGACAAAAGCACAGCACGCTAGAAAGTGCCCTATTGTAAGTTGGAACATAAATATACCTACCTACAACATGCATCTGCCCTTACCCTATTCTCCACACACAGCACGTAGGTACATGGATGAACGAACAAATTATGAACCTAATGGTAGAGAAAACAAGGCAGACGTGATGCAACCAGCTGACTCCGTGTGCCTTAAGTAAACACAAACACAGAAACGAGAAATAACAGTCAACACAAGTGACGAAAAACAAAACAAACGAAACAATGTTGGCCCCATGTGAACTTCACAACCTTCCAGAAGCCAGCTTCTGCAAGTTCAAGATAAGCACAGTTCACGATCTATACAATTTTAAGGTAGGTACATAATTGTCAACTCACATAATGAGTCTGATGAATCATCTAAAGGCAGACGTCACCTGTGTCGGGGGCTGGACACGATATGTCGTTGACCGTGTCGGCGCCTGTTCTTTCCCAAAATAGGCTTCATTTTCCGACGGTAACGGTCTATCCTTGCTTGCATCTCTTCCAACTTGCGTGATAAACGCGACACCGAACTCATTGTGAAAATAGACGATAAAATTTAAATCACAAAACGAATTAATCGTCCAAAATTCACAGAGCAATCATGTAGCTAACACACAAAAACTTGAACTGAAGATGGCGGAGCTCCTAAGGCGGGAGGCGAATGTGTGTGATAGTACTGCCTTTTTTCTTGGCTTTGAAATTGTGTGGCTAACACCTGAGATTTGGATACTACATTGTGGTTATTATTTACGAGATGAGGCCGAAATATAATAAACATTTTCCTATTGGATTCATGAACATGGAGTTTACAATAGGACAAGTATCATAACATATTTGTGGTCTAGGCTACATGGAATGAAGTTCCATGGATCATGAAAGTGTCTCATTTGGAGACTCTATTTCAGCAAAATCTTTGTTCTATATGGGCCATGAAAAGATTTCCATACGATGGAGCCATTCTGGTCCCCATAGCAGTACCATTTACTTGAAGAAAAAGCTGATTTTCAAATTTAAACACGTTTTTGGTCAGGACAAAATTTGCTAACATCGCCAAAAAAGAAGTTGAAGGTTTTTGAGGAATCGGTCTTTGATCCAAAAAATGTCTAACTGCTGCTAGTCCTTCATCGTGGGGGATTTCAGTATATAATGAGCACACATCCACTGTCACTAAGAGAATTGGGTACTCATTATTAGCCAGCAGCTGTTGCTCTTTGAGGATGCTCAAAAAGTCGTAGGTATCCTTCAAATACGATGGCTGTTATTTTACAAGAGACTGAAGGTGATAGTCAACGTACGCTGATATACGCTCAGTGATGCACTGAAAACTAGCTACAATCGGACGTCCTGTATATATATATATATATATATATATATATATATATATATATATATATATATATATATATATATATATATATATATAAATATGGGGGGGGGGGGGAAGCGTTAAGGCTCAAGAGGGATGGTTTGAAGATGCGCATGTTCAAACAGGAAAGGGCCAGAACCAGGCTTTCGTGGGATGGTCAGACGAGCATGTTCAAACAGGAATGGGCCAGAACCGCCGTTTTTACCCTACTAAGGGTATCCGAACCAAGCGCAAAAATTAAAGGAAAAAAAAAAAAAAAAAAAAAAAACGCTGCAAATTATTTCACAAAGGTTTATTATTTTTTCAATTGAGTATGATCCGTTCTCCTACGCCCCTGGCGCCGTTCCGCTTTGCCCATAACGCCGTACCCACCTCATGGTGCCGCGGTGTATTATATGGGTGTTACTTGTAAAAGTAATATAAATCCGTTATCCTACGCCCCTGGCGCCGTTCTGCTATGCCCCTGGTGATGTACCACTATGCCCCTACAAGGCGCCGCGCCTCCTCCCCCTCCCCCCTCATGACCCTCTGCCAATGTTTTCATCATTCCACTAAGCGTGTCAGGCGTGCGCGCGTACGTCAGTCTAACACCCAAAGCCTCAAAAAATACACTTTTTCACCTATTTTTGGATCATAGCACCCATGGCTGCGGAGCGATCGACCCGGCGAGAAGTTAGGACCAAATAAACCCCAAGTGGAGTCTATGTGCGAAATAACGGATTTTTAAAGTCAATTCTAAGGCCTTTTATGGCCCGGACGGCGAACGGCGGTCGGACATTGCAAATTTGGATTCTACGCATCTTGAAACGTAAACCAACAAATATTGAGGGGGTTTAAAAATTGGTTCTTCTTGGTCGATAACAAGGTTCATTATTGGAAATAATGAACCGAAATTGCTGTTTTGAGCCTATAGGCCGAGAGTGTCTACCTCATACATATGTAAACCAACCTCAGAAAACAGAGCTCAATATTGTTATCCTATTCATCCAATCAACTTGTGCAGCCTATATCGCAGCTATATATATATATATATATATATATATATATATATATATATATATATATATATATATATATATATATATATATATTGTTGGGAAATGAAAACCAACTCCAGTTTGCAGGATTGCATATTTACCATCTTGTTGACTTGTTTATTGTTGTGTTTCTAAATAAAAAACCAGTTGTTGTGTTATTGATCTCAAGTGCGAAAGTTGTTACTGTTTTTCTAATTTAATATCTCGCCCTTAAAACTTATAACATTGGTGACAGCGGTGCAGATATGAACACGAGGTCAACAGTGCGTTCCCGTTCGGTCGATAGGATGGGCAGTGAGTCCCCAGACCAGTTATTACAAGGAGAGCAGGTGGAAACAGTGCAGGGAGAGCCTCAGCCAACAGTTTTAGAGGTCCCTAGTAGAAGAAACCTTGGTTCACTGGATCAGCTAATGCAGTTTTGGGATGAGGAGAGGAGTGTCTGCATGGGTGAATTGCGCCAGGTGATTCAACAGCAAGGCAGTAGTGCAGAGACCACACTGAAAGACCAATTAAGTTCATTCACCTCAGCCATGCAAAGCATTCTCGAGATGCAGACTGCTATGCTAAAGGAGATTGTGCAGGCAGTTAAGGGTGAAAGTAATTTAGGTATCCCAACTCCACTCTGCCCTACCATGCCATCACCAGTAACCAGGCAAACTATTACACTTAAACCAATGCCCTTCAATGGCTCTGAAGAATGGGAATCGTATTACCTGCAGTTTTCTACAATAGCCGAAAGGAACGGTTGGAATGATCAGGACAAGGCAGCTGCTCTCACTTCAGTACTCTCAGGAGCTGCCAGGGAAGTCCTTGCTCAAGTAGGCCCTTCTTGTACCTATGATGTGCTGATTAAGGCATTGGAAGCAAGGTTTGGGATTCGTCACCAAGAGCAGCGCTTCATGACCCTCCTTATGTCTCGGGTACAGGACAATAAGGAAGATATAAGCACTTTTCACCAAACAATGAAAACTTTAGCAAGAAGAGCCTTACCTGAAATCTCTCCAGGTACTGAAAGTATGCTGGTTCATTTGTTTGTTCGGGGGTTACGTGATCAGAGTCTGAGGGAGAAAGTTTTAATGGTGGGCCCTAAGTCAATGGATGAGGCGATTGCAGTAGCACTGAGAATGGAGGCAGTGCAGCAAGTAAGGCCGGTGTCAGTGAGGCATCTAGAAGGAATTGAGTTGGAGAAGATTTCAAGGGTAATTTCCCCAACAGCTTCTGATAAGTTCCAAAGAAGTGAAGGTAGGCCTGTTTCTGAATCAGGGCAATACAGTTACCCTAGATTTAGCAGATCACGTCCTCCTGTGTGTTGGCAGTGTGGACTAGTTGGACACTTGGCTAGGGCTTGCCCCAACCCTCGAAAAGCTGAAAGAGTTGACCAGATGGTTCAACCACCAGTTGTTTCATTTCACGGATCGGGAAACGCATCAAAGTCGGAATGAAGGGGCTCAGGCCGACAGTTGGTAGCATGCCCCAAGTACAGTCTCCCCTCCTGGCTTTGGAAGGAGTAGTGTATAGAGTGGCAGCATCCTCATTGATATTGTATGGAACTATTGATAAATGTCCTTGTGAATTGGTCGTGGATACAGGTGCTACGAGAACAATTTTGAGTAAAAATGCAGCAGAAAGGGCTCAGATTATAGTGAAGAACAATCGAAAAGCATTGATCAGAACAGTTTCAGGAGAAATGATTCCTGTGCATGGTCAGGCGCGTGTCTCGTTTGACTTAGGAGATGGAAAGAAACGACCTCACACTGTTTTAGTTGCAGATATACATGAGGATTGTGTCCTCGGTATGGACTTTTTGAGCAAGGAGCAGTGTGTAATCGATCCTGCCAACAATGCAGTGCTAGTTGATGGCCAGCGGATGGAATCCTTGGATTTAAGTGCAAGAGCAGAGGTCGAAGAAGACGAAGCTGAGAGTATGCATGAGTTGTCCCCACTGGACAATGATTGCAATGATCATGATTCTGGAGCACAAGAAGGAGGGCTGCCACAACATATGCAACAGCTTATGCCAAAAGGTCTGTCTGAGGAACAAGAACAAGCAATAAACACATTTTTGTTGGAGTATTCTGATGTTTTTGCTAGAAATGGAAAAGATTTGGGATGTATTAACAGTATAACTCATTCTGTTGATGTTGGAGACCACCCACCAATAAGACAAGCACCACGTAGGATTCCGCCACATCGTTTGGAAGAAGTTGACAAACTTATCAGGGATATGCAGGAAACTGGGGTAATCGAACCTTCTCAAAGTCCGTGGGCAAGTCCCATTGTATTAGTGACAAAAAAAGATGGCTCCACGAGATTTTGTATCGATTATCGTCAGTTAAATTATGTAACAAGAAAAGACTCCTTCCCTCTTCCCAAGATCGATGAATTGACGGCTGGACTGGCTGGCAGCTCATGGTTCTCCACCTTGGATCTCCAATCTGGCTATTGGCAAATAGCAATGACGCCCTCTGACCGGGAGAAGACGGCATTTTGTACACCTCGTGGCCTCTGGCATTTCAAGACAATGCCATTTGGCTTGTGTAACGCGCCAGCCACATTTCAGAGAGCCATGTCTGGGATTCTGCGGGAAGAGATACAACATGGTCGGGTAAAGGTGTATTTGGACGATGTTCTGGTAGACAATGGGAAATTTGAAGATCATCTGCAGTGGCTGAGGCAAGTGATGAGTGTCTTGAGAAGGGCTGGAGTGAAATTGAATCCAAAGAAGTGCCATCTCTTTGCAAGACAAGTAAATTACCTGGGTTTTGTGATCTCTGGACAAGGTATAGTTGCAGACCCACAGAAGACATCAAAGGTAGCTGACTGGCCAATCCCCACATCAGTGAAGGAAGTAAGAACTTTTCTTGGTTTTTGTTCTTATTACAGATGTTTTGTTAACAATTTTGCAGACATAGTTGCCCCATTGTATGCTTTGCAAGATGCTAAAACAGAGTTCAAATGGAATGATAAATGCCAAAAAGCTTTTCAGGATGTCAAGTCGGCCCTCACGACACCACCAATCCTAAGCCATCCAATTCATGGTAAAGTGTTCATTCTGGATACTGATGCTTCAGACAGAGCTGTTGGCGCTGTGCTATCACAGGTTCAGAATGGTAAAGAATGTGTGATTGCGTACTTCAGCAAGTGTTTATCTAAGGCAGAAAGGAACTACTGCACGACACGAAAGGAGTTATTAAGTTTGATAAAAGCACTTCGTCATTTCCAGTCTTACGGCCTTGACAGTGGAGAAGAGTTTATAGTTCGAACCGATCATGCCTCATTACAATGGTTGAAGAATTTCAAGGAACCTGATGGACAATTGGCGAGATGGCAACAGATCTTGAGTCCATACAACTATAAAATGGTGCATCGACCTGGTAAGGAACATCTCAATGCTGATGGGTTGTCGAGAAGGCCTTGTGCTGATGTGGGATGTCAACATTGTCTGCGCCAAGAAATGAAGCAAGGAAGCCATGTTGTCGTCCAAAGAGTACGACTTGAGGTTGATGGTCAATCGTGGTTAGCCTCACAAAAAGCAGATCCTGAGCTGCATCCTGTGTACACTTGGGTGGAGGAAGGTAAGCGGCCATTGTGGCAGCTAGTCTCACCTCTTGGTCCTGTGGCAAAGAGTCTGTGGGCCATGTTTGGAAACCTGCGGATTTCAAATGGTATTTTGGTACGAGTTTGGGAGAGTGATACAGGTACCCACATAATAGAGCAGATAGTGGTACCCCAGGAAAGGAAAGATGAGGTGTTGAGTACGAGCCATGGTTTGGGACACTTTGGATACAAACGAACTCTTGCAGTGATCCGAACAAGATTCTACTGGCCTGGCATCCAGAAGGATGTAAAACTATACTGTGCCAACTGTGATACATGTCGGAGAAGACACAACTCTAAGCGAAAGGCGCCAATGAAGACATACACCAGTGGGTCACCATTTGAACGTGTAGGGATGGACATTGTAGGGCCACTCCCAATCACAAATCAAGGGAATAAGTACATTGTGGTAGTGATTGATTATTTCACAAAATGGCCTGAAGCATTCCCCGTTGCAGACATCAGGGCGGAAACATTGGCTCGAGGATTGGTTAATACTGTTATTGCCAGATTTGGTATCCCAAGAGAGCTTCACACAGACCAAGGGACTGGTTTCGAAGCTGAAGTATTCAAAGAAGTGATGAGATTGTTACATATTCGAAAAACAAGGACTACACCAGGTCGACCCCAGAGTGACGGCCTTGTTGAACGTTTTAACAGAACTCTCTGGAACATGCTCGCCAAGACAGTAGAGAACAACCAAAAAGAATGGGATTTGTGGCTTCCATGTGTACTCCTTGCGTACAGGGCTACACAGCATTCCTCAACTGGTTTTTCGCCAGCGGAGTTTAACCTGGGGCGAGGATTGACCTTACCACTACACTTGCTGGTCGATGGAAGTCCTCATGAGATCGTTCCTGTCACCACATATGCCCAGCAGTTACAAGAAAAGCTACGCCAGAGCCATGAACTTGCACGCGAACAAATACTACAGGTGGCACATGACAGTAAGAAGCGCTATGACGTCAGAGCAGAAGAGCCAAGGTTTTCTGTGGGAAGCCAAGTATGGTATTTCTGGCCCCAACGCAAAGTCGGTATCTGCCCAAAGCTGCAGTCGAACTGGATTGGCCCTTGCGACATCATGAAGAGCCTAAGTGACGTTGTATTTAGGATTCGATTGCCAAACCGAAAGACGAAGATTGTTCATGCCGATCATCTGGCACTATATGGTCCTGCTGTAAAAAAGAGGGAGGATAGTGTTGGGAAATGAAAACCAACTCCAGTTTGCAGGATTGCATATTTACCATCTTGTTGACTTGTTTATTGTTGTGTTTCTAAATAAAAAACCAGTTGTTGTGTTATTGATCTCAAGTGCGAAAGTTGTTACTGTTTTTCTAATTTAATATCTCGCCCTTAAAACTTATAACAATATATATATGGGTCATTTCACTCAAACGGCCAAACTTTTTTTTTCGATATTTTTTAAAAGTCCTGATTTTCTAGTATGCTGTACCCATTGCTAATACAAGCTAGGAACCAAATTTTCAGACTCCTTCTTCGCCCAGCCTTCTCTCTACAACTGTCCGAAGTTTAGGGGTGTGCGCCAAACACTAACTTTCGTTTTAATTGCTCAACCGTTATTGTGCCCAAAAAAATAAGTAAGGTGGCCAATTCTTATGTTAAATCGTCTGCTCTTTCTGGTAGTCATGTCTAAATTTACAAAAAACGTAATATTTACATTAAAACTCAAAATAAAAACTTCTTTTTCACATTTCATCAATTTCGCATTTTTTGAAAAAAAAAAAAAAATGTTTTGATCTTAAATCATACCTACCAGTATGTAGAATACGAGGTTAAGAGGACGTAATGGGCCGACAAACGGTTTGTCGCCAGTGGTACTTAATAAACGGCCTGCACTCCCAAAAAACGTAAGCTTCCCCATGAAGACTCAAAATAAAAATTTCTTTTTCACATTTCATCAAATTCGCATTTTTTGAAAACTTTTTTTGATCCTAAATCATACATATCAGTATGTAGAATACGAGGTTGAGAGGACTTAATGGGCCGACAAACGGTTTGACGCCAGTCACCGCCTGTACTGCCAAAAAACGTAAGCTTCCTCATGAAAACTCAAAATAAAATCTTCATTTTCACATTCATCAATTTCGCATTTTTTGAACAAAAAAAAAAAAAAAATTATTTGATCTTAATTCATACCTATCAGTAGGTATGTAGAATACGAGGTTAAGAGGACGTAATGGGCCGACAAACGGTTTGTTGTCAGTGGTACTCAGTGGTCCCAAATAACGTAAGCTTCCCCGTGAAAACTCAAAATAACAACTTTTTTTTTACATTTCATCAATATCGAATTTTTTGAAAAAAAATTTTTTGATCTTAAATCATACCTACCAGAATGTAGAATACGAGGTTAAGAGGACGTAATGGGCCGACCAACGGTTTGTCGCCAGTGGTACTTAATGTACGGCCTGTACTCCCAATAAACGTAAGCTTCCCCGTGAAAACTCAAAATAAAAATTTCTTTCTCACATTTCATCAGTTTCGCATTTTTTGAAAAAAAAATTTTTGATCCTAAATCATACCTATCAGTATGAAGAATACGAGGTTAAGAGGACTTCATGGGTCGACTAACGGTTTGACGCCAGCGGTACTCAATGTAGTTTTCGCATTTTTTGAAAAAAAAAAAATTTTTTTTTGATCTTAAATCATATCTATCAGTATGCAGAATACAAGGTTAAGAGGACGTAATGGGCCGACAAACCTTTTGACGCCAGAGGTACTTAAAGTACGGCCTGTACTCCCAAAATAAAAGAAAAATTGAGTTTTCATTATAAAGTCCCCAGTTAATCAAATTTGCTTAGAACTAACTTCACATTTGACGGCACATCAGAAAGATGCAAATTTTATCATGAAAATTCAATTTTTCTTTTATTTTGGTAGTACAGGCCGTACATTAAGTACCGCACGCGCCAAACAGTTTGTCGGTCCATTTCGTCCTCTTAACCTCGTATTCTGCATACTGATAGGTATGATTTAAGATAAAAAAAATTGATTCCAAAAAATGCGAAATTGATGAAATGTGGGAAAGAAGTATTATTTTGAGTTTTCATGGGGAAGCTTACGTTTTTTGGGAGTACAGGCAATACATTAAGTACCACTGGATAGGTATGATTTAAGATCAAAGATTTTGTTTTCAAAAAATGCTATGAAATGTGAAACAGAAATTTTTATTTTGAGTTTTCATGAGGAAGCTTTTGTTTTTTGTACATTTAGGCATGACTACCAGAAACAGCAGACGATTTACCATAAGAATTGGCCACTTTACGTATTTTTTTGGGCACAATAACGGTTGAGCAATTAAAACAAGAGTTAGTGTTTGGCGCACACCCCTAAACTTCGGACAGTTGTAGAGAAAAGGCTGGGCGAAGAAGGGATCTGAAGATTTAGCAATGGGTAGAGCATACTAGAAAATCAGGACTATTGAAAAATATCGAATAAAAAAGTTTGGCCGTTCGCGTATAATGACCCATATATATATATATATATATATATATATATATATATATATATATATATATATATATATATATTTGGTTGGTCTGAGCAGGCATAGCGTGCATTGATTCCCAAAGTATAATAGACAGGATGAGCTGATAGTTGAACCCGGTTTCGTCGAGGGTCGTGATGAACGAGAAAATAAATCATACCTCCTTTATTTTCAGACCTAAAAGCGCGCGTTTGGTCTCATTCAATGCGTAGGAATGTCCTTTATAAGATGCAGATCCAAAAGAATTTTTCGATAAAAAGTGCAGAAATATTGATTAAAAACTGGGATTTTCCAATCCTTTTTTAAGTTTTTCGAGAAAACGGGGGATTGAAAGCATGGAAAAGAAAAATTGAGGTGATATTAGGAATCAGTGGAAGAATTTACGTATGTTAGGCATCTTAGGAAGGCATTTAATTTGGAAGTTGGTGTGTTCAATGAAAAATCCTGAAAAGTTTGTGCTCCAAGAAAGTGAAAACAAGCTAGTACGATTATGGAAAAACGAGCTAAACGAAAAACTCGGTGCTCCGTGCCTCGACAAGAGGCAAGCCCCCTGGATCCTTGGTTGCCTCTATTTACATACTTCGAATGAAATTATTGAAACACAGAATGTGTTTTAGCTCAAGCTTTTCACATAAACCCGTGAAACCCGCATATAAGAATGACTCAGATTTTGCGGTGTACCTATCTAATCACTACTATAAGTTGTTTTATTTATTTATCACCAGTGCCATATTTGAAACCTCCTCGTCATAAGCTCACATTTGAGCCCTCACACGAAAAATGCATGCATATTTTATCCCCCCCGGATGGGTTTGGGGTCCAAAGGCGCCATATCTGAGACCTACTCGTCGTGAAGTTTCATTTGTTATATCTATTTATCACACCAGCTCAATGAAATCATCAGAACTTAACAAGCAATTTTCTTTTTCTTTATATATAATTCCGAACGGTCTTTGAAATTGTGAACAACTTCGCGGTCCGATTTTAGTGTTAGACTGCTCATTCGAATCAGCACGGCCCCAAGTTTGTTGCAAAAGTGTCGCCGTTCGTCTCTATACCCGCCTTGATCGTGTTCTAGGCGGTCCTTATCAACGAGAGTTGATCATTAGGCTGTGGCGGTAACAACAGTTGCCATCAATTCACGGTGAGTAAGAAACGTAGTGTAGTTACTAACATCTAGGAGAGTTATTTCTGAACGAAGAAATTGAAAGTGAAGAACTTAGCGGTCTTTATATATAATTGCGAATCAGCACGGCCCCAAGTTTGTTGCAAAAGTGTCGGTAAGTAAGAAACGTAGTGATGGGGTCTTTTCTGATCAGCTGAGTGAACAAAATTCTTTCCTGTTCACTGTAGGAAGTTGACATTTGATAGGGAGACTCTCTGGGACATTAAGAGACGAGTGAAGTGATGGGGTCTTTTCTGATCAGCTGAGTAAGCTAAATACTTTCCTGTTCACTGTAAGAAGTTGAAATTTGATAGGTAGACTCTCTGGGACATTAAGAGACGAGTGAAGTGATGGGGTCTTTTCTGATCAGCTGAGTGGGCCTTTCCTGTTCACTGTTGGAAGATGAAATTTGATAGGTAGACTCTCTGGGACATTAAGAGTGGGCCTTTCCTGTTCACTGTAGGAAGATGAAATTTGATAGGTAGACTCTCTGGGACATTAAGAGACGATTGAAGTGATGGGGTTTTTTCTGATCAGCTGAGTGAGCTAAATCCATTCCTGTTCACTGTAGGAAGTTGAAATTTGATAGGGAGACTCTCTGTTCATTAGGCTGTGGCAGTGAGAACAGTTGCCACGGTAAGTAAGAAACGTAGTGTAGTTACTAACATCTAGGAGAGTTATTTCTGAACATTTATTATTTTTATACATTTATTATTTTTACATTAGTTATTTTTTTATATAACTTACATCTTGATCTGTATTTCCTCTTTTTTAATCATTTAATAACATCGCCTTAGCTTTGCACCAGGTCACATAACGCCGCAAATAGGTAGGACTTATATCTTTACTATAATGTGCTGAGTTCCTCTTAGGTTATACGGACTAGATTAGGGCTTTCCAAGCCCTAACAGGCCTCTAGTATATAATAATTGAGAATGATCACCTGAGTGTAAACAATTATTTAACAGCCATGCTCATAACTCAGCGTGTTGGCCACGCACTTCGCAGTAGTAACACTATATGGTTGGATAAATCGAGACCTTTCGATTGAATGGTCAACGAATATTGTGGGATGAAAAATTACGAAGTAGCATTTCCCTGGCAACGACTCGGTGTTATACGGAAATCATAAGAAATTGTTGCTTCACATTTTCGTGACGTTTTCGGTTGGAGATGCCAAGGCTAAAACACATTCCGTGTTAAAAACGGACGTTGGATTCGGCACATCATATAACATAAGAAACCGACAAGCTCTGGCCGGATGCATGACCATCCCTAAATTTTTTAAAGTACGTAGTTTTATTAAGCTTGTCAGTGAAACCCAAATTATCCATATATTTAAAAAATTAAACTAAAATTGGTTATCACAACAATAAATACATCATCATAACAACACATCCCATGATGCCACTTGTCTGTGATCCTGTGTTTGAAAGCGACGTCTGATTCAAATTCACTAAAATTCTTCCAGTTGGGTGCCAGTGCTCCAATGGATCGTTCAGATACAGTTCTGTGATGGCGTAGCTAAACTTCACTCTGTACTCTGCTGCGTTTTCGAGTGGTGTGAATGTGGGTGACATTTGAATGCCAACGTCTATTCCACTTTGAGAGACGATTCCAGCATATGCGTTGTCACATGTAACGGGGCCGCCAGAATCTCCTGAGGCACTGTTTGTGACATTGGCACCTGGAAATGCATGTGTGCAGATCCAAGAAACTGCCTCTTCATAGTTAGGAATTTTGTAGAAAATAAACCTTTTATAACAAGATCTATAGTCTGCTGCGGTTTGCCACACTGCCCGCATGTAACGGGATAATACATATTCACAGCCTAAATTCCCCTGACATATATTGCCAAACCCTATGACAAGACACACCTTTCTCTTGGACTGACTTTCAATCCACACCTTGGCTAGATCTGCTACAGTGTACAATGGAACGTAGACTACACCGGGGAATTCTATAGCGGAATCCGCGATAATGAGGCCAAAATCATATGAATATGGTCCCTGACCACATTGAGGATGGTGATAAAAATTCTTAGACAGCGCACCTTCATTCATTTCTTCAATGTGCGCTTTTGAAGGGTACAGAATGAATATTTTTTCCCACGAACTGTTTATTATTACAGTTTTATTTTTATCATAAATCTGAGCCACGACATGGCATGCCGTTTGCACGGCAAACGGAGTCAACAAAGATCCAGCTCCTCTAAAGTCGTCCACAGCGGGAGGACAAATCCGTTTAGTACCATCTTTCGTCTGTTCTGGTATATTATCACAATTGTGAACAAAGGCAAGATATACGTAATACCTGACTGACAGATATTCGGATCCCTTAATATCCAACTCTGGAGCTCCGTTTACTATCCTCTTCACCCTTGAGCGAGTAGCATGACCATAGACGTCACATAATATTACAGCAGTTGAAAAAGATAGAGCAGTAATCAAAATATTCATGTTAGCCGCCCTTCAAAAGTTTTTAAACGTGAGCACCTATTTGAAAAAATTCGAAAACCGACCAATTTTGTTTTGTTGATACGTACATACATAATATAAACATTTTAAACTCGACACATGGGACAAACCTAGTACGAGTAGTACTGATACCAGAAAATGAAGCCTTATGAAAATGGAGTTGTTTCTCGCATTGGTTCATCATATTATTAGATAACCCTTTGTAATCGACTTGGAAAAAAACGCAAAATATTATTACACAAAGTTTTATTATTCCTGTGTCAGATTGCCCTTCTATGTAAACCATTGGCCTATATATTAAACCCCGTATATAATATATGACCAGATTATGATGCATCGTGCCTCCCAAAGGGGTTCACTCCTTTACAATTCCAACACCCCGGAATTTTCGCTTTACAGTAAACGTACGAGGAAAAAATAATAATAAAAAAAAAAAAAAAAAAACAGATCGATGGGTAAGAAAAGAATTTAGTCACAGAGGACCCTCAACTGATCAGCGCGTTTCTGCACCTCGTCTTTGGAGCTAAAACTAAATAAAATCACCTTAAGTCAATTAGGAAAGCAATTAGGGTGGAGGCACCGATAGTAGCCACCCCTGCCAGTAGTAGCCATCCATGAACTTTAGATTTGAAAAATAGGGATTTGGCACCATCAAGACATTCGACATTAGCACCATTTTAAAGCAGGAGATGTCAGCTGCGCATTCCAACCGTTCTCGCCATAATTAAGAAACCAGTGTGATTAACAACACGCCTTATAACCCAGATGGACTGCCAGTTGATCAGATGAGCTCCTCACCAACAGTTTTGATTAAGGACGTAGTCCTTGTTTACCTCAATATTTCACTTCATTCTAGGACTTTTTGAGATAGTTTCGTTTTATTCACGTTCCTTGGTGATTTCTTGATGTATTTCAAGTTGTTTCACGTAGGATTTTAGACAATTAGGGTCATATTTGTGGGGTGGCTACTACCAGTTCTTGAAAACCTTGCGAATTTCTGTAGTAGCCATGATGTGGCCACTACTGAGTTTTCGTGTTTCTTCACATTAAACATGAAAATAAGCTAGATTTTCATCAGGATCACAATAATATAATTAGTTTTCCTGAAAAATTAGAGGTTCCAGTAGTAGCCAGGAGGTGGCTACTGCTGGTCCCTAACAGTGGCTACTAATAAAGATTTTGGTGGCTACTACCAGTTCATGAAAACCTAGCGAATTTCTGTAGTAGCCATGACGTGGCCACTACTGAGTTTTTGTATTTTTTTCATATTCAACATAAAAATAAGCTAGATTTTTATCAGTATCACAGTGATATAATTAGTTTTCCTGAAAAATGAGTATTTCCAGTAGTAGCCAGGGGGTGGCAACTTCTGGTCTCTTACAGTGGCTACTACTAAAGATTTTGGTGGCTACTACAAGCGACAGATCTTGGTTTACTTTTCTTCGATTTTCGTAAAACTAATCAACACATTCCATTTTTAAAAATATCCATTCGATAGAGCAGACATTGGGGTAAAGGAAAAACACGGGATTGGAAGAAAGAACGAAGAAATGAAGAAATTACGTTGTAAATACCGAAACAGGGCTGCTTAAGGGTGGCTACTACTGGTGCCTCTACCCTAGTCTCAGAGGTTCCGAAGCTGATCCGAGCCCCTCTTTCCTTTGTAATTGTATTCCTGATCGAAAAAGTAGGAACTCAGTAATGACTAAAGCATGACTAATTGACCGAATTTTTAAAGGAAATTTGTGGCTAACATTAAATTAGGCACACAAATTCCGATCATTGAGACCAATGCGATCCCAAAATTAAATCGGATGGATGCCAGTTCGTTTGAACAATATTTGTCGTCCTCCAAGGCGTGGATAGAGTCAATTTTCTCCGTGGAAGCTCCCCATCTCGCCGGTTTCCTGCTGTTCGAAGCAATATTTTCGAAAATAGATCCCGCCTTACAACAGAAATTCAATCAGAAACGAGTCAAGGACGAGAACTTCATCCTGAATAATACGGAAAATAAAACAATAAGGTTTCACGGGATCCAACGGTATAATCCAATTTAAGTTTACAAGTAATGGGAGAGCAGTTCGACTGAACGGAACTACCAAAACGGACTGACTTTCTTTCGTCGTCCGCAAGGCGAGGGCGCTTGTGTCCAAGACAGTGGCCATGTACAAGAACAAATCCTTGTTACCTGGAATTCGCAACTCCGATGTCAGCAACAAAACACCATCACATAAATCAACCTTCCTTCTTCCACACATTCCGTTCCGCATCCACTTTTCTTAGTTTTCACTTTAATTGCAATAGCTCTACAGTAATTTCCATCATTCCAACAATAAATCAATATCTCGATCTATATAATTTCTGCCGATAACAGGTATCATTCATTCTCTCAGCTGACTCTCCATTGATAATATCAGTGAGGCCAACCTAATTATTCCATGATTTGGATTGTTATAGGTCACTTGCGTTGAAATTCCCTATTCAATTCGGACTTTATGTAATTTTCTAGAGTTTATGTTGTTTGTCAAATTTGGGGCTAATAACAAAAGAAGCTACACGAACGCAAATTGCGACCACATCGGAATTATATTCAAAATACAGGTAGTGATGACGTCTACCACACTCACTACACGACCTCTTTGACGTGCAGTTCATCGCTCAATGATAGGGTGAAAGGCAGTTTATACATAGGTTCTTTCGCTTTATCAGCCGTTTCCATTCCTGCACTGATTGCTGTTTGAATCCTGACAAAGGTAAAGGAAATGGGCCTGCCTATAGAAGGGGCAGGTGTATGGTAGTTGTCAGCGGGAAGGTCCTGAAATGGCGGGAACTTCTGAGCGGAGCACCGCTGGAGTGGGTGAATCTGGCGGTACAGGTTGTAACTGCAAAATTCTCAAATCTTCCCCCACGAATTCCAACAATTGTTCATATGTTGGGATGAAGTTCTCGTCCTTGATTCGTTTCTGGTTGAATTTCTGTTGTAAGGCGGGATCTATTTTCGAAAATAGTGGTTCGAACGGCAGGAAACCGACGAGATCGGGAGCTTCCACGAACAAAATTGACTCTATCCACGCCTTGGAGGACGACAAATATTGTTCAAACGAACAGGCATCCATCCAATTTAATTTTGGGATCGCAGTTCTACAGGCGAAGGTGGCTCTTGCAATTCTGTACCTTCCGAAGTTCTCCAAACACAGCTATTGATAGAATTGCTCGTAGTTAGCGGTTTTGTGAGCGGTGCCCTTGAGCCACTGTTCCGCCTGGGAAACTAACTTTCCCTTCAGAGCTTCAAATTTGACGTGTTCTGGAAGATGAGATATGTCATGGACTGCGACATTAATACTTCGGATAAAGTGTGCGAACTTGGTTATGTCCCCATCGTAGGACGGGACGGATGGAAGTAATAGGTTCATAACCTTTACAGCTTCGTAAGGGGATTTCACGTCATGAAACGTGAATTCATTCCTTGTGCGGGAGGCAGCTTCGGCTCGTTCCTGCACGGCTATCAGCAACCTTGCCAAATGGCATCCAAAAAAGATGAGGGGAATCCACGGCAATCGAAGTTCTTCTTCAATTTCCAAACTATTAATTTCGTCCCAAAATTCATCTCCCTCTTTTAGATTGTCAGGAGGTATTGGAACGGCGGAGTCAGGTTCTTGATTATAGCTGGTTATGTTCTAGGACAGGGTCATGAGCCATGATGAGATCCTACTGTACAACGATATTACTCTCTTTGGGAACGAAAGAGATCTATCTTAGTGGGATCCATCTTGAATGTCTTTGACTTAGCGTCAGTGGTTGCATCATCCTCCCGAGACGACAAGGACAACGGAGGCTAGGCTTGACGGGATCTATGCCTTGACTTCGGCATTCTGAAAGTACTTTCTGAAAGTGGGTTTTATTCACCGAATTTACTAGACAACATAGTTTTGAGGCGGGATCCAACACCAAAAAGGGAACACGGTTCGAGCTCAAAATGGCAATGAGCATGGCCTCCTTTGGGAATGGGATCAACTTCGCCAACTGGAACAATGCACAGCTTCGCGATGACTAAATTCCCGGGTTCAACGGCACCAATGAATGATACAGAAAATAAAACAATAAGGTTTCACGAGATCCAACGGTATAATCCAATTTAAGTTTACAGGTAATGGGAGAGCGGTTCGACTGAACGGAATTACCAAAACGGACTAACTTACTTACTTACTAAATATACAGGAGCGTACATTTTCAGCGCATTTGCGCTTATAAATTAACTTTCCTCCTGTGTTGTTGAGGCCAGCAACTCTGCCCCGAGAAACCCAGGGTTCTTGGATGAGTGCGACGTCATATTTGCAGGCTGCAAGCAGTCGGCATAAATTTGCTGTAGCCACCTTATTGTGCTGCAGATTAGTTTGAAGAATCCGCAGCATTTTTAGGTGGTGAGAGGAGCTCAGCATAAACCAAATCAGGCTCCACGTCAGACAGTATTTTCACGGAGTGGGTACCATATACTATGACCATCATGGTGGCGGTGAGTGCACCACTATACTCACCCTGACTCCAGCCAGAGCTAGAGGTTTCAGGTCGAGCAGGGGCAGCTCCCCGTTGCTTCTTTGATTGCTGTATGGAAGCCGAAGATGGAGGTGGGGATGTGTGTGTGGTTCAAAGCCGCTTTCGCGGTTTTTTTTTTTTTTTTTTTTTTTTTTTTTTTTTTTTTTTTTTTTTACCCCTGCCCTCTCCCAACCAGCAGCGAGGGGGCCAATGGGCCTAGGACTGGTGAGACCACCGTCTGAGGGGTTTGTCGACACACGTGTGTGTCTCTGCCCCTCGAAGACTGGTAGCCCCATCCCGAGCCCAAGCCCCCACAGCTGCCAATATCGGGTTCCTCATCCCTGGCTTCAGGTTTTTTCCCCTTTTAAGGTATTTATCTATGTGGTCCATTTTGTTCCCATGAGAAGCTAGGGAAATAAACAGTCCTTCCGCGCAGAGCCCTGCATGCACAGGTAAGCCTAATTACACCCAGGGGGTCGGTCAGTACCCTGGAGCAGCTGTTTGAGGAGCACGTTACCCTCTACAACATTCAGACCATAGGCACGGCGTGGACACCTTTGCCTTGAAGGTAGGTGTCTGTACTTAGTTGCCAGTGCAATAGCTCACATTGCCAGTATACTCCTAGGAGATACTGTCGTGCAATAGGCAGTGTGAGCCGTAGCTTAAGCCCTCCCACCACGACAAGGTAACAGACATCGGAAGGGAAATTCATAGCGTGCTTCGATTCCCAATGTATAGGTAATAGATAGGATGAGCTGATAGTTGAACCAGGTTTTGTCGAGGATCGTGATGAATGAGAAAATGAATAATAAATAAATAAATAATAAATAAATAAATCATACCTCCATTATTTTCAGACCTAAAAGCCCGCGTTCAGTCTCATTCAATGCGTAGGAATGTCCTCTATAAAATGCAAATCCAAAAGAATTTTTCCAACCTAGTTTTTCCTATCTGATATAATGTGCAGAAAAACTGATTAAAAACTGGGATTTTCCAATACTATTTGCAAGTTTTTTAAAAAACGGGGGGTTGGAAGCATGCAATAGAAAAATTGAGATGATATTCGGAATCAGCGGAAGAATTTACGTTTGTTAGGCATCAGGATGGCATATAATTTGGAAATTATTGTGTTCAATGAAAAATCCTGAAAAGTTTGTGCTGCAAAAAAGTGAAAACAGGCTATATTATGAAAAAACGAGGTAAACGAAAATTTGGCGCTCCGTGCTTCGACAAGAGGCAAGCCCCTTGGATCCTTGGTTATCTCTATTTACATACTTCGAATGAAATTATTGAAACACAAAATCACCTCAAAATCATCTTGAGCTAAGATTTTCAGATGAACCCGTAAAACCAGCATATAATAATGACTCAGATTTTGCGGTTTATCTTATCACTACTATGTCAAGTAGTTTTATTTTTTTATTATCAGTGCCAAAGTCATATGCTCACATTTGAGCCCTCACACGAAGAATGCGTGCATATTTTACACCCCCACCCCCCGGATGGGGTTGGGGTCCAAAGGCGCCATATTTGAGACCTACTCGTCATAAACTTTCATTTGTTATATTTATTCATCACCAGCGCAACGACACACCACCAGTTCAATGAAATCATCGGAAATTAACATGCGGTAGTAATCACGTTTACAATATCAATTATTGAGAAGTATCCCTTGAGTGTAAACGATTATTCAAACAGTCATGCTCATAAATCAGCTTGTTGGCCACGCACTTCTCATTAGTTTACATAATATGGTTGGATAAATCGAGAGCTTTCGAATGAATGGTCAACGATTTTTGTAGGATGAAAAAGGACGAAGTACCATTTCCCTGGCAACGACTCGATGTTAAGCGGAAATCATTAGAAATTGTTGCTACACATTTTCGTGACGTTTTCCGTTGGGGATGCCAAGGCTTAAAAAACATTCCGTGTTGAAAACGGACGTTGGATTTGGCACATCATCTCTATCTCTATCTCTATTATTTATAAGAATGAAACTCCGTTTGTTTGTCTGTCCATGCTATGCACGGCCAAACGGCTGAGTGGGGGGAGTCAACGAGTGGTGGGATCTTCTTGGGATTCTCCGAAAGGTGGAACGAGCGAATTGAAAATTTTCTAATCCCAGCCGAGCCATGGGCCGTAGGGCGGGAGGGGGGTCGAAGTTCGCGTTAATGTGCGTCTAAAGGGCCGTCGAAAATTCCGGAAAAATACCGTGAGGCGAATTCCGAATAATAATAGTGAGGCGAAGCGTTTAAAATGACATTTTTAATCGACCCAGGCCGCCGTTTCACAATGTTGCTTACCAGAAGGGGCGCGATGACTCATTTCAACGGAATAAATACGCGTTTTTCCCTACACATATGCAGCAATACCTTGCGAGCGAAGCGAGCAACATCCCCAAATAAACTTTTTTGTGGTTCCACGTAGTTTTATAAGATTTATTTTGTTTGTAAGAATTTCCAACAGAAAAAAACGTCTGCCAGTATAACTTCCTTCGGGAATCGATGACTCACAGGGTGTTTCCCATTCGCCCTTCTAATGGCCTACCTTTAGAAAACTTACAACATTCAACATCTGACAGAAATACCTTGCGAGCTATTCATAAGTGCTCAGCTATTCACATAACGGCCCTAACACCCTTTGGGGTTCCAAATCCTAGAGCAGTGCAAATTCGTGGGTAGTTTTAGCTATTCACATGCGTCCCTAATTACCGTGAGTCCCTGAGTCCGTAAAGTTCTCAGCTATTCACATAACGGTGGCTAATGATGGGTAGGGCAGTACCCAGTACTGACCTCAAACGGAGCCCCCCACCTTTTTCCGAACCGTTGTTTTGTCTGATCTGAGGTGATGAAGACACTTTATGTTGTGAGTTCAAACCGACAACATATTACTATCATTGCATATTAAAATGCCCCCAAAGAAGAAACTTTCTTTCTCGCCGAACAAGTCACCAAAAATGCAGCATGACCCTATGAGCGAATTTTTGAAGATGTTTCATGCAAATATTACCGATTTTTACAACTAGCGAACGGCATTATTTCGATTTTTGACTGATTTTTCAACTTTGAAATTTTTGAAAACTTGATACATATTCTTATAGGAAATTTTACGCTGATTCCGAATATACCACATGTTAGTATGCTGAAAAAATTATTTCGCACAACAAATCGCAAAAAACAGGCTATTTTGAAATTTTTGACTACATTTTTGAAAATTTCAACCCGAAGATGTAATCCGATCATGCTGGCCAACGAACCTGAACTTTCGTTTTGTGTCCTGAACATTTTAAAATTTGTTTGAAGTTTCTAGCACAATTCTACGGACAGTTATCGTCTGGAATGACACATACATACATACATACATACATATATACATACATATATACATATATACATATATACATACATACATAAAAAAATGCGTTAAACTTCAGAATATGATTCAGAATAGCCTGAAACGGATTTCTGCATAAGTTTTTTTCAAAAATTCACATTCTACAAATTTTGAGGCCAGAGCAATAGCTTAATTTTCTTCAAAAATTCGCTAATTTTCTTCAAAAATTCGCTAATTTTCTTCAAAAATTCGCAAAAAAGAAGGTAAATGCACTTTTACATTACCTACGTTACATTACATTACCTGTACCTAGACATTAACAGATACAATAGCTTAGCAGATACAAATGGTTTAAAAAATAATAGCAAAAACGCTGCAAATTATTACACAAAGGTTTATTATTTACGTATTAGACAGCCCTTCTACGTAGATCTCTGGTCCATAGTTATTATACTGTATATTGATGTTTGAGCTAAACCTCAAGTGACGAAAAGTGTGAGCGTGGATCAAAATAATAAAAAAGATATTTAGTAGAAATACGAGAGAAAACAAGTTTATTATAACTAATAGCAATGTAATACGGAGCTCCGATAAATAATTGAAATAAATAATTACACGCGTGAATTTCGTAATGCTCTTATAGCTATTAGTAATTTTACTTTTATGCAGTGGAAGCTGACGATTTTAATAGTCTTTAATAATAGAAAGATCCGACCTTGATTCCGCAAAGATGGCGATATCCAGCAGTCCACCCGAAACGCACTTTCTGAAGACGACGGCGACTCCTGACTTCAATATTCCGCGAGAGAATCTTGACTAGTATGAAAGTATATCACTGCAGAAGCTTGCTGTGAAATATACATACAGGGTATTTCGACAAATGACAGTGAAGACGTCTCGACACTGATTATGATCCGTAAAAGCCTGGATCTAAGTTGACCAGAGGACGGAAATATCGAATCGGTCTTGGTGGCACGGGAATTCGGTTGTTACTGACTGATAGCGGGGATAGTAGCGACGAGTGATCCGAGCGGAGCGTAGAAGCGAAGGCAGAGCGTCGAAAGGTCGAGGGCGGATTAATAAAAATACATAATAATAACAAGCGCTTATCAAAGGGAAAAAAAGGAGAAAAAAAAACAACGGTAGAACTCGGAGCCTCCTGGCTCCTACATACTCCCCACCGAATTTGGAAACCAAATTTCAAGGATCAGGATTGAAGGTATCAGACTTTAAAGTAAGGAGCAGGACGAGCTTTGTAACTGATCTCTGGTAGACAGCTCTTGGAGTTTTCACAGTTACGACGCGTGTAACACCGTCCTTACCAGGATGGACCTGGATGACTCGAGCGGTGGGCCATTGAAGGGGATGAGCAGCAGAATCCTTAATCAGGACCAAGTCCCCAATCTCCAAATTCTGCGAATGACGGTGCCATTTGGATCTTCTCTGAAGAGTGGACAAAAATTCCACACACCAGCGTTGCCAAACCTGAGCAGACATACGCTGGACCATCTGCCAACGCGACAGGGTATTCGTTTTCAGATCCAACACTGAGGGCTCCGGAAGAGACAGAATGGGACAGCCAATAAGGAAGTGGCCTGGTGAAAGATAGTCCGTTTCAGCAGGATCGATGGACAGTGGACACAGAGGACGTGAGTTGAGAATAGCTTCTATACGTGCGAACAGCGTGGACATCTCCTCGTAGGTTAGAGGGTTCTTGCCGGATGTCTTTTGAAGAATGGTTTTTACAGAGTTGACCCCGGCCTCCCAGAGGCCTCCAAAGTGTGGCGAGTAGGGGGGGTTAAAGTGCCAATGAAAACCAGATGCAGCTGAGTAGTTGATGATATCGTCTTTGGTTCCACTTTCCTTGTACCAACTGAAGAATTCTCGCAATGTTCGAGATGCTCCTAAGAAGTTGGAACCACAATCCGAGTATAGCCTCGGGGAGACCTCGACGGGAAATAAAGCGGCTGAGAGATGCCAAAAATGCCTCAGATGATAATTTTATTACGGCCTCTAAGTGTACAGCCTTCGTGGCCATGCATATAAAAATGCAAAGGTAGGCCTTTCCAACTGCAGCCTTCCGTCTCAAAGATTCCTTAAGTTCGAATGGTCCCGCAAAATCAACTCCAACATGGAGGAAGGCTCGGCCACCCTTCAATCTATATTCTGGTAAATCACCCATGATAGGAATTGAACTTTTGGCCCTGGACTTATAACATGTGATGCAATGGAACGTACGCTGTCTGACTAAGCGTCGCAGTGATGGCACCCAGTAACGTGTCTGAACTAAAGCCTGCAAGAGACTGGGTCCTGGATGAAGATGGAGGTAATGATAATAATCGACAATCAATGTTGTCAAGTAGGGAGAAGGGTCGGGTTTTTGTGATCTCCAGGCAAATCTGCATGACGCAAACGGCCTCCGACTCTCAGAAGACCATCTTCTGCAAGAAATGGGTTCAGATCAATGTATTTGTTTATCACAGTGCTCAATGAAGATGATTTATCGGTCAGGAAATGATGGCGTTGGACGGCTTTGATGCATATTTTTAGCGCATCATTCAACTCGGTTAGAGTAATTGCACTCTTTTCTAACGGCTTTTTTTGGAAATATCTCCGACAAGATCTTTTAAGCCATGCAATAGAATGCAACAATTTTGAATAAGATGAAACTCTGGTCATCCAAAAAACTAGAATATTGGTAAAAGGCGAGTGTGTGAAATCTTTAGCCACATCTACAGAGGAGACCAATGCAACGGAAGTTTTTAATTCTGGGACTTCGATAGGAGCATTGATAATGGATTTTGGCCAATTTTCTTCGGGAATTTCGAGCCAGGTAGGTCCACTTCACCATATTTGGTGATTAATAAGTTTTTCAGGAGATATACCCCGTGAGCTGCAGTCGCTCGCGTTGTCTGCTGAAATAACATGATGCCAACAGTCCGAGGAGGTGTATTTTAAGATTTCACCTACTCGATTGGCAACGAATGTTTTAAGTTTGAACTGAGGTGTTTTTAACCATGCCAAAACCACTGACGAGTCAGTGAAAAACGCAGGTTTCAGGGGTGTTTGAGGTAAAGATTCTCGAAATGACGAAATGAATTGGTAGAGTTGACTTAGCAAGACGGCTCCACAAAGTTCGAGTCTTGGGATTGAGACCGATTTGATTGGGGCCAGCTTAGTTTTGGCAATCAACAGATGGACTGAAATATTGCCGTCAGTGATCGAACGTAAGTATATAGAGCCGGAATAAGCTTTTCCTGAGGCATCAGAGAAGCCAACGATTTGAAATTGCGATGACGGGCTGCTGCCAACGAATCGAGGGATCCTCAACACGGATAGATTGGGAAGTTTGTCAATTATGTTCCTCCATCTGTTTGCAAGTGTGGACGGGATTGGATCATCCCAATCCAAATTTTCCTTCCACAAATCCTGCATGATAAGCTTCATGAGAATAGTAGTGGGTGAAAGAAAACCGAGAGGATCAAAGAGTTTCGCTATAGTAGATAATATTGCTCTTTTAGTACATGTAAGAGTAGGTTCGGAAAACGTATACGAAAAACAATCGCTAGTGGGGTCCCACTGTAATCCTAAAATCTTGATTGACTCCGCTGGTTCGGAAGACAACTTGATGGGACCATTGACGGTATTAGAGACTGAAATGAGAAGATCAGGAGAGTTACTTGCCCATTTGCTTAATTCGAAACCTCCCGTTTGGAGTAGGGATATAAGTTGATCCCTTAATTCTATCACCTCTTCAATCGTGTTGGCTCCAGTAGCTATATCATCGATATAAATATAGTTTTTTAGCGTTTTGGCTGCTAACGGAAAATGCTCACCTTCATCGTGAACTAACTGCTGGATGACTCTAAGCGCCAAATAAGGACTTGAGGTTAGACCATAGGTGAGCGTTACCAATTCATAAGTTTGAATAGGCTCGTTAGAATTGAAACGCCAATAAATGTGCTGATACTGTCTGTCTGGCAAATCGATCAAAATTTGACGGTACATTTTCACAATATCCGTTACGAAGACAATAGCGTGTTGCCGAAAGTTCAACAGGATTTTACGAATATCCTTTTGTAATTTTGGCCCAACCATCAAAACATCATTTAATGAGTGAGGGTGACAATTAACAGATCCGTTGAATACTACACGGAGCTTCAATTGATTTCGATCAATTTTTGTCACACCATGGTGGGGAATGATAAAATTTAGAAGGGTTTGTTGTGGGAGCCATGTGGCGTAAGGATAAATATTCCTGGATGAAATCGAAGTACATAATTTTCATTTCTTCGTCCTGTTTTAACTTACGTTCAAGAGTCTTAAATTTCTTAAAGCCGTAAATGAGGAATCACCCAGTTTGAAATCGTGAGTCTTGAACGGCAATTTGACAACATGGCGTCCTTCAGTTGTCCGATAGTATGTGTCTAAAAAGAAGGTTTCACACTCGACATCTTCCTCCGACAACGTTGGGGCAGAACAGGAGGCCTCCTCAAGTTGCCAAAATTTTGACAACCCTTCGTTCAAATCATCTAATGGAGCCGACAAGGCAAGTAGAGATACACCATTCATCGCATTACTAGGTTGTGTAAAACGACCAATCACTACGTGGCCAAAAATAGACGGGAAAAGTTTAGGAAGCCCTTCAGAAACAGTCACAACCCCATCAGTCCATATCTCACCATATAAATCGGCACCTAGAAGGAAATCTATGGACGATGGCTCAAAAAAGGTAGGATCAGCAAGCTTGTAAGAGGAAAATTGTGGCGTAACTTCAGAAGATAGAGTCGAGGTAGGCAAAAACGAGGTAATTTCCCTTACCACCGTGGCAACTGTGGTTAAATTGGGAGATGAGCAATTTCGGGGACGCAAAGTACATGACGTTTTCCCTTTGGCACCGTCAAAAATCGACTGTCCGATTCCCGAAATTTTGCGAGGACAATGAGTGTAGGATAAACCAAGTTTGTTTAGGCATCTTTCAGTAACAAACGAATAATGGCTTCCAGAGTCTATGACAACTGGAAAAGGTTGAAACATCCCTCGAGCATCCTTGAATTCGGCCTAGACAGTACCCAATATTACGTCAACTTCTCTATCATAAGTAGATTTTAGAGAAACAGAAGTTAGTAGAGAATTCTGAAGATGTGATGACGCAATGGAATTACCAGACCGGACAGGTGCCGACGATGAGGAGGATTCGAGGTGGAGCATAGCATGATGTCTCCGATCACAGAACCGACAGTTCCATTTGGAAGTGCAATCCAGGGTTTTGTGTCCGTAGCTTAAGCAGTTACGGCACCCTTTAAAATCTTTGAGACTTTGTAGACGAGCCTCGGGAGTGATCCTATAGAATTTTGGACAACCTAAAAGTAGGTGTTTGTCCCCATTGGAACACAACTCGCACGTAGGAGGAGTTGGTGGTGTTGAAACTGTGGTTGATTTAGATTTTGATGAATTTTTAAAAACGCCCAAACTTGGTCTAGTTATAGATTTATTATAAGTTTTATTCCTTTTTTCATGACTAGTATTAGGTTTTTCAGTAGAAGGCGAAGTAGAACATGTCGATGTATTATGATTTCCTTCAATCAATTGTAGTGCAAAGCATCTTTCCCGCACAAATTTTTTCAAATCGCTATGTGTGGGAAATTCCACGTTTTTATGGCTCATTTCAAAACTTTCGCGCGTTCGTGGATCTAGGTGTCTGATTGCTAAATGAAAAAGGATAAATTCGGACTCCCTTTCGATACCTAATAACTGGAAGGCGGATATATTGTCACAAATTCTACTTTGGAATAATTTAAGAGATTCGACATTCGGTTTCCCTTTCGATGAGCTAAATTCCAAAATATTGTTCAAATAAAAGGATGCGAGAACTCGTTTGTTATTATACGCATCAGTGACTGCCTTCCAGGCCATTTCGTAATTGGTTTCTTCGAGTTTGATACCCTGAATAACGGATAAAGCAGAATCAGATAGTGAAGTTGCCAAATAATGAAATTTCTCCATTGTAGTAAGTGAATTGGAACTATGAACGAGAGACAAAAATGTATCTCTATATTGAGGCCAAAAGGTTAAATTTCCATCAAATTTTGGTAAACTTATTTCCGGCATACGAGGAGCTTGAGTTTCAATATGCGATTCATTTTTAACCGTTTCACCTGAACGAGTAGTATCGATCATGTTTTCGTATATGGTGTTTGATTGGTAGTAATATTCCCTAACATTCGATTGGAGTCGTTTATCAGTTGAAGTAGGGAAATCGGATTTACCGGCTTCATCATGAATGTCATTAAGTTCTTTCCATGTCGACTCAAATTTTGAATAATACCTTTCCAAAGCTCGAAACATGCCTTTAAAAATTAAAGCTTTCGAAGGATCGGTCGCAATGATCTTACCGGCATCCACAATAGCTTCCACTTCCTTTCCCGATGAGTGGAGTTTCCGTCTAAGAGATTTCACTTTAGCATCGAATTCTTCCATGATCAAACGGGAAAATAGTTTGGGATCAAATAGCGGTCAAATAATTTGGACAAGGGAAGGTAGAGGATATATGAAAATGGTTCCAAATTTAACAATAAATTCGCACGAAAATTTGTTCCAATTAATCTTTAAGATTCATATGCCTAATACGATGCAATAAACCAAGGCACTAGAATAGGCGATGTACCGCACAATAAATCAAATCTTCAAAGCGGTATAATATGAACGCCGTGCAAATTAATATTCAGATAAAAAATATGAAAGGATCACTATTATGAATAGTGGCTAAAATAAAAACTGAAAACCACGAATATGTACCTACGATGACAAGCAATATAGAAATTATTTAAATGGTTGAGAAAAGTTCGAGTATCAATATGAAAAATAGAATATGTAGAACATCCAATAAATTACACTTATAAACACGAAATTAACACAAATGATAAACAATAATAAATAGAACAAGTACCTATAGACACTTTCGACAAAGAATATTTATAGATTTAAAAACCTTGTACTATGGAACTGGAACGGATTAACCGACCTTGTGAATACAAGCGGAAATTGGCAGCCGAATCAAAGTAATGTAATTTGCTAGAGATACAATAATGAAACATAAGTATGTATTTTAACCACGCTCTGCTACCAAAATGTTTGAGCTAAACCTCAAGTGACGAAAAGTGTGAGCGTGGATCAAAATAATAAGAAAGATATTTAGTAGAAATACGAGAGAAAACAAAAATTTATTATAATCAATAAAAATCTAATCCGGAGCTCCGATAAATAATTGAAATAAATAATTACACGCGTGAATTTCGTAATGCTTTTATAGCTATTAGTAATTTTACTTTTATGCAGTGGAAGCTGAAGATTTTAATAGTCTTTAATAAATAGAAACAATCCGACCTTGATTCCGCAAAGATGGCGATTTCCTGCAGTCCACCAGAACGCACCTTCTGAAGATGACGGCGACTCCTTGCTTCAATATTCCGCAAGAAAATCTTGATAATATGAAAAGTATATCACTGCATAAGCTAGCAGTGTAATATACATCATTATTATTATTATTATTATTATTGTACCATTCTCTTTGGATTGTCAATTGAAAGGGATTGTAAGCAATTTTCAAATTTTCCACCCCCACCCGAACCTTTGGCTGAAGGTCTTGATGGTATGGGACTATATTCCATCGCATCTATACATCCCACACCAAGCGTGCGGGAAAACTGACCACAAGCGAGTGAAGTGACCAACATCCCCTACACACGTCGGATTTCAACGGGTTTTTTTCCTACGGATTCCGGATAGACTATATTCTACACTGAGCGAGTGAAGTGAGTAAGAAATCCCATCTAGAGCGAGCAAAGCGAGCAACATCTGCTACACATTTCAAATCACTCGCTATACCCACCCTTAGTGATTTTCAATCATTCTACATGTTCCACTCAACAGTAAAATCTCGTTGCATCTATACAGTCATACCAAGCAAGGGAAGCGAGCAAACATGTTCGATTTTTATTTTTTTATTTTTAATTTTTAATTTTATTTAGGTATCTATTTTTTTAAATGGTGCAGTAGGTTACTACTCTAAACATAATGAACTAGGGGTCCATTTGGGCCCTTCTGACAAATTCGAAATTTTTTGAAACTTTTCCCATAACACTTCAAGTATTTTGACCCAATTTACACAATTTTTGTTTTCGATGATAATATCAATATCCAAAATGTCCGTGATCTCGAAATGAGCAATAAATTACGTTGAAGATAATAAAAATGCCTGAAAAACAGTTGAAACCGTGTAATACCATTGGCGATGGGGAAGTAGTGTGATGTCTCGCATCAAGTTGTTTTCTTCTCCACATTTATCGACTTTCCAATATTGTTCTAAGATCGAATGAACGGGAATGATAGACTAAGATTGTACATTTTCAAACAGCAAGTTAGGTAAAAACTGTAAACTAAGATCGGTACCATAATGTTCAACATTTATAAGCGCAGAAAAGGTTGAGATATATTTATCCCACCTTCATATGACACAGCCTGACCTGGGGGATCTATGTGGTCCAGGAAAAACAGATAATAGAAGTTATATCTAAGTTTATCGGTTGCCTAAATTATTGAAACACAGAATGTGTTTCAGCTCAAGCTTTTCACATAAACCCGTGAAACCCGCATATAATAGTGACTCAGATTTTGCGATGTATCTTATCACTACTATGTCAAGTTGTTTTATTACTTTATCACCAGTGCTATATTTGAAACCTCCTCGTCAGAAGCTCACATTTGAGCCCTCACACGAAAAATGCATGCATATTTACCCCCCCCCCCCCCCCCAATCACGATTGGTTAGGGGTCCGAAGGCGCCATATTTGAGGACTTCCTCGTCATAAGCTTTCATTTGTTCTATTTATTTATCACCAGCACAATGACTCACCACCAAATCAATGAAATCATCAGCAATTATAAAGTAGTTGCAATGATGTTCACAATATCAATTATTGAGAAATATCACCGACTGTAAACAATTATTCAAACAACCGCTCTAATAACTCAGCAGTAGTTAACATAATATGGTTGGATAAATCGAGAGCTTTCGAACGAATGGTCAACGAATTTCGTGGGATAAAAAATGACGAAGTACCATTTCCCTGGCAACGAGTCGGTTGTAAGCGGAAGTCATTGGAAATTGTTGCAACACATTTTCGTGACGTTTTCGGTTGGAGATGCCATGGCTGAAACACATTCCGTGTTAAAAACGGACGTTGGATTCGGCACATCATAAAACATAAGAAACCGACAAGCTCCGGTCGGATGCATGACCATCTCTAAATTGTTTAGAGTAGTGTTATTAAGACTGACCGTGAAACCGTAATTATCCATATTCTTAAAACATTAAATTATAATTGGTTATCACAACAATAAATACATCGTCATAACAACACATCCCATGATGCCATATGTCTGAGATCCTGTGTTTGAAAGTGACGTCTGATTCAAGTTCATTAAAATTGTTCCAGTTGGGTGATAGTGCTTCAATGGATCGTTCAGATACAGTTCTGTGATGGCGTAGCTAAACTTCACTCTGTACTCAGCTGCGTTTTCGAGTGGTGTGAATGTGGGTGACATATTAATGCCAATTTCTTCTCCACTACGAGAGACGAGTCCAGCATATGCGTTGTCACATGAAACGGGGCCGCCAGAATCTCCTGAGCCACTGTTTGTGACATTAGCACCAGGAAATGGAAAAGTGCAGATCCAAGTAACTGCTTCCTCATAGTTAGGAAGTTTAAGGTATGTCAACCTTTTATAACATGATCTATAGTCTGCTGCGGTATCCCACACTGCCCGCATGTAACGGGATAATTCATAACCCTTAGTTGACATTTGACATATATTGCCAAAACCTATGACAAGACACACTTTTCTCTTTGCCTGAGTTTCAATCCACACCTTGGCTAGATCTGCTACAGTGTACAATGGAACGTAGAATACATCGGGGAATTCTACAGCTGAATTGGCGATAATCAGGCCAAAATCATACGAATGCTGTGACTTGATCTGACCACATTGAGGATGGTAATAAAAATTCTTAGACAGCGCACCTTCATTCATTTCTTCAATATGCGCTTTTGAAGGGTACAGAATGAATAATTTTTCCCACATAGTGATCAATACTACAGTTTTATTTGTAAATAAATAAGCCACGGCATGGCATGCCGTTTGCACAGCGAACGGAGTCAACAAAGATCCAGCTCCTCTAAAGTCGCCCAATGAGGGAGGGCAAATCTTTTTTGAACCATCTTTTATCTGTGCTGGTATATTATCACAATTGTGAACCAAGGCAAGGTATACGAAATACCTGATAGACAGATATTCGGATCCCTTAATATCCAACTCTGGAGCTCCGTTTACTATCCTCTTCACCCTTGAGCGAGTAGCATGCCCATAGACGTCACATAATATTACAGCAGTTGAAAAAGATAGAGCAGTAATCAAAATATTCATGTTAGCCACCCTTTAAAAGTTTTTAAACGTGAGTGCCTACTTGAAAAAATTCGAAAACCGACCAATTTTGTTTTGTTGATACGTACATACATAATATAAACATTTTAAACTCGACACATGGGACAAACCTAGTACGAGTAGTACTGACACCAGAAAATGAAGCCTTATGAAAGTGGAGTTGTTTCTCGCATTGGTTTATCATATTATTAGATAACCCTTTGTAATCGACTTGGAAAAAAACGCAGAATATTATTACACAAAGTTGCCCTTCTATTCAAACCATTTGTCTACCAATATTAAATCCCGTATGATTATGGCGTATCGTGCCTCCCTAGATAGAAGTCAGTCACAGATGCCCCTCAGCTGATCAGCGCGTTTCCGCACCTCGTGTTTCCGTGGTGTCCCAAAGGAGCTACAACTAAACAAAAGCGCCTTAAGTCGATTAGGAAAGCAATTAGCCTCAGAGGGCCCACAGCTGATCTGAGTACTTTGATATTGAATTCTCGATATTACAAAGGAGGCCATTTCAAATTGCAAATCCGAAAGTTGACATCAATATGCCAGCATAGATGTAGGCACCTGCAGAGGGAAAATTATTGCAATTAATTTAAACCTCTACATTTTACTAGTCCCCCTGATCTCGTATAACGATATTTAAATAAGTAGGTACCTACCAATAGCAAATAACATAAATGTATAGATCATTGAAATGGTTTTAAAAATCATTAAAAACTCCAAAGGGGAATATAGTCAATCAAGATGTAGGTAACGTGAACCGTTACCTGATGATATACCACAGGACTTACATTTTGGAGCCTGTGAACTCCCTTGGTTAACTCCCTCAGATCCCAAGATCTACAAGTGGAATCTACAGTTCTCTGGTGATGACTCCACCAGTCTGACGACATTCCTGACAGATGTGGAAGATAAGCGTCTCTCTCGTCGGGTCTCCCATGCAGCTCTCTTCAGCAGTGCTAGCGATCACTTCAAGGGTACAGCCTTAACCTGGTTTCGTTTTCGCCACTCTGAGATCCAGAATTGGGCAAAGTTGGTGCATCAACTCAAACTAACATTCCTGGACCCAAACTATGATGACAAGCTTATGGCAGAAATACATAAACGTACTCAAGTGTTTGAAAAGACACCATCTGTTTATATTGCTAAGATGCGTGCCCTTTTTGACCGCCTATCAGAACCCTTTTGTAAAGCAACCAAGGTTAAAATTGTTCAACAGCGCTTGAGAAAAGAGTATGTTTGCTTATTACCTCTGACGTGTTACAGTTCTTTTAACGAACTTGAAGATATCGTCCACAAGTTACAAGTTGGACAATCCTGGGCAGCAACCTTTGAAGAGCCTCTCACAAGAAATCTAGTCGAACCTGAACTTGGCTGCAGAGGATGTAGGACGGAACCCTCTCATCGGCCACCACAGATTCATAAGGGAGTTTGACCATATGCTCCCAAGCCGCTGAAAACGGCCCTATTTCCTCCCGCCTGGGGAAACCAAACTCCCGTTATGCTCCCAGTCCAGCGACCATTCCTGCCGTTATGCTCCCGCCAGTAGTGTCCGTCAGGCCGTTTTGATCCCAGCATCCCCCGGTCCAGGTAGCATCCTCCCCAAATGGTCGGTAGGCTGATGGAAGGAAATAAGTAAATTATGTGATCGAGCAATAATTTAATGCTAAGTACTTAGGTATATACGGGGCTTAAACACCTGTGTCAATAATGCCAAAACAAAAACCACTTCCAAATGGTTTTGGAAAAAAAGCCAAATCCATTTGTTTACATATTCTTGCTGTTTTTGAATGGCAGGTCTTGGTAGGTGTGGTTCGCCGACTGAATTTAGTTTTGGGTAAACATCGGCTTGAACGGACAATAGCTCCTCGAAAAATGTAAAGAGGTCGGGATGTGGTGTATATAAGTCTTTATTAAATGTTGAGTGGAAGGACTCGCATGCATTAGTCGTGCGGTCAACGTCAGCAGTTTTAGACGCCCATAATGTTGGAGGGAAGGTCGAGTCATCTGCAATCAGGTATTCCATGAAAACTTGACAGTTATAGGTATCAGGCTAAGCGACTGACTTGATATGGTCCCGAGAAGATGTTATCTCCGAGCAGAGATCACTCGCTGGGAGCATAACAGTGCTACGCGTGCAGAAGTTCGGGATCATATCGTCCAGCCCGTCGTTTCGTTCGGGAGGAAATAGTCTTTCCCGCGAGTTGAGTTTTGACCGCTGGGAGCATAAACGTCTACGCCCATTCATAAGCAGAATGCCATTGATGGGAAGCCTTCACGGGTTAAGCCTGAAACGAACTAAATCACTCGCGACGAAGTTGTGGAAACCCATTATAAAACGGAAGTTAGTGAAAAACGTTGTCTATTTCCACGAAAAATAAAGAGTTACAATGTTAAATCGATTTCGACGGTTAGGCCATCATCAGTAACAAACAATAACTGAAGACACATTAGAAAGGACACAGCTTATATAGAGACAGGTGAAGGAAGATTGAATCCCATTGGTCGAGAGAAAGGAAAGGGGCAGGAGGTACAACCAATCAAGTGCATACAAAGTGAAAGGGAGATTGAATCCCATTGGTCGAGAGAAAAGAAAGGGGCAGGAGGTACAACCAATTAAGTGCATACAAAGTGAAAGGGGATTATAGCTAATCAGATGAAGTGAAAGGGGGGAAATAACTAAATAGGGTTTCAACAGTGTGAAGGGATAATTCCAAGGTTTACAGAAATGGACCTATCAGTGGTGAAATATATTGAGGTATATCCTCATTTAAACATTTACCAGACCTGTCACTTTTGATAATTTCGAATTTTTCAAGTACATTCAACATACCTCCCTTTGGGCAAAAATGAAGAAATTCTACAAACTGTCTGTCTGTCAAATCAAAATTGTAACTATGATTAGATTCCTCAAGATGTTTTGCAAATGTAGACTTACCCTTATCTTCCCTGAAATCCTCCATATGCTCGTCTATTCTTTCCCTAAATTTCCTACCAGTCTGACCGCAATATTCGTAGCCACAAGAACATTTTAATTTATAAACTCCACTTTTATCCTGCACACTAATTTTATCCTTAACGGATCCTAGTAATGCTCTAAGACCATTTTTAGTTTTAAAACCTACTTTATAACCTCTCGATGATAGAATTTTGCCAATTTTATCAGAAATTTTCCCATAATAAGGTAAACTTATCCATTGCTTTTCTTCTAAAGTTAGATCTTCCCGAGCCAGATTGGAAACTTTTTCCCTACTCTTTTTCCTAAGAACCTTATCCCATATGGTATCAACGAGATCTCCTCCATATCCGTTACTAGCCGCTATGCTTTTGATAATGGATTTTTCTTTTGATAAATTTTGTTCACTCATTGGAATAGATAGTGCTCGGTTGATCATACTATGGAAGGCTGCATGCTTATGTACTAAAG